>VYXB01004103.1:86816-134327 GCA_013397135.1 Pachyramphus minor | reverse complement strand
TATATTTATTTATAGAAATATTATACTATTTAGCATCTATAATATTTATATTTTAATTTATATAAATGTAATATATTTATTATATAATAAAATAATATTAAATAGTATATTTGTATAATATTTATATTTTAATATATAGAAATGTAACAATATTCATATATAATAAAATAATATTAAATTGTATATTTATATAATGGATATAATTTATATTGTTTATCACTTACAGTGTTGTTATAATGTTATTAAGTGATCGTAAGCACGTGCTTTTTGGGGTGATATTCCTCACCTTGCTAGTTAGACATTTATTTATGCAATTTATTAACTCAACTTCAACGGCTCCAAAAGAACATCCTTGGCCTTGGTGGTATTTAAAATCTTTCTGTTGGCCCTGAAAAAACCCTGTGCTGTAAAGGAACCTTCATATCTTGAGTTACAGAGTGACCTACTCTGGTTAACATTAAAATGAACCATTTTGGTTGCAGCCCCAAAAATGCAGCTTGGTGTTAAGAGAAGCTCAACCACAATAAATAGATACATTTATATTTATTATATATAAAGCTGGAATGGTTCTGGAGCTTTCCCTGAGCCTCCTCATTCTGTGTGAGGAGGAGAAACCCTTGGTCGTGACACGCTTGGTTCTGGCACGGAGTGAGCTTTCAACTCAAGCCATGTGTGATGTGGCTGGAGCTCCTCCTCCCCTCTGCTCTGTGGATTAAACCTCTCAAGTGACCAGGTGGACTTTCTGCCTCCCTGTGATATGAAAGAAGCAGAAAACTCGATTAAGGCGATTTATGGCCTCTCCACTTGCTGGGACTCGTATCCGTGGCACAAGAGGCTTTAAGCTCCGAGTCAAGACTCGGTAAAATAGGAAGTTAAAATTAACCTCAAGCCTTTTATAGATGAAAACCTCAACAAATAAACAGTGGTTTAGTGGCATGGCAACCTGCCCCTTCAAATCCAAGAATTACCCTGAGATGTCTATTTTTGAGTCAGTTTTGTTTTTTTAAAGGAAGATAATTGGGCTTGGAGGAATAGAGGAGCAACTTGTGATTCCTGCTGGTGTGAGCTGAAGCAGAGTTTAAGGCTACTGCTTGGAATTTAGCAGTGTATGGGGGTTTTATGCCTTATTTTGTGCCTCTGTAACAACCACTATGTGCTCTCTTCAGTGAGAAAGTTCCATTAGGAACTTCCCAGTTGTTTCCAGTTTCTAGAAGTATTTCAGGATGCAAAGATGGGCAGAGAGTTATAGCAGTGAGATGTTCAGAAGTTCTCCTGGAATCCCAGAATCCCAGAATGCTTTGGGTTGGAAGGGACCTAAAATAACACAGTGCCACCCCCTGCCATGGGCAGGGACACCTTCCACTAGCCCAGGTTGCTCCAAGCCCTGTCCAACCTGGCCTTGGACCCTTCCAGGGATCCAGAGGCTTCTCTGGGCAACCTGTGCCAGGGCCTCCCCACTCACATTCAGGAATTCCTTCCCAATATCCCATCTAACCCTGCTTTTTGTCAGTTTGAAGCCATTCCCTGTGTCCTGTCACTCCAGGCCTTTAGAAATAATCTTTCTCCATCTTTCCTGTAACTTCCCTTCAGGTCTTGGAAGGTCACAATCAGGTCATCCCAAAGCTTCCCTTCTCCAGGCTGAACAATCCCAACTCTCCCCTCCCTCTCCCCTTCCTTGACCTGCTGGCCATGTTTATTTGTAGCCCTCTGCTCTGAAATTTAATAAACAAAAACAATAATAGTAAAAAACCAAATATCCCAACTCCCAAGAAGTCACACAGGGGATCAGCCCTAAAACCAACTATACTTTGAACACTGAGGAAAACCCGTGCAGGGCCAGGAGCTGGACTCAGTGATCCTTGTGGGTCCCTTCCAACTCGGGATTTTCTGTGATTCCGTGAAAAAATGATGGTGCTGGAGCTCTTTCCCACCCTATTCCCTTCCCCACCCTTTCCCTTTTCCCCACTGTGAGAGGTGACCCTGAACAGATGAGCCCTGGAAGTTCAGAGGCGACTGCAGCAGAGACGGTCCCAAACGAGGGAGCTTCAGTTTGGGGTTTATTTTATGGGCAGTGGCCACAAGCCTCAAGTTGCTCAGGGGACAACACACATTTTGGAGCCAGAGGGAAAGGGAAACCAGGAGGACATGAGGATACCATGAGGATAGTGGTTCTATTCTATCTATGCTAAACCTGATACTCTGGAAGCCGAGGAATGTGAGTGTGCCACCGACACCTCCACCCACGTCGTGTCTGGCTGCTGAGCAGCCACAATAATGTTTGTGTTTTCTTTTGTAGGAGCACAGGAGAGACCCAACGGGGTTCACTCTGCAAATCAGGGAGGTAAGAGATGAGACTGTGAAGGGCTGGGTTGGATCCTTCACCTGGGCTGGCGGTGGCTCCAGGCAGGGAAGGAGCCTCGTGGTCCTTCCACCTTCTCTTTGTGCTTTGTGGGGCACAGGAGAAGAGTGTGTTGGTCTTCAGCAGCAAAAATCAGTAGGTTTTAGTAGATATTGGGAAGAAATCCTTCTCTGTGAGGGTGGGGAGGCACTAGCAGAGATTTCCCAGAGCAGCTGTGGCTGTCCCTGGATCCCCGGAAGTGTCCAAGGCCAGGTTGGACAGGGTTGGAACAACCTGGGCTAGTGGAAGGTGTCCCTACCCATGGCAGGGGCTGGGATTGGATGGTCTTTAAGGTCCCTCCCAACCCAAACTATTCCATGATTCAATGATGATTTGTTCCCCATGCTTCTCAAAAATACCTGAAAATCAGCAGATTTGCAACAGATTTCACTAAACCAAAGATCTTCTAAACCTTAGGAATAAAAGATGTCACAAGTCTTGCCTCAGGTAAGCGATAACCTTTCCTGCTTGCAAGGAAGAGCACCCTGCTCTTAAAAATTAATGCCAAAACAAGAACTTATTTTGATTCACAGAAACCATTCCTTTCCAAAACCCCAGCACAGAACCCTGACTGAGACCATTTCATTCTGGGTGCAAGAACAGAAGAAAACTCCACTAGGAACAGCACCTGCTGACATGAACACTGTCCACACACTCTTTTTTTGGGTGCATCTCCTTATGAACCTGCATTCTGATAGTGACAGCTGATGCTGAGTGACCTGACTCATTGCTTCCCAAGTTTCAGCTCATCCCAGGGACATAGCTGGTTTTAGAAGGGACAGACTCAGCTCTAGGGATGGCAGAGGAGATTCCAAGCTGGATGACTCGGTTTCACTGGCATCACTGAGCAAATCAGGCTCCTGAGTCATCACTTTGCACGTTTCCATTCAAACAAAACCCACTGGAAAACCACCAGCCACAGAAATACACCAGAGCAGCCTGTCCTAAGGATGTCTCAGCACTAAGAGGTCATTTCTGGGGGATGAAGCACTTTACAAAGCTCTCTTTGCTGCTGCCTCCCTGGGAAAGCTCAAAGCAAGGTGTTGACAGCATTTCTCTCTCACCCAAGCACACTAATTGACAAATATCCATTGGGAAATACACCTCCACATGGAAAAAGGCCTGGCACGATGGCTCTTTGCAGGAAAACAATGGTTTTTAGGGTGTTACAGTTGTGGCACAGGCGAGGACAACAAACACCATGAGCTGCACTAAGCTGGGAAGAGAGAGAGTATCGGACCCCTTGAAATCTGCCAGGCTTTGAAAACCACAAACACGTGCCAGGAAGCCCCTCTTTGAACTCATTAAAGGTTCTTCCTTGTGGAAGGGAGCCGAGGAGGGCCCAGAAGAGATGGAGGGATGGGGAGTGAGTGGTCGGCAGGCTCACGGGGCGCGGGGGTGGAGGTGGGCGAGCAGGGGGAGGATTTCGGGTACTTACCCTGGATCTGACTCTGAGGCTGAGGGTTAAAAGCAGTGGAGTGGTTCAAGGAGGCTCGTGGGTTGGGTGTGGGGGCTGGGTGGTGTGGGCTGACCCTCATGGCCGTGCGACGCAACTGCTCCAGTTCGCTCAGGCGCTCGGAAAAGGACAAACTCCCGGGCTTTGTCTGCTCATCTATTTTCTGACGATGTCCTATGGTGGGAGGTGGGGGGAGAAAGATCAGAAAGTCTCACAGGTCTGTTGACTTGGTTTATTGTTTTTATTTTTTCTTTCCCCCCTGTTTTTGCCCCCCTGATCCGCCGGCAAAGTCCCCACTCTGGGATTCTTTGAAATTAAGCTGTAACCACTTCTCTGCAGGAGCAGGAGACACGAGTCACACACTGCAACTGTGTTGTGGCCTGGTCTGAAGAACCAGATCCACTGAAAATTTCAGTGCCTTCCTGCACCTCCCACCAGGAGAGAAGGGGCTTCTAAAAGGAGGAAATATCAAGTGACCCCCTGTGCTAAACCTGCACTGGAATAACTCCTCAAAAATCCAATCCCAGATTGTCACAGGGCACCGTAATTAGACAAGTGCTGTGGGGCTATAAAATAACAACCCCAAGCAAGTCCTATTTTTGGATTCTTTTGCAGTGGTTTCACAGACAGGAATAGGAAATAAAACCCAGACACTGGAAGAGCTGAAACTGGAATTGTGAATCTGCATCAGGAGCTTCAGAAACGTGAAGTTCCACCAACATCCAGCTCCAAGGGAGTAAATGCTGCATTTACAGCATCAGCCAGTGCAGGGGGGTCTTGGTCACGGCCACATGGGAATTAGAGGGTCCATTGCTCCCTGGAGCAGCCCTTGGAGCACAGTCCCCATGAAGTTCTGGGGCTGGGAGGGGACAGGGAAGGTGCTGGAGAGCCCAAGCTGCAGGACAGCATTGGGCACATCCAAATTCAGCTGGAATGACTCAGGGAACACATTTCTGCCTGTTCCCTGTAGCTGCTCTCTGCACTGGGATCCTCTGTGCATCAACCAGCAACCACAGGAACAGCATAAAGGGAGCCCAGGAGGGATGTCCCGTGTGCTGGAGCACTTTCTCCCCAGTCAAAGCACAAATCATAAATCCTTTTCCTGCTCTCTGAAGAGCTGATCTGTGCTCACAACTGTGCAAATCATTTCTGTGTCCGTTTGTTTCCAGCTTGATGAGATATCCTTCAAATCCTTCTCCTGGAAGGCTGTGACACAACTCTGTGGGGTAGAAATGGAGACCTCCCCCAGCAGGCTTGTGTTTGGTGGGATGTTGGGAATAGGGCTTTTCCATCTGAAAGGTCACAGGAAACACCCCTTCAGCAGAAAGCCCCAAATCAGGCAGGTTCTGCTTTCAAAAGTGCCCTCTCCAAATGCTGGGCAGGGTAAAAGAATCATTATGGAATCATGGAATGGTTTGGGTTAGAAGGGACCACAAAGATCACCTATTTTCACCCCCTCCCATGGGCAGGGACACCTTCCATTAGCCCAGGTTGCTCCAAGCCCAGTCCAACCTGGCCTTGAAGCCATTCCCCCTTGTCCTATCCCTCCATCCCTTGGAAATAGTGTCTCTCCATCTTTCTTGTGGGTCCCTTCAGGCCCTGGAAGGCCACAGTCAGGTCACCCCAAAGCTTCTCCGCTCCAGGCTGAACAATCCCAGCTCTCCCAGACTTTCCAAAGGTACTGACTGCAATGAGCCTAAGGGAGCATTCCCTGACCCCACCTGGATTTGGTCAATGGAACATCATCCCCAGCTCCAAAAATAGCATTTTCACACCTTCTGCTTGGGGACCTTCTTTCAGAGCAGGGGATGTCACTCTCTCTCCTTTTCCCCCCCAAACCAACCCATTTCTTCAGGTTGGATTTCTTCAGGAAATCAGCTGCCTCATGAATATTCATGGTTCATCCCTTCCCTTCTTCCCACTGGACACTGTCACCCTGTCAGGAATGCAATGGTGGTGTCAAATCTCCAGCCCAGAGGTCAAACACCTTTTTTTCCGCTTGTTCCATTGAAGAAACAAAGAAACTTGTGACAGGAGAAGGGAGAATGGCCTTAAACTAAAAGAGGGCAGATTAAGATTGGATATCAGGAAGGAATTGTTCCCTGGGAGGGTGGGGAGGCCCTGGCCCAGGTTTCCCAGAGAAGCTGTGGCTGCCCCTGGATCCCTGGAAGTGTCCAAGGCCAGGTTGGATGGGGCTTGGAGCAACCTGGGCTGGTGGAAGGTGTCCCTGCCCATGGCAGGGGTGGCACTGGATGATCTTTAAGATCCTTTCCAACCCAAACCATTCCATGATTCCACGAGAAGATGGCATTATCCCTGGTTTCTCTGGAACACCATGATCTGACGTCTATCTGTTCCTGATTTTCCTTTCCTTGTTGGAAGAGTTGCCCTCTGGAGCTTCCTTTGCATCTCCAAGCTCCTGGCAGGGAGGTGGCCAGTGCTGTTCCTCCCTCAACCCACAGCTCCAGCAATGAAAGGTGGGCAAAAAACTCCCTAAAATAACCCACCATGCCCTATTCCACACACCCCCATAGTGCTGAATCCATCAACATTCCCAAAAGTCCAGCTTCCAATGCTGAGTATCCATGAACAAGCAGCAAAAGTTCTCTGAAGAGCCCAGTAGACCCCTTCCTCCACAGAGGCCTCTTTCAAGCCACCCCAACAGCCCCATCAAGACACAGGCTCATTTTATGCACTAAAAGGAAAATGTGCATTTAAAAGCAGTTCCCAGTAGCTGCATTTCTAAAATTAAATTTTATAACTCGTCTTATGGTTCCAAATGGCAGTGGCTCGGCATTTCTTCCTGCTGCCAGGCCCTTTGGCACAGCTTGAAGTGTCTCAGATTCCACACTGTGCTGTAAATTATCCCAAGGGGAGGGGGGAGGAATTAAAATATAAAAAGACATATTATATGGTAGTGGTTTCATCATTAAAGAGACCCATTAGGGCTTAAAAAAAAAAAAAAAAGAAAAAAAAAAGAGGGGAAAAGCAAAGACAGATGAAAAGGACTTTTATCTGCCATTCTGGTTGGTCAAGAGCAAAGGCTTCATTTGTCAGCAGTGCAGAGCTGGAAGATGCCTCCAGCCTTGGGCTCCTGACCCGGGACTGGGAAGCCAACATGCAGAGTCATACAAGATGTGTAAAATACCTCATACATTGGGATTATTTTAAGCTTCAGCAGGCTCAGCCCAGGGCTTGCAAAGCCAAGAGCCAGACCCTTCCAAATCCATCCCCTTGATGTCATTTATTGCTGATTTCAAATGCTCCTCAGACATCTCCTGCTTCTGGGTGAGGGCACGAACATCCAGTGTGACCCCCTGTCACCTTCCCTTCCCTTCCCACGTGCCAGCAGTGCCAGCCCCAGTGCCAACAGCCTCACGTGGAGCTGAGCAGCTCCTCTGAAGCCAACAGGATAAGGGCTGCTGAGGCAGGAATTTACTCCCCTGCTTTCAGTCTTGCTCAGGGACTAAATTTGTGTCAGGCTGGCGCACGACGCCGGGCAGGGCAGACAAAGCCCAGCCTGCTCTGAGCCAGCAGACGGTGAGCAGGGCAAATTAAGCCAGGCTTAGCATCCTCCCCAGGTCACCACAGGGCATCCTGTTCCCAGGCTGGATTCCTCCAATCTGGTGGGAGAATCTGTGACTCTCTCACACAATCCCTGAGGTTGGAAAAACCCTCCCAGCCCATGGATCCCCCCTGTGCCCCATCCCCACCTTGTCCCCCAGCCCAGAGCACTGAGTGCCACATCCAGGCCTTCCTTGGGCACCTCTGGGGCTGGGGACTCCAAACCTCCCTGGGCAGCCCCTGCCAAGGCCTCACCACCCTTTCCAGCAAGAAATTCCTCCTGATGTCCAAAATTCCTCCTGATGTCCAAGATGTCTCTGTACTCTGCATCCACCAAGTGAAATCCCTGCCCCCACCTGTCCCAGAGCATCCAAATGAATTTTGGGCACTGCAGGGGGTGTTTCAGCCTTCACCCTCCTGCATGGAGCCTCCTCCATAGCCTGGGGGTCCCAGTGGTGCCTCAGCCCAACCAAGCTCTGCCTCATCCCTCGGGCTTGTGGAAATTCCACTCATGTCATTACACTCAGGGAAGAAAGACCAGCGCCAACAGGTTCCTTCCCAGGGGAACTCTGCTGTTGTTTTGGGGGTAATTTTGGGTGGGAAATATTTAGAATCAGCACCAGGCAATTGCCACCTCAAGATGTAGCTCCAAAAGTGGCTCTTCCCACCCCACCAGCCCCAAGCAGAAGTGCTATTTCAGCTTTCCTCCCATCCTGAGAGCTGCCAGTAGCACCACAGGACCTGCTTGGCATGAATCTCTGCAGAAGAAAAGTGCAGGAGTGTGTCAGGAAAATGTCCCCAAACAGAAATGGTTTTCCCAAGCCACTCTACATGCACAGGCAGAGCTTTGTGAGGGTGACTTATATTCTGGTGTTCATTAGCTTTACTTTGAAGTTCCCCTCCAAACAACTCACTTCAAGAGCAGGCAGGTTGTCCTCAGCTCACCCCTGGAAAGCCCAGCACTGCTATTATCAGGTGGCAAACCCAGTGACAGAAGAATTAGGTGACTTGCCCCCAGCCAGGCAGTGACCACAAGGCCAGGCTTCCCTTTTCCAGGAGAGCAGGATGAAAAAAAGCAGCAGGAATGTGCTTGGAAGCCGGTTTGGCTCTGCTGAGCCGGCAGTTTGGCCACGAGGACCTGCCACAGAGCAGACAGGGTTTTGTGGAAGTCAGTCCAACCTCCAGCTGTTGAATGAAGACCTTGGCACGGAGTTTACATGAGACCTCTTACACTCCCTGTGTCCCCACAGCTCTTTTTGACAAGGATCATTTTCTGGGGACTGACAGAGAAAAGAAAAGACAACATTTCTCTCTCCCACTCCTTGGCTTGCAGGGTAGAGGTTCGAGACACTGGAATAAACAGGACATCCAGCCAGCTTGGCTAAACCAGAGGGTCTGGGGGCTTTGGGGTTTTTTTTCCTACCTTATCCCTTTCCAGTGCTGCCTCAGTGAGGTCAGGGTTGTTTTTTTTTTACAAGGAATATTACACAAGGAAAGCAGAGAAAACATTGGCTTTTCCGATACTTTTATAGCAACGCAACATGAAAGTGCTTTCCCTCTTTAATGGGAGGGAAATGCAGCTTTATAGACTCCAAGAGACTGTGGAGCACTTGGCTTGGCCACCAGCCAACTGGTTGGGGCTCTGGAAGCAGAAAAGACGGGAACAAAGTGCCTTGGAAGCCCCTGGGGTTGTGCCCATGAGGAGCTCACTGGGAATGGTGGCTCAGTCTGGGATTCCCACCGTGGTTGGCCCCACAAGGACCACAGCAGTGCTCCAGGCTGCTTTCAGGTGCACAAAAAGAAACAGGTCTCCTATTTTAACCTGGTTGGAACTAAATGATCTTTAAGGTCCCTTCCAAACCAAACCATTCCATGATTCTGTGTTTTTGGTTTTTTTTTTCTCTTTTAATCATCACAGGAGGAGTTCAATCTCCTGCCACCTCATCCACTCACAAATCCAACAACCACGAGCTCAGGGAAGGGCTGGAGCTGTGCCAGGGCAGGGGCACTTGGAGCTCAGCACAAGGTTCTTCCCCCAGAGGGTGGTTGGCACTGCCCAGGCTCCCCAGGGCAGTGGGCACGGCCCCAAGGCTGCCAGAGCTCCAGGAGCCTTTGGACAACGCTCTGAGGGACAGGGGGGAGTGTTGGGGTGTCCTGGGCAGGGCCAGGGCTTGCACTGGGTGATCCTTGGGGGTCCCTGCCAGCTCAGGATATTCCATGATTCTATTTGGAGCTGGTGCCTCAGAGCCACAAACACCCACCAAAGGTTTGGGCTTGTAGGTCCAAGTGTCTGACAGAGACTCAAGGCTCTGAGCAGTCAGGCCAGAGACTCCTGAGCAGAAGCACCACAGGTTTTCCTGTGTATTATCCACATCTTTTCTGCTCCAAATCCTCAGGTTCTAATTGCATGAAGATAATAAAGGGAATGTTCCTTGCCCTGGTTGCAGCTGCTCAGGGACAGGAATAGATCAGTGTGTGCTGAGCAATTGTTTCTCTTGGGTTTTATTTCTCTCCTTTTGTTTATTCTTTTTTTCTATCATTTCTATAATTTTCTCTCCCTTTTTATTTATTATTTTTCTTCTATAATTTCAGTCATTAAACTCCTCTTATCTCAAGCCATGGGTTTTTCTTTTCCAGTTTTCTTCCCCGTCCCACCAGAGTTGAGCAAGAGGCCGCGTGGTTTAAACCCCGCCTGGGGTTAAGCCACAACGGGGGAGTTTAATTAAGCTGAGCCCTTTCTCCCTGAATTCCTCCCCCTCTCTCCTCTGCCCCCTCCTTTTCCCGTGTGGAAATGGAAACTTTTCACACCCAAAAAGTGGATTATGCACAGGAAAATGCGGCGTCTGGCCAGAGTTTGCCAAAGTAAGGGGTGAGTGATGAGATCCGAGGGTTTAATGTAAAGGAAACTGCTTTGGCAGCACGTTGGACCTCGATCCAAGCATCTCCTCTTTTCAGGGCTGTTCGTCTTCAGGCCCTTGGTTTGGCTCCAGCTCTAGTGGGGTAGAAAATAACCCATGTCTCATTGTGTCTGGGTAATAAAGTGCTAAACATTGTTTTGTGCCGTGGAGCTCAAATGAATGCAATTATTTTGTACTTAGTGAAGGATGGGAAGAAAATATACCCTTTCATATTACCCTAGGAAGTGAGCACAGTATGTTTTGTGCAAAACATGATATATTCTAGTAAAAAAAAAGAAAGAATGCCCCTGGACTGCTGGAAGTGTCCAAGGCCAGGTTGGAGGGAACTTGGAGCAACCTGGGCTAGTGGAAGGTGTCCCTGCCCATGGCAGGGGTGGAACTGGGTGATATTTAAGGTCCCTTCCCACCCAAACCATTCCATGATTCTGTAAAATAAAGTATAATTCTTCTATGTTACCACAAAGCTGAGAAATGCTTGAAAATCCTCTATACTGCTTGCAATAAAAGCATATTTATTTTGCTTAGAACAGAAATTGAGCCTTAAGTGCATAAATCAGCTTTTTTTTCCCCTGTATGCACATATCCCAGATATAAAATACTTCACCCCCACGCTTTTTCCCTGATTTCCTATCTGCACATTAGAAGGGTCAGCTTGGGACAGTGTCAGAGCTCACCAACCTCTTGTTCAGTGTGAAAAATACAATGTAAAAAGTCCCTAAAAAAAGGAGTTACACACACTGTAGGATATTTCCTATTTCCTCAGTGAGAAACCTTAGAGCTGTGGCGAGGACAAATAAGGTAGTCAGAGTTTCAAGCAGATTCATCAGCAATTCTCTATTTTTTTGGCTGTTTTTCTTGAGTACTGGACAGCACAAGCCTCATTTCCAGACAGAAGGAACACCGTGGCAGACAGGATATTATCCTCAGCGTTTTCATGCCGTGCCTGTAATTACCAGCAGGATCAGTGTCGGTCATCAGACCTGAGCTGACTGCAGGCATGAGGTGCTGGAAGTGTGTGAATGAGGCTGGGTATGCCATGAGTCGATGCCAGGCTGACATCCAGCCACCCCGGGACACCGGGAAGCCCTTCCAGATGTTCTTCTCCTACCCCCTTCCCTGGCAACCCTCTCCCTGTCTGGAAAAATCTGCTCCTTACTCTGAGTAACTGCAGACAAAACACATGTTTTAAGGCACAATTCTTTGCTGAGCATTTGATTTTTCCACTGGTGGCTCCAATTTCAGCGGGTGGTGAACAAGTGACACCGACCAGGTGACCAAAGATTGACACAGCGGGTTCCCTGCTCTCCAGGGACTCCCTGCTTTGCCTGAGGGAATCCCCAGGCAGCTTTTTGTGCCTTTTTTGGGTGTTCTTGCACCCTGAACAGCTGGTGCTTTTTTCCCCCCTATGTTTTAACAGTAGTTAAACAACATTTTTATGGGATTTTTTTTAGCTTACTGCTTCTTTGGATAAAACGAACCCACACGGATGCTGTAGGTGGAGCAAAATTGCCAAAAGAGGGAATCCCGCCCCAGAACAAACAGGGCAGGTGGGAGAGTCTGGATCAAGACCCTTTTGCCTGATATGCACTAGAAAATGAACTTCAGTTCACGGACTTACAGAACAGTTGGGGCTGAAGGGACCTCTGGAGATCATCCAGCCCAAAGCAGGGTCACCCAGACACAGCAACGTGTCCAGGTGGGTTTGGAATGTCTGCACAGAGGGAGATTCCACGACCTCTCTGGGAAGCCAGTTTCTTATTTTCTGCCCTAATTGCAGGTCGAGAGCCCTTTTAGTCCCCGATACATTCCTTATTTGTGCTGGGAGAGCTCCAGTGGGGAATGTCCTCAGGACAAAAGCCATGGAGAGGCTCTGCTCTGTCTGTGAGGCCCCAGGCTCTTCCATGCCGGGTCTCTCCAGCTCTTTCCCTGCCTCCTGATGAACATATGAGAAGCCTCATGTCTACCCCGAGGCCCCACAGCCAGAAAAAGCAATCCTGACAATTTTGGGGAAATTATAAGCAAGAAATGTGCTTCCTCCCCCTGCCCAGCTCTGCTGGGAGGTACAAACAAACAGAGATGCACAAGTGCATCTCCACTCAAACCCCTGGTTGTTTTGCTTTCTGAATATCCACCAGAACTTCTGCTGAATCTGACAGACGTGTGCCCTCTATTTGTGCCAGGGAAGTGCAATTATTCCCTGGGTTCACCCCAGGAATTAGGTCATGGCAGAGAAGGAAAAGTCACGGAACCAAGCGTTAGGAGTTGGGAGGGAAGAAGTTATTCATGGAAGTTAAATTAGTCTGCAAAATTACACCCTTTGCTTTCTTCTCCCTCTCCCCCATCTCAGTGTATACATTTTGAAAATCCTGAGCCCTTGACAATGTTTGAATGACTCCCAACTCAAGCATCACGTTGCCAAAAGCCTCTTTTGTTTCTTTATAGTTTGCAGCTTCCCACAGGTACCAACGGCCGTAGGAATCCCCTCCAGCCCCGGGCTGAGACGTCACAACTGGAGATATGTGTGAAAAAGGAGGTGCAGAATGAGGCCCAATCAGCTCTGCAACAGCTCAGGGAGCAAACAAGAAAAATACAGGCACAAAAAAGGCACCTCTGTGCAATGAAAAGCTACAGAAACACAATTGGGGAGCTTTAGAATGTCCTAAGAGGGGAAGGACGCACAAGGATCATCCAGCCCAACTCCAGGACACCCCAACACTCCCCCCTGTCCCTCAGAGCGTTGTCCAAAGGCTCCTGGAGCTCTGGCAGCCTTGGGGCCGTGCCCACTGCCCTGGGGAGCCTGGGCAGTGCCAACCACCCTCTGGGGGAAGAACCTTGTGCTGAGCTCCAAGTGCCCCTGCCCTGGCACAGCTCCAGCCCTTCCCTGGCTCCTGTCCCTGCTCCCAGCCAGCAGAGGTTGGAGCTCCCTCAGCCTGAGTGGGAAAAGTGAGGGCTGAGAGGATTTGTCACCTTGGCAGTGCCTCCGAGGGGATGAAGGAACAGGAAAGTGAGTTGCACAAGCATCACAGTGTTGGAGGTCAAAGAAACAGCTCAGACAGAAACATTTCATCATGGACTTCTCCAGGCACTGAAAGGTCTTCATCACTCAGCCTCAGACAGGGCTGAACAAGGGACCTGCAGCTTAAAGGTCAGGTCCTGTGGCTCAGTGTTTATGTAAACCAGGGGAATTTGGCAACAGAAAAATAAATTTACTCCCTGTGGATACAGACCATTCAGACTTCAATGACTTGTAGCCTTGCCCCTCTCCAAATAGATTGTGCAGCCAGGGCTACACACACTTCCCTTGAACTAAAGACCTTTGCTTTGACCAAATCCAGTGACTGGTGCTGCCACACAGTAGTTTGAAAATACCTGTTTTTCCCAAGAAATGAGTTTGGATATTTTGATCTGTAGGTTCCTAAGCAGTCCCTCCTCTAGACCAATGTTCCATTGTGCCTACACAGGCCTGCAGTTCACTGAGAGCTCAGAAATTTCACGTGGTTCTGCCCAGGCTTTATTTTAGGTTCCTGAGCCACTTTTTTTTTTTTCTTCCCTCATTTTCTCTGCAGCTGCAGAGAGATATAGTAAAGCTACTGTAGAGCATTTTGAAAGCAGGGCCTCTGAGAAGTTTCCAAAGTGCACACAAGCAGGTTATTCTTTGGCTTGTTTTCTTTGGCTTGGCCTTTAGCAGTGCAGAGTGAGTCAAACAGTATTAACTTTCAAGAGGGAAGTGGTGTGGTCAACCAAAACTGTTTGCGGCGAGATGGCGAAGATACGTGGAGCAGGTAATGAGGAACAGGGTGTAGGTGGGAGAGGCAGACCCAGCCAGACAAACAGAATCCTTAATAATTAAATCAACACGGTGGCATAAAATTCTTTTTTTTTTTTGGCTTTTTTTTCCCCCTGCAGCTTTGTTATGACACAGCCTGGCTTTTCTGGCCTGGTCAGCCTGGAGGAGATGGCCTGGTGCTTACTGGGCTCAAGCTACAGACTCCAAGGGAGAATAAAGGTCAAGCACTACTAAAATAAAAAAAAAAATCTATTCACTTTTTGTTTATGGCTGGTTGAATTCTTTCTCCTGCCTCCTCCCATTTTTACAGCTGTTCATTATCTGTTCCATGATTACAGAATGCAAGGAAGATGTTTCCATCCTTCCATCTCTTCAGGATGTGTTTTACTTACAAGCACATCGTGTCCTCGAGTGAAAGACAAATCCTGCTCCTGCTCTTATGATTCAGATGCAGAGACAAAATGGTCTTTCACTGAATCATGGAATGGTTTGGGTTGGGAGGGACCTTAAAGATCATCCAGTCCCACCCCCTGCCATGGGCAGGGACACCTTTCACCAGCCCAGGTTGCTCCAAGCCCTGTCCAACCTGGCCTTGGACACTTCCAGGGATCCAGGGATAGCCACAGCTTCTCTGGGCAACCTGGGCCAGGGCCTCCCCACCCTCACAGCCAGGAATTCCTTCCCGATATCCCATCCAACCTTGTTCTCCTTCAGCTCTAGGCCATTCCCCATTGCCATGTCCCTCCATGTCCTTGTGAAAAGTCCCTCTCCACCCTTCTTGGAGCCCCTTCAGGTACTTGGAAGGACATAAACCTCTCCCAACCATTGCTCTCCCTCACACCTTTCATGGAGCTGCACAGCACTGACACAGCAAGAGCCTGACCAAGATCCATCATTAACACCAATAGAAAATGCATTTACTCCTTACAACTCCCTCTTGCAGCCAAGAGCAAGAGCACAAAGGGAAATGCAGAGCAAAAATAAAGTCCTTTTTGCATTGTTCACCACGGAGGGCAGAGGGGGAAGCAAAAGCCTGTGGTGTTTTCGTGTGGGCCTGGGAGGAGGGAATGCTGCACCTCCCAAAAATCCAGGCCAGGCAAAGCTGGGAGGGACTGCAGTGCAGGTGGATTTTTACTCCTTCCACTTACATTCCAAAGAAAGGGCTGTTCACTGAAAATGCTGCACAGCTTCATCCAGTCTCTCCCTTGGACACTGGGTGTTTTGGGAAACCCCTTAGTGAGGCAACTCCTCCAAACCAGAGGCTTCGGAAAATGTCCTGGCACTGCCAAAACCTTGTTTAGTGACCACCTGACCACTCCATGTGGGCTGAAAGCTTCCCTCTCTCTCTTCTCCCAGTCCCCTGAGGAGCCTGAGGAAGAGGAGGCCCTGAGGAAGAGGAGACTCTGCGGAAGAGGAAACCCTCTCTCCTACCTCCTGTGGAGAGCAGGGTGAAGGAATCAGGTCACAGAGCTTGGGTGCAGTCAGGGCCTACTGCCCTCCAGCACATCTCTGAAGGAAAATTTGTCATCTGCCTGGAGGGAAAGTGGGATTGATGCTCCAACAGCCCAGCTTTGCTGGGAAACCTCCTTCTAGGAAGGATAAAGGCAATATGACACCTTAAAACTACTCTAGGGTTCCAACTCCAAGCCTGACCTTCCCCAGCTGAAGCAAAGCCCCAGCAGCTGCTTCAACCTTTTTGTTCACTCACAGTTTCCCATTTCTGTGGAAAATGCTCCCCACAAAAAATCTTAATCTTGGTCATGGAGCTTAACAGCTACAAATTCTTTGTAGGTATGTGCAGCTGACAGGAGAAAGTCAGACCCAAGGACTGCTTAGGAAAGACCTTCAGAAACAATATACATTCACCTAATTCTGTTTTCATCACAGTCACCAAGAGGATCCGAGGGATGGAGCAGCTCTGCTGGGAGGAAAGGCTGGGAGAGCTGGGATTGTTCACCTGGAGAAGAGAAGCTTTGGGGTGACCTGATTGTGGCCTTCCAGGGCCTGAAGGAGCTCCAGGAAAGATGGAGAGAGACTATTTCCAAGGTGACAGGACAAGGGGGAATGGCTTCGAACTGCCAGAGGGCAGGGTTAGATGGGATATTGGGAAGGAATTCCTGGCTGGGAGGGTGGGGAGGCCCTGGCCCAGGTTGCCCAGAGAAGCTGTGGCTGCCCCTGGATCCCTGGAAGTGTCCAAGGCCAGGTTGGACGGGGCTTGGAGCAACCTGGGCTGGTGGAAGGTGTCCCTGCCCATGGCAGGGGGTGGGACTGGATGATCTTTAAGGTCCCTCCCAACCCAAACCCATTCCATGATTCAGTGATTCCATGAGGCTTTGTATCCCCTGAAAATCCCATCATACTTACAAATATTCATCACAGCCTTTGTAACTATTCAACCACCAGGCAATAAAACTATGAATATTAAGTGTAAAAGAAAAGCAAAAAAAGAGGGTTAAAAATAACTACCTGCCAGCTCTCAATTTGAAATCACACCAATTCAAGAAGGGTGTAAAAAGAGCTGTGTGAGATGAAGTGACTCAAAAAAAGCAGTTGAAATAATTTCTCTAGGACTGGGCCAGTCTTAACATCATTCCTAACCCACAGAGCAGCAGCCCTGGTTTTCTGTGTCCCTGCTTTCTGTGAGGAAGGAGTTTGTCCTGTCATCACTTCTGTGTATCTTTAAAATAACAGCCAAGTAACTCAGCAAGCAAATACATCTGAGCTACCACACTGCCAGAAAAGCAGTGTTGTCACAGGATTTCCTGTTCCACATATTTGATGATTTTATTGACCCAAAATAAATGACAAATTCCCTGCTCACATCACCCGACATCCACTGACTCAGCAGCGAGGCTGATAAATGCCAGGGAAAATAATCCCGTTCCATCTTTTCTGTATGGAAAAGCAGTGCCTGCACCACGAAACCCCAAGGATGGAAATATTGAAAACCCACTGAGGTTCTACCTGTTGAACAAGATAAAAAGGATTCCCTCCATCCCTGCCCTGCCAGGGAGTGCCAGGCATTCACATAAATTTTATAAGCCTTTGCACTGCCAGCCAGGAAAAGTCCATAAAGTCCTTCCAGCACCTCAAGGGGCTCCAAGAGAGCTGGAGAGGGACTTCCACAAGGACAGGGAGGGATAGGACAAGGGGGAATGGCCTTAAGCTGAAGGAGGGCAGGGTTAGATGGGATATTGGGAAGGAATTTTTCCCTGTGAGGCCCTGGCACAGATTGCCCAGAGAGGTTCTGGACTCCCCAGTCCTGGAAGTCTTTCTGCTCCACCCAACCTGGCCTTGGACTCTTCCAGGGGTGGGGAATCCACAACCTCTGTGGGCAACTGAACTAATCCCTGGAGTAATTCCTGCTGTAAGTTCATGCCTGGTGGAAAAGGGCCCGTTTCCCCCTCACCCTTCACTTTTCCTCAGAAAACATGAGCTACAAAGGCACAAAGTGCTCTCTGCCCTCCCTCTTTGTGACAAATGGGCTGGAGGCAGGCACAGCTCTCACAGTGGGGGAAGAAGAGGTGCCCAAGCACGGCACAAATGGTCCAGGCTGTGGCCCCTCTGCCCTTCTGGGGGGCTGCTGGCACTGCCCTGCCTGTCCAGAAGCAGCTCTGCAATAATGTGCTGCTTTATTTGGTTTAAATGGATTCAATGTCTCCTTTTTCACCCTTGGATGGACACACACACACACAGAGAAAGGAAACCAAGAGCAATCCCCACCTGACTGTGGCCATTTGGAGCCTGCAACACTTCACACCATGTGGATTTTGGGTGGTGATCACAGAACCTCAGAGTCATCAGGGTTGGAGGAGACTTCAGGATCATCCAGTCCCATCCCAGCACCACCACAATCCCCCCTAATCCATGTCCCCAAGGGCCACATCCAGACACCTCTGGGACACTCCCAGACACAGGGACTCCACCACCTCCCTGGGACACTTATTCCAAGGCCTGACCACTCCTGCAGGGAGAAATTGTTTCTCATCTCCAACCTGACCCTGCCCTGGTGCAGTTTGAGGCCATTTCCTCTCACTCTTTCAACCCTTCTGTCAGGGGGTTGCAGAGAGCAATGAGGTCCTCCCTGAGCCTCCTCTTCTCCAGATAAACCCCTCCAGATCCCTCAGCTGCTCCTCACAGGACATTTTCTCCAGACCCTTCCCCATCTCTGTTCTCTTCTCTGGACAAAAAATGTTTTGTAAAACACATGATTTTTGTAAATCCCCCCAGCCAGCACTCTTCCACAGGCGAACCCTGAATGTCTCCAGGGTGTTCCCATCACTTAAGGACAAGGCCACCACATCAGTGTAACAAGCACAGAGCCACAGACCCAGCAGTGCCACAACCATCAGCTTTCCTTGCAGCCCATCAGTTTTTTTCTGTCTGGACACAGTCTGTTTAGGTTGGAAGCTCTTAGAGTCCACTGCCTTAGTCAAGATTTTGTTAAAGCAATTACCAAAGTTGGTTGTGAGATTGAGAGGGAAGAAACACCAGGAAAGGAAGAAAAAGCCTCAGTTGGTTTTCTCAGGTGTAAGCACCAGCTTTTCCTTCACATGTTTTCATAGAGTCATAGAATCATGGAATGGTTTGTGTTGGGAGGGACCTTAAAGATCACCCAGTGCCACCCCCTGCCATGGGCAGGGACACCTTCCACCAGCCCAGGTTGCTCCAAGCCCCATCCAACCTGGCCTTGGACACTTCCAGGGATCCAGGGGCAGCCACAGCTTCTCTGGGCAACCTGGGCCAGGGCCTCCCCACCCTCACAGGGAAGAATTCCTTCCTAAGATCTGATATAAACTTTTATGGTGGGACTCTTCCAATACCATGGTGCTTCACTCTGTCACTGTTTCTAAGCTGGTAGTTGGTACATGTCAGCCTCAGTTTCCAACACATGGAGGCACTTGCAGCAGAAATGAAGGCATTTAGTCTTATTTCTGCTGGCAGGGTTTTTTGAGAACAGTTTGGCTTTTATAATTATTATATTAAGACAAGGCTCTTCCCCCAGAGGGTGGTTGGCACTGCCCAGGCTCCCCAGGGCAGTGGGCACGGCCCCAAGGCTGCCAGAGCTCCAGGAGCCTTTGGACAACGCTCTGAGGGACAGGGGGGAGTGTTGGGGTGTCCTGGGCTCCCTTGGATGATCCTGGTGGGTCTCTACTCTTTCAGGATATTCTGTGATTCCCTCATTTTCCTTGCACAAAAGGCTGAAGGTGGAAGTGGTGAAACCTCAGAGGAATCCTGAGGAAACCCCAGCCTGGTACGTGCAGGAAGAGTCTTCCCTGTTTCTGCCATGGGATGGAGGATTCCAGCCTGTCATGGGCTCTGCTGACTCCTCCCAGAAGCTGCTCTGGCAGTGGAAATCTGTGGGCAAAGCTTGGACAGGCCAGGGGGAAGGATCAGCAGATCTGGTGCACTGAACACCACCAGCCCTTGGTACCCCATAAAAACAACCTCAGGGGGGCATTTGGACATTTCCTTCACAACATCCACAGGCCATGGGCTCTCCTGGAATGTCCCAGGTGAGACAGGATCACCCCAGATCAAGGTCTGGGGGTGTCCTTAACTCTGACTGACCTTCTGCTGTGTCCCTCCCCAGCTTTGCCAGGAGGCAAAAGGAAATTTTCATTCTTGGACCAGCTTTTTAAGCTCCTTCTTGAATCCTGCTCTGCAATATATTCCTCTCTCTCTGCTCCTGCCCTTTGATATAAAGATGTCAAAAACCTGTTTGGGAAAACCACATATCCAGCAGGGGATAATCACATTTAATGCCCAGCTTAACCTTGGACTGGGGCTAAATCCATGTAGCCTTTTCCTTTTGCCTCACTCTCAGCCACCTGGTCCATTAGTGATTTTTTTCAGAGCTATGTAGGTTAAAACAATTCAATGAGGAAAACAGAGAGAAGCAGTCAAAAGAAGAAAAACCTAATTTTTCAGCAGACGTACACGGTAGGTCAAATGGCCTAAGGGAAATATTTAATTTAAGAGTCATACTATTTCTACCAAGTTTCCTAACCAAAAGTATTTTCATCAGGAGCACTACTCTTGATCTGGTTACTGCTAATGATTTTCCCCGTGGACTTAGCTCATAAAAACATAAATTGCTTTATGAATCATAGAATCATAGAAGTTGGAGAAGAAAACGATGGCTTAGGTCATCTTGCCCTTCTCCCTGACAGTGCAGTCTGATTTCTTTTCACAAAAAAAAAAATTGAAAATAAGCATTTATTCAGAAGTGGAGAATAGAAAAGTGAAGTTCAAAAAAAACAAGTCATGAAAGCAGTGGGGGAAGAGCCAGATCCTCAAGTACCTTGGCTCTCTGGATGAGCTGTGACAATTTGATGGGAAGTATTGTCTGGGCAGGCAGGGGCAGAAATTCAGTGGCAAAAAGAGGGCAGTGGTGGGAGCCCCACAACTGAGAGTTTGTCACAAGGTTAAATGAAAATGTACACGTGCAAATATGCTGCTGGGCAAAGAGCTGGACATCAGAGACCACAACCAGCACATGGAGGAACTTGGTGTCTGCAGAGCAGACAGTGTTATTGTCTCCTGTTGTGTCATCTCCACACGTCCCAGTGAGCTCAGAAATCCCAGAATCATCGAGGTTGGAAGAGACCTTCAGGATCATCCAGTCCCATCTCAGCACCACCACAATCACCCCTAATCCATGTCCCAAAGGCCACATCCAGACACCTCTGGAACACTCCCAGAGACAGTGACTCCACCACCTCCCTGGGACACTTATTCCAAGGCCTGACCACTCCTGCAGGGAGAAATTGTTTCTAATCTCTGATCTGAACCTGCCCTGGCCTGTTATCTTCCAGCATATTCCACAGAGACCACAGGCACTCACTGGAACCCTCACAGAGAGTAAATGCCCAAATAACTTGCTGGAGTTGGTGTAGGACTTCAGTGTGACTTGTTCTAGATCCCTGTAAGACACCAGCATCTAATTTAGTAGGGGAGACCCCAGAGCCCCTTCCAGTCCCTAGAGGGGTTATAAAAAGGAAGGAGAGGGATTTTTATGGAGGCAGAGGGGGAATGGTTTTTAAGTGATAAGGGGCAGGGTTAGATTAGAGATTAGGAAGAAACTCTTCGCTCAGAGGGTGGTGAGGCCCCGGCACAGAGATTCACCAGGCAGCTGATTTCCTGAGACAAACCCCAGCTACAAAAATGGGTTGGGTTTGGGGGGAAAGGAGGGACAGTGGCATCCACTGCTCTGCAAGAAGGTCCAGAAGCAGATGCCACGAAAACACCACTGTTGGACTGGAGATGCTGCTCCATTGACTAAATCCAGGTGGGGTCAGGGAATGTCCTCATAGACCCCTTGCAGGCAGTACCTTTGGAAAGGCTGGGAGAGCTGGGATTGTTCACCTGGAGAAGAGAAGCTTTGGGGTGACCTGACTGTGGCCTTCCAGGGCCTGAAGGAGCTCCAGGAAAGATGGAGAGAGACTATTTCCAAGGGCTGGAGGGACAGGACATGGGGGAATGACTTCCAACTGCCAGAGGGCAGGATGGAATGGGATATTGGGAAGGATTTACCGGCTGTGAGGGTGGTTAGAGGATGGGATAGAATTCCCGGAGAAGCTGTGTCTACCCCTGGATCGCTGGAAGCATCCAAGACCAGGTTGGATGGGACTTGGAGCAACCTGGGCTGGTGGAAGATGTCCCTGCCCATGGCAGGGATTTGGAATGAGCTGTTCTTTAAGGTCCCTTCCCACCCAAACCATTCCATGATTCTGTGATCCCATCATCCCTTCCCTGCTGTGTCATTCATGACTCAGCCATAGAAGAGCTCTGGATTCCTACAGGGGTTGTTTCCCACCAGGGCAGGGTCTGACCTTTCCCAATGACACGCAGAAAACTCCTCCCCTCTGCAGCTGGTTTGCTTAAAACACCCTAAATTAAGTACAAGGAAGCTTTTGCATCCTTTTGGGTCAGGAAGACACGTATGTTCCTTCTGCCTGTATCATATCTCCACTTCCTTTTTAAAATGTAGAGTCTTATTAAATATTAACTATTATGCCAACTGAAGAATTGATTTCAACCAGAAGCTTTGCCTGCAGGATGAGTTTGTTTCTTACCCTTCTAGGAGATGTATATTCAAAGAGCTGGAGTTTATTTGTTGTCTGCAAGCTGTGAGCATGCCCAGGTAATTGCATATACAAATCTGTCACTTGCATATACAAATATCTTTTTAATGTGCACAGCTGCCTGGTTCACCAAGGAGATTTTTCAGGGACAATTCAACCACAGTTTAAAAAAAAAACCCAACAAAAAACCCCCAAACAACAAACTAAACTAAGTAAGAAGCCTTACCCTGCCAGCAGTGTTTGGTGGAAAGTCTGTCCTCAAGTCCAAAAAATATGGGTCAGACTTTTCCACTAAACACATCATGATGCAACTCAGGCAAATGAAGGCTTGAGAAGAAAGCATGAGTTTTCTAAGCTATTTTAGTTGCAGTTTCAAACATTTCTTTTCTAGGGAAGCAGCTCTGAGCTGTGGGTCTCGTTCTCTGCTGGGTGTTGAGTCCTGCTGTTCTGTCCTCCCGGGACAATTCCACTTAAGCAACAGCCAGAACTTCTGCCAAGGGTGCAGGAGGAGTGCAAGACACTAACCACAAACCACAATTTACATTTTGATAAAAGTATGAAAATGCCCCATTTGGGTTTGTGACTGAGGCCAACAAATGCCTCTGGTAACAGGCACAAGCTCTGGGATCCCAGCACAGGGAGCACATGGAGCTGCTGGAGAGAGTCCAGAGGAGGCTCCAAGAGGATCCCAGGGCTGGAGCAGCTCTGCTGGGAGGAAAGGCTGGGAGAGCTGGGATTGTTCACCTGGAGAAGAGAAGCTTTGGGGTGACCTGACTGTGGCCTTCCAGGGCCTGAAGGGGCTCCAGGAAAGATGGAGAGAGACTATTTCCAAGCGATAGAGAGACAAGGGGGAATGGCTTCAAACTGCCAGAGGGCAGGGATAGATGGGATATTGGGAAGGAATTCCTGGCTGTGAGGGTGGGGAGGCCCTGTCACAGGTTGCCCAGAGAAGCTGTGTCTGCTCCTGGATCCCTGGAAGTGCCCAAGGCCAGGTTGGAGCAACCTGGGCTGGTGGAATGTATCCCTGCCCATGGCAGGGAGTGGGATGGGATGATCTTTCAGATCCCTTGGAACCAAAACCAGCCTGTGATTCAATGATCTCTCCCTGCACATCTGCTCCACCCTCCCTTCAGCCCACAGACAGAACACCCTGCCCTCACCACCTGAACAAAACAACCACCTGTGTGAGGGGATTTGGATATTCCCCAGGGATATCAAACCCTTCATCTCCTCCTTGTGCTTCATTCTTTTAAAAAAAGAGAAGAAGGAAAAGAGGGAAAGGTGGCTGTGTGAGCAAACAGGTTCTCCTAAGCTCTGCCACAGCGTGAGGCACAGGGAACTCCACGGGGCAGCAACCCTGTGTCCTGCCTCAGGCACTTATTTATGTCTGCAGGGTGGCTGAGCCTGAAGGCTTGGATCAATGACATATTGGTTTCCAATGCTTTAAGATCCTCTTAACCTCTGAAAGGCAAGACTTGCAAGAAATGATGTGTCAGGTATCCACTGCCCACCTTTTCCCAGCATCCCTTCTGTCAGCTCTTGGGTAGGAGCCAAGGCAAGCCCTGGGGAGGTGCTTCAGAAATGCAAGTCATGTCCTGGGCCAGCTGGACCCCAGTGAAAAATAAACCTTTGGGAAGGGATGATTAAAAGGCATTTTTTGGGACAGCCATGGCTTAAAACATTCCCCCTGCTGCACATGCACTGGGTAACACTGGATTTCACGAATCCCTGCTCTGACCCATTGTCTTATCCCTCTGCAAATGCTGCCCTGAGCTCACTTACTTCTGGGTTCCCGAGGTCCATCCACTGTTATCTTGATTGCTCTGTGGTATGTGGCTACTTGGGGAGGGTTTGTGAACACCGTGATTGTCAAGGTGAAGCTTTTCCCTGCAACAGGAGAGAGAGAAAAAAATAAAATGTTACTGAGGAAAGAGAACTCATTTCTGGTAACACTCAAACACCCTGAATGGCACTGAAACGTTGCAACTGAAGATAAAGCTGTGCCCAGAGAGTGGGGAGTGGCAACCGCTCAAAGCTTTCAGGGCAAAGAATTAATTTATATTTAAATGATCTACTCTCTGTTTATATATATATATATAAAAGGAGGTTGCCCCTAACAGTTGGAGTTTATCTGACTCGCTCTCTGGCTGGGACGTTATCTGTGCTTTCTAGAGGGTGGTGGTTCAGAAACTGTGGCTGACTCTTCCAGAACTGCCACGGGAATCTGATCAGCAGCACTTGTTAAAATTAAAGAGAACTGGGTGCTCAGATCATAAAATCCCACGCTTTGTGGTTGAGGCCACCAGGAGATCAATTCCATATTGTGGCCCAGAACCCTTTAAAAATCATCTGCTACTGCAGTGCCAAGAAACAAGGGAATGGAAAAATATATTAAAAAAAAAAAAGAAAAAAAATCCCTGCAGCTCGTCCACAGAGAATTAAAACATTTTATGAGGACAGAGCAGAGCATAATGCTTAATTTCTCTATTATTCAGCAAGAAAACCATGAAGGCCTCTTCCAAACTGTGATGTGCATGGTGCAGATCTGAGTTGGGGAAAGTGCTGCAGCCCCTGGATTTACTTCTGGCATTTTTTAAACGACAGAAGCAACATCCTGCATCTCTGATCAGACCTCGTCTACATGACAGCCTCGGCATGGGCAGCAGTGAAAACATTGCCTGTCAGCGGGTTCAGCACAGTCCTCTCAGCAGCAGAGGACCCAGATGCTGCCAGAAATCATTGTTATCAGCAAGAGACATCAGGGGACATCACCCCAAGTTAGACAACCAGAACTGTTGTAAGAAAACTGAGGTTCTCCTCCTCTGGGCACATGGAGATCTGCCTTCTTCATTTTACCACTTGGCTCCAGCCCTCCCGAGCGCTGAGTTTGTTCCCTTCCAAACCTTCCTATTTTTATTTTTTTCCCCCTCCATTTAGCCCTATAAACGAGGATAAATTTAAATATAAATATAAACGTAAATATAAATGTGAATACAAATACAGCAGCAACATCATCCCCCCCTCGCTGTGTGCGTTCACTTGCAATTCAATCCCTGTCCTAATGCAGCTCCTCCTCTGGTGCTGATGGTCTGCAGCGACCTCAGGGCGAGCACACAGCCCCGGGGTTACTGGAAGCTGTCCTCAGCACACCCCTGGCACTTCGGGATTCATTCCCCACCCCCTGCGGCTGAGGAGCCGTGGGGAGGTGAAGTGCCTTGGCCAGGATCTCGCAGGAAGCCTGTGGCCGGTGCCGCGAATCCACAAATCCCACTGGAATCCTGAATCACAGCCCCGACACACCAGAGGCTGGAGCACAAGCCTCGCAAATCCCAGTGTCTTCCCACCTCCCCATCCTCGCTGGAAAGCAGTCCTGGGGATGAAAATCATTGCTGCAGAAGCCCAAATGGTTCCAGATCCCTGAATCCCACCAACTCTTGGCTCCTACATCTCCCCCAAGGAAGGATGGCTGTGCTCTTGACCTTCTTTAAATACCAATTACAGCTTTACATCTTTATTAATCTTTCCCTGCCAGTGCAGCAGATCTCTCTATGAGGCATCAGCAATAAAGTTGGATAAACTTCCCTCCAAAAAACTTTACCACCTGTCACATTAGACTTAACAAACACCAGGGAAGCCCCTGTAGATTTTCCTCCTTTCCAAAATCTAATGTCTGTGTATCCTTATACACAACACTCAGATCACTAAGACTGAAAGAAACTTTGAAATATATACTTTATTCTCTTTACTAATCTGCAATATTTCCATCTTGCTTCCAATTTGGTTTTTTTTTGACAACTGCTGCTCTGCTAGAACACATAGTGAATTTATTCCTTTAGCAGGCTCTTGAGAGGTTTCTATATATAAAATAAAGGCAGGAAAAAACCCCAAAAAACAGTAGTGAAATGTGGTAAAACATGGCCACAGTTCCAGTCTCCAAGACCAGGATCAAGAAAAAGAGGGAGGTGAAGTAACTTTCTCAAGATTTTCTGCAGAGCAGACGGTCTCTGAGCCCGTGTGAGGCTGTGACACGAGCTGGCAAGAGCAGGAAGACACTTAACTTACTTCTTGTTGACAGAGGACTATTCATTAACCACATACTGGTTAACCACAGGCCTATATAACCATAAACCTACGTGTCACTCACTGCTCTTACCAATAATTCTGGCTGTGTGTGTTTTTTTTTTTTCCTCTGGTTGTTCTGTTTCATTTACATTCACCTTTATTAAGTGGTTTTATCACTTCTGCATTATTCATCATTTATGGGCCTGGTTGACAAAGGCACATTTAGATTGGAGGTATTGTCAGGGAAATCTGTGTTTTATGGATGTACCTGTTTTGGGATGACAGCAACACCATAAAAACTCTCCTCCCTGCTGTTATGTATTATGATACAACCACAAACCAGACTTTTATTTTCAAATACACTTGCATAATACACTTACACATGTGTGTGTGCACCTACAGACTTTCCAAAACTGAGCCAGACAGCCCAAGTGAGGGACTGACCTCTCTGGGGGCTGTAAAGAGGGACCAAACCCCCAAAAAAGTCATTCTGAAATTCTGGTCTTGTTTGGACACCTCCGATAGTCCCAGTGACAATTCTGACGATGTCCCGGCGGTCACAGCCGACCAGCGTGAGCCAACATCAAAATCTGAGAGTCCCTGGGGTAAACATTCCCATAAATCTGTGGAAAACCACTCCCAGATGAGCTCAGGTGTGTGATCCATGCCCCAGGAAACCGAGGCCAGTCGTTGCTGTGCCGCCGTGGGAGTCTTTGGCGACGGGATGGGTGACATCAGCATCGAGCTGTGCCTTGCTGGGGTGAAAGAGTCACTTCAGACACTGTTCCCCTCTCTCTACTGTCCCTGGCAGTCCCTAATATCAGCCACATGGCACCTCACGAGCACAAGGATTAAATTGTCCTGAGGTGGGACCGGGCTCTGCCTTTGGAAACCCTTCCCACAGACATCAAGCGTGTAAGGGCAGAGCCCAAGACTCACTCCTTCCATCCGCTCTTCCCTCGCAGCCAGGGGAGGAAAAACTGCTTGGTGATGTTTATTTTTGCAAGAGCTTTAAGGTCAGAACCCTTCCCCAGAAAAAAGTAATGGAAACAGTAGCATTTCTGGCCAGGATACAATAGTGACTTTTGAAATGTTCTCCGGACACTGCTGGCGGGTTTGGTAGCTACCAAAAGTGCCCTCAAGAGTCACTGCTGATTTGACTGAGCTTGGAAAAGACCTCCCAGAGGTCTTTGAGTCCCCTCTGTGCCCCATCCCCACCTTGTCCCCCAGCCCAGAGCACTGAGTGCCAAGGCCAGGCCTTCCTTGGACACCTCCAGGGCTGGGGACTCTCCCACCCCAGATGGATTAAACCAGTTGTCCCCACACGACTTTACAGGACTGCCCATGAGACCCCTGACACTGGGCAAAGCTGAAAGGGCTTAAGAGGAAGCACAAAGCACAAGATTCTGCCTGACACGAGGGGGGAGCCGGGGAATGTCGGGCTCTGCTCCCAGGGAACAAGGGACAGGACGAGAGGAGACTGCCTAAAATTGCACCAGGGGAGGCTCAGGTGGGACATGAGGAGGAATTTCTTGCTGGAAAGGGTGGTGAGGCCTTGGCAGGGGCTGCCCAGGGAGGTTTGGAGTCCCCAGCCCTGGAGGTGCCCAAGGAAGGCCTGGATGTGGCACTCAGTGCTCTGGGCTGGGGGACAAGGTGGGGATGGGGCACAGGGGGGATTCCATGGGCTGGGAGGGCTTTTCCAACCTCAGGGATTTTGGGATTCTGTGATATCATCTGCCAGGACCTGCTCAGCAAGTCTATTCCTGGACCACCAGGAGGTGAAGATCAACCTGGTCTAGCAAATGAGCAGCCTGGGCTAGTGGAAGGTGTCCCTGCTCGTGGCAGGGGGTGGAACGAGATGAGGATTAAGGTCCCTTCCAACCCAAACCATTCCATGATTTCGTGATCAGCCTGCAAGAACTGCTGGTGCTGTGCCTGTGCTCTGCATTGAAATGCAGGACCTTGGAGCCTGCATCCCACCTGCATCCCAGCTGCATCCCAGCTGCATCCCAGCTGCCAGAGGCTGGAAGCAGGAGGAGCAGGGAGTTCACACCTCACATGGTTCCAGTGGTCGCCCAGAACAGCTCAGAAGGGCTCTAGAGGGAGCAATAAGCTCGTGAGCTGAGGCCCCTGGGAACGTTTGAGAGGAACCAAGGGGGGGAAAAATGACTCCCAAGTGACAACAGGGTCACATGAAGCTGCTGTGGGTTGCTTTAGTCATCCCTGAGCAGTGTCATGATCAGCTGGGGCCAGGGGTGGGAAGGAACACTGAAAACACAAGTGGCTGCACGGGCAGATGCAGAAGGGAACGAGGACAGACACAGCACAGGGAAGGGAGGCTGCAACTTGAACCTGTCACTTCATTTTAATCCACTCTTTTCTCAGGAGAACAGAGCCACTGATTGATTCCACTGGTGAAGCTCCATCCGAACAGAGGACAGAAAAAACAGAGTTAAAGCTTCAGAAGTTTGGCCGTGGAGGAAGGAAAGGGAATTCAGGCCAAGAGATGAAGTTGATGCAATCACTGCCTTTTGCTTTTGGGATTTGTTCTGCTGATCACAGACATACCATTAGATTTGTTTAGTGCTTTTTGCTTTTGCTGGGTTTTTTCTTTTTTTCTTTTTTTTTAAATTGTTACGGTAAATTATTGGATAAAAAGAGGAGGAAAGAAAAGGAAAGGAGCCAAGAAGTGCCTGTGCTGACAAGAACAAAAAGTATAGGTGAAAAACTATGAAAAGCATTGCACAAATGCAACACAAATGACATTAGAGACATTTCTATTACATTAGGGAGAGAATTCCAGGTTCTAGCAAGAAAGATTAGGATTTCTTTTTTTCATCCAGCTTCCACTTTTTGGTGCTCATGCACTCGCCTGTATTAAACCATGCAGGTTCTCCCAGCATCTCCCTGGGCATCTGCCAGAGTCAAGATATCCACTGCATTTTAATAACGTGTCTGTCTGCATCCCTGGGCAGGATGCAACATTCCCACTCCATTCCCAAACGTCAGCTGCTAAACACCGGGGCCAGCTTTTGCTCTTCTTATCTCTGAAACCCCTGAGCGCTCCAAATCTAATCAATAGGATGAGAAGGGCCAACATAATCCCACCCTTCATTAGTTAACTGCTGCTCCTCAGACGAGGGAAAGATTTTTGCAGGTGTTCAAGCTGCAAAAAGCCTGAATGGCTCCAAATTCCTCCCCCATTGGCGGTTTTGAACAGTCAGAATAAAACTTTGCCTGTTGTGTTTGGTCCAGTGGCTTCTTCATCAGAAAAAAAAAATAAAAATAGAAGCTGCAGCTGGAGAAAGCAGCATCAAAAAAAATAACGTGATTTGTTTACCAGCAGCACCCACAGACACCACTGAATTTAAATATGAAATAAGGCTGTTATTCACCTCATCTGCCACCAAGCTGGAAATGGTTTATAAATTCTGAACCCCACGGGCCAGTGGTCCAAGCAGAGGAATGTGAATGTGGGGAGATGGAGCAAATTGAGGTGTTTGCCCAGAAAAATGCAAGGGAAGCTTTGGAGCCCCTCACAGTACTGAAAGGGGCTCCAAGAGAGCTGGAGAGGGACTGGGGACAAGGACCTGGAGGGACAGGACAAGGGGGAATGGCCTTAAGCTGAAAGAGAGAATGGTTAGATGGGATTTTGGGAAGTAATTCCTGGCTGTGAGGGTGGGGAGGCCCTGGCCCAGGTTGCCCAGAGAAGCTGTGGCTGCCCCTGGATCCCTGGAAGTGTCCAAGGCCAGGTTGGATGGGGCTTGGAGCAACCTGGGCTGGTGGAAGGTGTCCCTGCCCATGGCAGGAGTGGTACTGGATGAGCTTTAAGGCTCCTTCCAACCCAAACCAGTCTGTGATTCCAAGAGCTGCCCATGGAAATCAGCTGCAGGGGCTGTGGAGCCGTTTGTGTATTTTTAGGGATGTTTTGCAGGTGTAAGCGAGTGTCAAGTCGGAGATTTGGGAAATACACCCCCTTTGCTGCTGCCAAAGCAGCCTGGCTCGGCATAAAGGTGCAGTGCTGAACATTTCTGTCGAGTGTCTCACTCCAGGAAGTTCTTATATCTGTGTTTACACAGCATCTACTTACCCAGAATGAAATCTCCCCCGTGCTGAATCAATGGGGGTTTTGTTCTGGATTTATATATGGGGCCAAAAGTGGCCCTGCTGCAAACTTGGACCCAGCTATGAAATACTGGTTTTTTTTCTTTCTTTCTTTCTTTCTTTTTTTGGCAATAAGAGTAGAAAAGCAGCTTGATTTTGCAGGGACATGGCTTTGGTGCTGGCTTTGCCCCTTCCCAGCTCCCTGTAGCACCACTCAGTGCTTATCCAAGACATGCACTTCACACTCTTTTCCTCCCTGCACGTTCTCCAAGCCCTTCCATTCTGGCTGACAACTCAAAAGCTGTGGTGGAGAGCAGCAGGGCTGCCTGCCTGCCCTGCTGTGGGATTCCCAGAGCTACAAGTCCAGGAGAAGGCTGTGGTTTGAGGTGGAATTATTTTGGTGAAACCAGAATAATGGTACCCAGCCAAAATGCCCCAGTTATTTTGGCACATTTAACCTGAGGCGACACAGGAACTATATTAAGCCGCCAAAATCACAGCACTGAAATCAAGCAGCATTAATAGAGTCACTGTCAAACCTAAGCAGGCACTAAAATTGAGGTTTACCTTTATCTGGGTGATAAGGACAGTCTCTGACCGTCCTTTCCCCCAACAACCTGCTTATTTCAGAAGGGAAACTCATAACCCTGAGCCTGGAAGCTGCAGACATGAAATATTTACAGCAGCAGATGCAGAAGCTGGTTTTACACTTGGTGTCACTTACAGCTGTTAAAATAAAGCTGACTCAGACCCCGAGCAGCTGCTGCAGCAGCCACGTGCTGGTGATGCACAGAGGGTTCTGTGCAGGGTCCTCGTTGTCAGGTGCACCAGGGATGCTCCAAATCTGTCCCTGTCACCACGTGCTCTCCCTTTGTACTGGAGAATTCCCGGGCGTGGCTTCCCTGGAGTTGTCTGGGGCCGTGACCTGGGATCTCAGCTCCTTGGAGGAGATGTGGAAAGACTCCAGGAAATGCCTGGGAGGGGTGTCAGGTAGATCCTGGAAGATGCAGGTTCTACAAAAGGAGGAAAATCATCACAGGCAGCTTTCTGGAGTCTGGAGCTGTTATCCAGGATATCAAGTGCCTAAATCAAGGGATGAAAAAACTCTGGGAGATCCTCAGAGGAGTCTCAAGTGGATCCAGGAATACAGAGCTGCTACCAAAAGAGAAAAACATCTTGGGAAGCTTCCCTGGAGTAGTCTGGGAGTGCTCCCTGGGATCTGAGCTCCCATGAGGAGACGTGAGGGGAGCTCCTAACTTCACTTTTCCCCACTTTCGCTGTGCTGCAGTGGTACCAACATTCAAATCCCTTCCCTAAGGAGAACATGAGAACACGTTCCTTATGGGACAAACAAAAAATGCCAGCACCCAGCATGCCCAAAACGTGTCACTGCCAATTTAAAACCTCACATTTTTGCTTGAATGCTGCTTTTTATCCATTACTGAGCAACCAACACCCTCAGCATTTCACCCGAAGCCCTCAGAGGAGTGACAGTCCCTTGCATGACAGGGATTGCTTGGAGTGTCAAGCCTTGCAAGGGTGGGACTCAGCTCACTCAAACAGCCATGTTTTCTCTCCCTGTGGTTTTTTTGGGGCCCAGATGTTGACATGTTCATCTGACAGGGGTCTGTGTGCTGCCAGTTTCAGTTCTGCGCTGAGGAGCGGTTTCACTTCCCCGTCCCGTGTCAGGACGATCCCAACCTCGCAGGGGCCTCTGTGTTAGTCCCTGACAGCCTGACAAAGTGTGTCAAAGTGCAGCCACTGCTGCAGGGCACCTGATGGCCCTCCTCTCCTCAAGAAACTTGGATTTGGAATGCATTCCTTGGAAATGTTCATGGCCATAATGCTACACGTAAGGCATCGGTCTCAGTTGGATTCCTCCGTGTTCCCTCCCTCAGGTTACTGCTTCTGCTACTCCATGGAGTTTTTCCTGTGGATGTGCTTCAGTAAAGATGCCACAAAAGCACAATTTATTCTGGTTAGAGGAAAAAAAATAAATGTAGCAGTTGGGTAGCAGGAGATAGAGAATGTGGGTGGTAAATGGTACGACCATCCAGCAGGAAGGAGCTGCAGCAGTAGGCAGAGGAGAATAACCCTGAGTATCTGGGAGAGGACATAAATTTAACTAAATGAGGAGAAGAAACAAGGGATGAAGAGATTTGGGACCCAGGTGACTAGAAGGAGGTCTCTGAACACAGGATGTCCTACAATAGAATCACAGAATAGTGTAATGGTTTGGGAAAGAAGGGACTTTAAAGCTCATTCCAACCCCCTGCCATGGGCAGGGACACATTCCACCAGCTCAGGTTGCTCCAAGCCCCGTCCAACCTGGCCTTGGACACTCCCAGGGATCCAGGGGCAGCCACAGCTTCTCTGGGCAACCTGTGACAGGGCCTCCCCACCCTCCCAGACAAGAATTCCTTCCCAATATCCCATCTCACCCTGCCCTCTGGCAATTTGAAGCCATTCCCTGTGTCCTGTCCCTCCATCCCTTGGAAATAGTCTCTCTCCATCTTTCCTGGAGCCCCTTCAGGCCCTGGAAGGCCACAGTCAGGTCACCCCAAAGCTTCTCTTCTCCAGGTGAACAATCCCAGCTCTCCCAGCCTTTCCTCCCAGCAGAGCTGCTCCATCCCTGGGATCCTCTTGGTGCCTCCTCTGGACTCTCTCCAGCAGCTCCATGTGCTCCCTGTGCTGTTCCAGGGCTGGAGCAGCTCTGCAGGGGGGTCTCCCCTGAGGGGCAGAGGGGCAGAATTGTCACCTTAGGGTGACACCCAGTAGCTGACACAGACCTGGGTCCCTTTGCCTGCCAACACCAACAACCCACAAACACACCAAACCACCAGGAATCCCCCTATTTCGGGATGTTGTCCTGTGTAAGAAGGAGGTTATTTCGAGCTGTGGTAGGAATTTGGCTGCCAGGAACATTATTTGTACTTCACATCCGAAGGCCTAAGTCCTGGGTAAATACCAGCTTTTAGGCTTTGTGGTGAAGGTGGTTCATGTATAAAAGTCACAACAGTATCCCTTGAACAGCTTTCCATTCTCTTCTGGAAGGCAACCCCAGTGACCTGTCTGAACTGAATTTTTGGGGTGGGATGAAGACTGAAAGCCTGCAGATCAAGCTTACCAGATGGATTAAAGCATTAAAACACAGGTGTGGGGGGAAGGAAGACCTTTTAATGGAAAAGCCAAGCAGCCTCTAACTCTAAAGTGGAGCTGCTGCAGTAACCACTATAAAATTCTTATGAACTTGGGTGGAGACAATAATTACAGCACAGGAAGAATGAAATGCTGTGGGGTACCTGCCCTGCACAGAGTGGCAGCACAGGGAGATCTCAGTTTGACTCTTTAGAAGCAATGCCCCTTGTTAAAATATTTTTAAGACTTGAAATATATATATATATATATATTCAATATGTGTCACTAAAGTTTGAACATAGATTTGGAGAGGGTGGAACTATTTTTTTCCCCAGAGAGGACTCTATTGGAAATCTCTGATGGTTCTGTGAGTGGGCTCCACCAAAACCTGAATTTCTGCTTCCAAGCTGTGATTTACTACTTACTAAGGAATTTTGATTTTTTTTTTCCCTCAGTGCAAAATGATTATTGTTTTAAATGAAGTGCTCAGAAATGGTTTGGCCTCCACAAAGCTCTGTGAGTGGAATGAAGAAACTATCCTTCAGCAAAGTGCTGTGTCACTGCTGAAGAGTTCAGGGAAAGGGAAAACCAGCAGCAGCAGGAACACCAGAGGGAAAGGACAGTTCAAAATGAAATGACTTCAATGCAGAGCTCCCACCTTCTCACAGAAAATGCCTTGGGATCCTTAAGCCTAATAATAGTCTCGAGCCCAGCTATAATTTCAGACCATTCATAAGCTTTTTTGAGGTAGAAATTATCACCCAGACTTTATAGGGATGACAGAGACATGAAAAGGTTAAGGCCCAGATTCACGAGAGGATTTAGCTGTCTGAAGTGGGATTAAGTGCAAAATTACACCCCTCACCCCTCCCAATCCAGGTGGTGCCCGGTGGGTATCGGAGGGGGCTTCCCCTGCCAAACAGCCCCAAGCCCCTGAGGCCACAAGCCCAGCAGCTCAGCTGGTCCCAGCCCATGGCCTGAGCCCTCTGCCCCATCTCTTTGGGGTGGTTTGGTTTGGCAGCAGCTGCTCAGGGTCCTTTCACCCCCTGGCAGCCTCTCGTGGTGGTCCCTGCTCCTACTTTAAGCGTCGGGGGAGTCCCTGTTTGCCCCCCCAAAGGCCACCGTGGCCAGAGGGCCGTGCTGAGGGGACAGAGTCCTCAACTTTGGTGGCTCCAGCAGCTGGAGATCCTCTGGGAGAACCTGCACTGTGGCTGCTGGCTGCAGAATATGGGATGGGGGGAGAATTTTGTCCCACTGTTTTCTCCAAGGACTGGAGAGAGAGTATTTACAAGGCAGGACAAGGGGGAACGGCTTCAGCTGTCTGAGGGCAGGGATAGATGGGATATTAGGAAGAAAATCTTCCCTGTGAGGGTAAGGAGGCCCTGGCACAGGTTGCCCAGAGAAGCTGTGACTGCCCCTGGATCCCTGGAAGTGTCCAAGGCCAGGTTGGACGGGGCTTGGAGCAACCTGGGCTGGTGGAAGTTGTCCCTGCCCATGGCAGGGGGTGGGATGGGATGATCTTTAAGGTCCCTTCCTTCCCAAACCATTCTGTGATTTTCCACCTCAGTGCAGGAGCTGGGAAGTTGGGCTCAAACATGCTCCTCTCCCTATGGAATGATGAAGATGGTAACCCCTGAGCATGGCTCCTTCACAGGCTCCAGGCACAGGGAGCAAGGAAAGGGAGGGTTCACCGGAAGAGCAACGCCCTGCTCTGACTATGAAAGGCAAGGAGCACTTTTATGATCTTGTACCTGCAGTGGCCTGAAGCAGAAGAATGCCAGAGGACAACCAGACAATTTAGTTCTCCAGTAGCATTGAGAGCATGGGAGTGTGCCCTGGGACTGTTTACTCCGAGCTCATTCTCCTGGAGGAAGGACTCCTCCGTGCTGTCATTACACTAATGGAATGCGCATTGATTTCCGAGCTGGGGAGAGCTCCGGGGTCACCCGATGGATATCCATGGGAGATAACACTGCCATTACCAACCTGGAACCTGCCAACTTCCACCAGAGGCAGCCTTCAAACTTGGAACAACCTCCCTGGCCTTGGACACGGACGTGGCTTTGTTCGAGTTGTGCTGCGCAAAGTCCGGCCTGTGGAAAGTCCACGGCCTTGCCAAAGCCTTTCCTTCAGTTCCTGCCTAAACTTCAGGGAGCTGATGTGCTCCAAGCACCGCCCCACTCGAGAGCTCTCATGGCATCCAGCCTTCCAAGCAGCTGCTTCCCTCCTCCTCCTCCTGCTCTCCTCGGCCTCCAGAACCTCCTCCCTCTCCCGCTCCCTGCACCACACAGCAGGTGGTGGCTCCTCATCCTCACAGGGCACGTCAGGAAAGGGCAAAAGGGATTTAGGATAGTTCCTCGCATCCTTTTTTGGGGCCAAAACCTGCTCTGGTGCTAAAGGCTCTCACAGGAATCCCAACCTGCAGCTCTCCAAGGCCAGAATACCATCAACAGAGGAAGGAGGGAAGGGGACAAAGGGAATCATTTGGAGAGGCTGAGAAAAGTGTGTGGAAATAATCCCAAGGGAAAAACAGTGGGGAAGCAGGATGGGAGCAAAAATGGTGGAGAGTCACACAGCATTAAGGTAATAGAAAAAATGCCTATTTTTTTACTACAGTTGAAGGGTTTTTAGAAGGGAACAGAGACTGGTTCAGACTGATGAGGGTTTCTGCACATGACTGTGCTGGAAAAGGCTCTTGACAGCAATTGTAAGCCCTTGATTTGCAGCATCCTCACTTCTGCTCAAGTTCTCTAGCCAGCCCTGGAGCCAGGGTCCTAATTTATCCCCCAGAATGATTTCCTTCTGATGACAGAATAGCAGCTGCCCTCGGAGTTGTGATGCAGTTACACACAAGTGGAGCTACGCACAAAAACAAACACATTTTTACCAGAACTCGGGGGGTTCTGAAGGGTGGCACACAAAAACAAACAGCAAAATAAAAACAAATTAAAAAACCAAAACAAAACAAAAAACAAAGCCAAAGGGCGAACAGATCCCTCAAAACTATGTGACTTCTGGGAAGCCCAACTCCTTTTCTCACAGGGAAAAAAAGAAAAAAAAAGAGGAGAAAACGCTCCAAGGACGGCATCTGCCTCATCCTCGCTGCTTCAAAAATGTACAAGCAGAGCTGTGCAGCACCAAAAAATAGATTTATTGTTATTGGACTGAGGGCAGTGGTTCAGCACTTGGCATGGCCCCTGTTTACAGCAGTAATGCTCCCGGAGACAGGAAGTTCTCCAAGTTGCTCTGCCATTATTTTTCTCCTGTTGACGCTTTTGGGAGCGGGAGTTTTTTCGCCCAGACGAAGTTTTAAGTGACCCAGCTGAGAGTGTTTGGGAGCTGGCAGAGGCAGCCACGGTCATGCTCAGCCTCGGGGGCCACATGATACTTGGGGAGTCCAGTCCCTGGTGGAGCAGCACCACACGTGTGTTTTCTTACACAATCGGCGATTCACACGGACCCGGCTGTGCCGAGGACTTGGCCAGTGGGAAAGGCTTCTCCTCTCCTCTGCTCCTGCCACTACAGCCCAAAGGCCAGTCCTGAGGGAGCCATCACCTTGAGAGGGATGGGACTGATGACCAACCTAAAGCTGACCCAGGGTATTGAGCTTGAGGCATACATTGGGTCCTCCGTACCAGAATCTGCTCCCAGAATTCGGAGCCATCACCTTGAGAGGGATGGGACATTCTTCCTCTGTACCAGACTCTGCTCATTGAATCCTTCCCTATTATCAGAATCTGCTCAATGAATTCTTCTCCTTTATCAGAATCTGCTTATTGAATTCTTCCCTGCACCAGAACCTGAACTCTGTACCAGAGTTTGCTCCCTGAATTCTTCCCCTCTACCAGAATCTTCTGATTGAATCCTTCCCCTGATTCAGTGATCAGAATCTGCTCCCTGAATTCTTCTGTATTACCAGAACCTGCTCACTGAATACTCCCCCATTATCAGAACCTGCTTCCTGAATTCTTCCCCTGTACCAGAATCTGCTCCCTCAATCCTTCTCCTGCACCAGAACATGAACACTGAATTCTCCCACAGCCACTTGGATTAAACAGAAATCTTGGTTCAAATTAATGGTGCAACTAAGCAACCCTGAGTCACTTAAAAATAAAATTATCACTTCTGGGCTCTGTCTTTTAGAGCAAAATTTACCACTCAGAACAGATTGGAGGGAGAAGAGTCCCTGTCATTAATGTAGACCCTCTAACACACACCCAGGGTGTGGGTCAGTGGCACAGCCCCTTCCTTTCGTAAAATCCCAAAATGGTTTGTCTTGGAAGAGACATAAAAGTTCATCCAGTGCCACATCCCGCCATGGGCAGGACACCTTTCACTAGCCCAGTTGTTCCAGGTTTATCCTGGCCTTCCAGGGATCCAGGGGCAGCCACAGCTTCTCTGGACAACCTGAGCCAGGGCCTCCCCACCCTCCCACCAGGAATTCCTTCCCAATCTCCAAAGGAACTGCCCATCTCCCTGTGGCCAAACTGCCCTCCTGCCATCCACAGCATCCTGCTGATGCCACATCCTTATCAATCCAACACAGAAAGAAGTGGTTGTTTTGAAACTCCATCAATTGACTCTTTTTCCTCAGTTGATTGCCCTTGGATTCCTCCTCTTTCCATCCCGTCTGGCGAGCGCCGCTCGTTGTTACTCTGGGATCTGATACCACGGCCCCTGAAACATTCCAAAGGCTTGGACCAGAACCCGGACGCCTGCTTAATACTGATTTTATGACCCTGTTGAATAGCATCCTCCTCTGTTTTGCACATACTTTTACAATTTTGAGTGCGTTCAGGCAAGGAAAAGAAAAACCACCCAAATTTCAACGGAGTGCTCAAATAGCGCAGCCACGAGGCTGCACAGGAGTGAAATTCTGACTTCAGAAAACCAATAAAAATAATTGGACTCAGAATCCAGGCCAGCAGATTCTGGGGTTTATGTATTTTTGCGATTCCAGCTTAAATTGTTCTCCCCCCACCCGAAAATTACATCCAGAAGGAAGAGTCCTGATGGCAGAAACCTCGGATTGTGCCTGGTAATTTTTCTCCCTCGTGTTCTCCTTCCAGCTACACCTTCTGTGGCTCTGTGGAAACTGAAAACTGCCTGAAAACCACAGGACTGACTCACTGCTCTAATCCTGAGAGATAGCAGGAAATATATAGGGAGGCTTAATTTCCAGCCCTTTCCAAGATTCAGTTTTTAAAAGGCCTTGCTGAAAAACAAAGCTCCAACTCTCGGCTCGAGATTGAGATCTCCTGCCACAAGCCAAGGCACCTCTCCATTAGCTACTATTTTGATAACCTATTAATAATCATTTTCATCTGGAAAACATGTTTATTTGTTGGGATTTTTTGGAATGTTACGCCCCACAAAGAATAGATAGTAACCGGGATTAGTGATTCCATGAGGAAAATATGTCGTGCTAACCAAGCCACGGAGCTTTCCCTCTCCAAAATAACTATTTATTTTTAATTTTACCCAGTGAACTTCCATGGTGTCAGGCTTTTTTGCATCAGATGTGTTTCATCACAGCGACCTAAACCGGTTCATTGTACACTAAGAAAACCGGATACGTTGCAGCAGCAGCAGCAGAGTTTTGAAGCTTGAAGGGTTTATGAATGGAGGGCGAAAAATAGAGATTAATTTTGGTTTAACCAGGTAATCAGGAAAGGGGGGAGACTGAGATTGGGTGAAGCTTTAAAAACTACATTTTTCTTTCCGAAATGACTTCCAAGCCAGACAGGCAGGTTTGCCCAGTAGCATTCTCAACCCAGGGTGAGGAATAGTCACTCTGGAGCCCAGCCAAGCCCAGTGTAAATCTGTTTTGTTCAGGAAAAGGAGCCAAATTGCTTTTATACAACATCTCCAGGTTTCAGGGGACCTGTGACAATCTCAGCTCCTGCTCGGGGGGTCAAGAAAAATCAAAGCTTTTGTGTTTTTTTTAATTCTAAACAACAACATGGGCTGAGCAACACGGGGCAACCACGTGAAACGATGCTGAAACTCAGTTTGGAGCTTCTAAGTTTTGGCTGGTGCCAAATATTGGTTGGGAGAAATGATTCCCCCACTCTGGGGGACTTGTTGTGACCCTCCCACAGCCAAGGAGGACAATGTGGGCAAAGTCTTAATGTCTGACACAGACTGTCTTGCTAGATTTCATTTCAAGTGCTGCAAGGAAATTTAAACTATCTATTAAGGGTGTGAAGAATGAGAATTTCCTGCTCAGAAGGGAGAGAGTGTCTGTTTGCTGTTGGCTCTGACGGGATTTTAGTGGGGCTGGGGGGTGATACCGGTGAAGAGGGAAGTGTCACCACTCCAAACCATTCCTTATTCTCCACCAGGGATTCCAAATCACCTGGTGGACACGAGGAGCCTCCACTGTGCCCATAACCCACGTGAACTCTCAGCCACTGCTCACATAATGCTCCTGGCATCGCATTATCACTGGTGGCAGCTGAACTTGTTCGAGCTCAAATATTATACAGCAAACAAAGTTTGAGTTAATTTTCCTCTAGCAAGGTATCAAAGGAAGCAATGCCCTTTGAAGCAGCCACCTTCTGCTTTAGGCTTTATACAAATTCAACAGAACAGCACCTCAGAAATCCCATACAGAGTGCAAACAATCCCCACCTTTGGAAAACAATCCCCTGTTCAGGAGTAAACAAAAGCATACATTAGTCACCGCTCCAGAGATGGGCGGCCAGTGCAGGTGATGAGATTTAACCTCCAAGCCTGACTAATAGCACGCAGCATTCCCAGCTCACTCCACTGCCTAAAGGATCCTGAGCCCCTGGATATCACACCACAGGCGAGGTTTATGTCTGGGGGCGAGTGACCAGCTACTGGTAACCACTTCCAGCAGGGTGAGGGGCTCCACGACACTCCCTGCCAAGCTTTGCTGCATGAATAGGGACTGTTTTCTCTCAGCTGCTGGATTTTGACCTTGAGACTCACACAGTTCACTGTTATGATTTCTAGCTTCATTACCATGGCCAGGAACTGAACTACAGGTTTGTTTTTATTAGCTTCTCCGCCACTCTGCCAGCTATTCATTTGAATCTTCTAAACAGTCATCTCTGAATCATAATGCAAATTCCATTTACTGAAAAGGTGGTACCTTTAATATAACAAATGAACATGTTTAATGACTGATACTTTCAGACATTACAGCATCCCTCATGTTTTCAGTAAATGGATATAATTTTCTCTGCATTACCCTATTATTATTCTTTGCTAGCATTATGAAGCTACGTTCTCAGCTGCGGGTGTTTTCCACCAAGTGCATTTGAAGACGGCCCAAACAACACAATTTGAAAGACATCTGCCTCTGTATCCCCAGCTAAAAGTGCTGCAGGAGGCAGAGGAGCTGGATTGGTGTTTTATTCTTATAAAGTATTTAGTGCTTGCGCGGTGTTTCGGCGGGGCCGCGCTCTGCCACCATTGTGACCGTGTTTGCATTGGAAGGGTATCTCCAGATGCATTTCACTTCAAAGGGAAAGAAAGGCTGGGGTGTATAATCAGGATCACTTCCTCGCTCTGAAGCCTGACCCATCTCCCATGGGGAACCAAACATTCGGGGAGTGAGCAAGCAGAAGTGGGTCACCTTTGTAACTCCGCTGAAGGGCCACGCGGGCAACCACACATCGGGTGTGGGATCGGATGCTCACGCGGGGAGAGAGGGAAGGGATCAGCAATCCCTGAGCATTCCACCTGGTTCTGAGAGACAGGTCACTCCGAAAGGAAACTTATGGAAGTGCAGCAGCCACTGTCACTTCGATTTGAGAGCGTTACAGCACCTGGAATAGTCCTGGAATAACACCGCGGTATTTGGAGCACCACAAAAACCTGCCAGTTTTACTCACAGACAAACATAAGTAAATATCACATGAAGTCACATGGGAAATGCGATGGTTTTTCATACTTGACCTTTAGAGAGAGAGGCTGATCTTTCTTCTGAGCTCTTTCTGAGCAAAACCCACTGCCTTCCCTTCTGTGAGTCTGACTGAAACCTCCCCAAACTCCCCTCTCGGGCACCAACGCAAGGAGAAGCACTTAAAATAAACTAATAGGACAGTAAACGTGGTTGCTTGGAATTTATGGGGTTTAAGATTACTTGTGGGAGCCAAAGAGTGAAGTTACAAAGGGTCTTTACGTTGGGGTGTTTATTTTTTGGATCAAGCTTTGTGCACCTGCCCACCCACGGGCGGCGCGAGCTGCACGCGTTGGGTTCTATTTGCAGCTTCCAAACTACACTTTTATGTAGTCCCAGCCTAAGCCAGCTCCAAATCCTGTTTGTTATTTAAGCTCTGAAGGCCTTTTTATGTACATACTGGTAATTACTGGTTATGGTAGAGATACAGCAAGTCAGGTATCAAACCCCCCTGTTCTGTCTGCTCTCTCCCATCCACTTCGCAGCAGACTTTAACTAACAGGACTGGTGCATCCTGAGGGAAAGGAAGGCCAGAAAACCTGCCCTGGGCCTTCAGCAGGTCAGCAAGAACCCACAGAATCTTTAGCTCCATGCAGGGAATACTTGTACTACGCAGGAAATATTGAGAGAGACTCACTCCGTTGTAGAAACTAGAAGGGGAGCCCCATCACAAGCCCCTACACCCGCTGAACAATTCTCATTTTGAACTCAAAATATGCCACTTAAACTTAACCACAGGTAGCATCACGCTGTCCTAAACCAGCAGGGGCAGCTCCCCGTTGGGAAATGCCAAAATGCCAAAATGCCACTTGCTTTCTTTTTTTTTTTTTTTTTCCCCAACTGAGATTTCACCGTTTGAAAAAAAACCCAAGCGACGCCGGGGACGCGCCACGGCAAAACAAGCACAACCACCCCGCTGATTCCGGGCCTCTGGAAGCGGCCTGCAGTGGGAAACCTCGGGGAATTCCCTGCCCACCACCAGAATTTGCCAGGGCTGAGGGTGTAGCTGAGGACGAGGAGGTACCTCTGCCGCTCCTGCCCACGAAGCGGAGGTCGTTGAACCGCGCCACCTGGTTCTTCATGGCGGCCGTGGCGTTCCGCAGCTCTGCCGAGTAGTTCTCGTCGTTCCCAGCCATCACCGTCACCAGCGTCCCGTCGGGAACGTCCCCCAGGGCCACCACCTGCGAAATCAAGGAGCACAGAGCCCTCAGCTTCCGTGGAATTGGGGCGGATCAAATCCGCGCGGAAGGTCTAAGGTCTGGGCCTAAGCAGCTGTTTTGGCGAGGCAGGAATCGCGTCTGTTCCTAACTCGCTGCGGTGGGAATCCTCTTCTTCCCCCAAAAAACTTGGTGCCCTTTGTTATTCTTTAATCAAGGCAAAGGTTATTTGCAGTTTTGGTTGTAGAGTTGTAACTCTGAGCGGACAAGTTACGTGCAGACTCACTGCTGAGTGGTGTCAGTAGTGCTGGTAGTTGACCTGTTACTGCACTGAAACGCTTCCCAATTCTTTTCCAGTGATCTTCCCCCCATTTCCTGAATTTCCTGAAGGACCTAAGAGGGTGATTTTTTAAATGTATATCATTGCACCTGTGATATTACCACAACAAATGTTATTTAAGGTGTATCTTTTTTACTCCTCATTGTGGATTTCCCACTGTTTCAAACCTTGTTTTTCTTAACAGTCAGACTGGAAAGTTTTGCACTGATGTGCCTCTAAAATACCCAGCAGGACGTGTGCTCTGAGATGAAAAATACGTGAAATCAGCTTTCCAAAATATAAATCTGTAATTTTCAATACACAAATTCAATGAACAGGACCTGCTGCCGGTCTTGTTCACAGCAGTAGCTCTTAACAGAGCTCTCCCAGAATAAATTCAGGGTAAAACTGTGGAAAATCGGGCCTCAATCAAATGTTTAATCCCAAATTAGTAAACACCTTCTTTTTTTTTCCTTTAAAAAGCGAATAATTGACTTCAGGCCTCACGTGATGGATGGAAATCATGGATCTGAACTAATGAAATCTGCCCTGGCTCAGCCAAAGGCTTTCACCTGGTACCAAATGCTTGTGCTGGAGCTCCTTGGTGCCAGCACCAAACAAACCCTCAGGAGCAGAAGATTCACTGCATTTTTGATGCAACAATCTGAGACACCTAAAGATGTCTAATCTTAAATGTTCTGACTTGTATCTACACTGTTCACACTGATCAAACAGTGAAAAATTGAATTTTTATTGGATCTTCTTGAGCAGGGTGGAACTCTCTGAACAGTTTCACCTTGCTGTAATCAAAAGGATGTTTGCTGTGTCTCTCCATTTACTCTGGCAAAAATAAGAGCTTGGATTTGGTCCCCTATATCTTGTTTTTACATCCCGTTGCTGTTCCCCCAATTCAGTCTACATGACTCTTAGCACAAAAAAAAAAGAAAAAAAATTAAAAAATCCAGCTAGTTTTTAATTCCTCTTTTGCACATGCTAAGAGGAAGCAGCCCTTCATCGTGTCCTCTGAGTTGCAGCTCAATTTTTTTCCTTCCTCTTATAATTTTCTAGCTTATATCCAGGCACTTATAACTGGCTGAAGCTTGTCAGGGCCTGGTTTTATTTCTCTCAGTTTCTGATCACATTTGTCGTTTCCCAACGGGATCAGCAGCTCCTTTACTTGATCAATCCCTGATTTTTATTCCCCAGCCGCAGCCAGCTCCCAGGATTTGGGAGAAGCCTCTAGTCTGAGGTATTTCCAAGCCTCTCCTTCCACAGGAGGCCGAGCTCCTCACTTCTGTGCCCTGCCTTTTGCCACCGATAACCCTTATTTTCACTTCCACATGCAAACTTCAAATCACTGGGTCAAAATTCCCTCATTACGTCTCCATTTCAACTTCCTCTTCCCCGTTCCTCCCCGGCCCAGCCTGTTGGTTTTTTGTTCTCCTCTGGGTTCCAGAACGTGTTCCTGGGGCCTGCACCCTGCCCGGTGTTGGGCTTCCCAAATTCCCCTCGTCTCGGCATCAATTATTCCCTGCCCGAAATTCTTAAGCTCGGAGGTTTCTCCTCGCACGGTCACGCGAGCAACTTCCAACCCAAGGCACCCAGTCCTTAAAAAAACCACCACAAAACCCGAATTCAAGCACTTGTACTCCAGGCAAGAGAAAGGGAAAGAGGAAAATCAGGGCATCGCCCTGCGATGCAAATGTTTGCACGTTCATTTAAAGGAAAAACGCTCCGGGATTTTAAGCGTTCACAAAAGATTTTTTTTGCGAATCCAGGGGCAGTCGGCTCTTGCAGAGCAAATGTTTTAAAGCCCCGTTTTCAAATCGCACCGAAGGCAACGTCGAAGGAAAAAAAAAAAATCAGAAACGAGTATAAAGCTGACACAACCCAGAAAAGAAACTGGAGTTAAAAGTCACAGACAATAGAAACAGAAATACAAACATTTACATTAGAAAACAGACTAAACAGATAAGCTGGGACTTGCTGACTGGAGTTATCAAGGACTTTGTTGCACTCTTTACCTCTTAAAAATATGTATTTCCAGAGAAGCAAGAAGAGTATCAGCGTTGCAGGTCTGTCGGGTATCTAAATTACCTACTTTTCCCGCATCAGTCAAACCAAATTGGCCTTTTAAAGTAAGATTTAGATCCTTTCTTAACAGCACTTGGACAGTGAATTTCTATAGCACCGTGTTAGTAATTATATAGTAATTTTTAAGTTTCTCAGAATCATTCTTTTAGAAAAAGAAAGCCTGGAAATTTTAATTTTGGGTTGAAACCATCTCCTGATCAACCACCACAAATGAATTTTTCTAAGGAAACGTGAAGAGAAAACTCTCCATCTCTCTCAGTTTGTTCTTGCAATGGTTGTTAGCAAATACTTGACAAAACTCGGGGCTTTTTTTGTTAAATGCCAAGGAACGATCTGACCCGAATTTTCTAGTTCCTGGTCCAAATCATCTGGAAAAAAACCCCCACGACTTTTAAAAACGCCTTTGCGAATATTCGGTATTTAGAATGAACCCAACAAGCTTGTTTTACACGTGGCAAATTATTCCAGGATTCATTTCTCAGTGATCCACGGAGAGAGAATTTTGGGGGAGAGGGAGGGGTGAAGACGAGGAGCAGCGAGCGCCCTGGAGAGCAGGTGCCTCCCATCCCACCATTCCAGGGGCTCATAATGAAGCTTTTTCCCGTTTTTTTTGGGTGGTGTTTTGATTTATTATTTTTCTCCTGGGTGAATTCTCCCGGTGCTACAAACCCCTGGAGAAGCTGCCCCTGAACTCGGCGGGGCTGCGGGCGGGGAGGGGAAAGCTGCGTTGGGAATCCTTCCAAACCCCCTGGCTCTGCTTCCCACGATTCCCACAGAACCAGCACCGGCCCTGCCGCCAAAAGCCCCCATTCCAGGGGAGAATCCCCAAATCGCTGACGGCTGGCAGGAGTGGGAAGAGCCACCTCTCCTGTCCTTTTTCCTTCCCGTTCCCCGCCGGGAGATGCCCGGGATTGGGATAGGGACACGCGTGGCCTCGCGGCCTCTGGCCACAGGGATCCCCCAGGAAAAAAGGAACACACGGGGACTCCGCTTATCTCCCTTCCCGACGGGGCGGAGCGGCTTTTCCCTGCCTTCCAGGAGCTGAACTTCCCGAGTAATTAGCAGGAGCTGCCGAGTGCGTGGGTAACAGTGTAATAATTAATCTAAATGTGGGAATTTAGGAAGTGACCCTGCCGATTAGTTCCTCCCATTTCCCCAGACTCCTATCTGCGTAAAACAAGAAGACTAGACATAATAAAACTTTGCCCTGAAGCCGCCTCGTCAGCGCGATTTCCCGAAGCTCCGGGAGCCGAGCTGATTCCCTTCTGCCTCGTCTCTCCTCTCCCAAAAAGCCATCGGAAAAGACTCGAGTCTGGTGGCCTTCAAAACAAAGTTGTACCGAGGCGGTCGGGGCTTAGGAGTGACCGCAAAAGAAAGCACGAACCTGACAAATCCCGATCCTAAATCTAACCCCGGGGCTCCTCGGGAGCTGCGTGTCTGTGCGGCTCCCGTCGCGGATAAAAGGATAACGAGAATAATTACCTTTTCCTTTCCTTGCTCGGAAGCGTATCTGCATCAGGAGCAAGAAAAGCAGCGCGTTCAAGAAGTCAGCGACAGACCCGAGTCAAAAAAAAGAGCGTGACCAAGGGGAGGATAATTTTACTCCGAGGGGAGGATAATTTTACTCGAACCCCGGTTACGGGGAGGCTGGAAAGAGCAACAAGCACCCGGGAGGCACCGCTCCGCAGGGTCCCGGCCGCCCGTGACAGGAGGGAGCCGGGATACCCTCTCCCCTTCCCTCCTCCGCATCTTTTTTTTTCCTTGGATTTAGCAAGGAACTCTGGCAACTGGAGAACTCCGAGCGGCCGCAGGTTAGGCCTCGATTTTTACTATTATTAAAGACAGCCAATTAAAAAAAAAAAAAAAAAAAGAAAAGAAAAGGGAATCTGTGTTTTGGACTGTTGGTGGGTTGGTTTGATGTGGGGGTTTTTTTCCCCTCCCGAAGAGCCCCTGGCAGAGGAAACGCGGCGCCTCCCGAGCGGGGCCCGCGGGGGTGTCCCCCGTGGGTGGCAGCGGGACCCGCCACCGCCGTGGGCGACTTCTGGGCGAGCCCGGGGCTCCTTCGGCTCCGGGGGCTCCTTCAGCTCCGAGCCGCCTGCATCCGTCTGCAGCGGGCTGCGGCATCTGGTCCCCAGGGCAGCCAAAATCCTCGGCTCTGGCTTTTTTTTTCTTGCTTTCCTCCCCCCTTCTGCCTGGAGCAGAGCCGCCTCTCGCTACTGGAATTATGAATGGGGAGAGCAGGGAGGCAGCGGCTGGAGGAGCCTTCCCAGCCCCTCGCATTCCTCGGCTGCCAGCCCTCGCTCCTGCTCGCAGCCCGGGCGAGAGAGGGAGGACGGAGAGAAGGATGCAAGGACGGAGGGATGGGCGGAAGGATGGAAGGAAAGCTGGAAGGGAGGGTGGAAGGAAGGATGGAAGGAAGGGTGGGAGGAGGCGCAGCGGGACCACCGGGGCGAGCCGTCCCCGGCCGGGCGCCGCTCCGAGCGCCCCTTGCCCT
>VYXB01004103.1:76133-86419 GCA_013397135.1 Pachyramphus minor | reverse complement strand
ATCACAACAAGCCTTTTGAGTGAGGGACCTCCACGGAGTTTCTACACAACAGCGAGGCGAGCGTAACTCTTCAGCGAGCCGCTCTCTGGGGACCAACATAAACGGATGCGGGCTGAGGACCCGCGGGAAACTTGTTTCTACGCCAGTCCCCGAAGTTAATTTTTTGCTGAGATGGAGAGCGCGCCCGGACTTAACTCTTGGCTTCCTGGAACAAACGCGTTAAATCCGATAAACCCAAGGGGCGTCCGTGCGCGGCTTTACCGCGCATCGAGTCCGCGGCCGTGCCACAAGAAGTTCTCCGGGAGAAAGCTCATTCCAAACTCNAGGGGAAAGGGGGGGGGTTAAAAAAAAAAAAAAAAAAAAAAAAAAAAAAAAAAAAGGGAGGCGACCAAGTAACAAGAAACACGCGCGAAGCCCGGGCTTCCCTGTCAGCCGCCTATCAGTTTCTTCCAGGTGATTTCTCTACAGTCCCGAGAGAAAATAAACCACACCAGCGTCTTCCGCAGGCAAAAATGGCTCTTTTAGAGAGGGAAATTCGGGGTTGTCTTCAGAGAAGGCGGTACGAGAGCGAGACTTCGTGAGCAAAGGTCAGCTGGCTACAACTGTGTATATATATATTCACGTCCACGCACGCACCACACACACACATATACCGGACTTCATAAAATATTTACAATATAATCTGTAGAGAATTTAAACACAACAGGAATCCATTAATGTTCTCTGCGATTTTTTTTTTTTTTTTTTTTTTAAGCAGCCTTGAAAATGAGCTTCAGTAGTTTGGTTCGTGCTGCTCTAAGAGTAGTCGTGTCATGACCTCTCAATTATTCTCGGAAAAAAAAAAAAAGAAAAGAAAAGGAAAAAAAAAAAAAAGCGAAAAAGAAAAGCTCAGTGCATTGCATTCAAGCTTCAAACCTCTATCTTTGGTGTAACGCCTTTCATGAGTTTGAAGAAAGGTCGCAGCCGATCGCAAGCTCTGAGGGTAAAAGGTCCACAGCTGAAAACCTGGGTTTGGGGATGTTGGTTAAATTGTGGGTTCTCTCTGTGGTTTTGTGTGTGCAACAGCGCTCTCTCTCTCCCACTCACGTCCTCCTCAGCAGCCAAACCAACAGTCTGCAACAACTTCGGCACTCATTGCCAATTCTCTCTCTCTCTTTTTTTTTTTTAGTATCTGAGACAGTCTTCCTCTAATTCGGCCACAGGAACCGGCTGCTTAACAGCATTTGAACCGCAGCAGGTGGAAGCCTGCTCTCGGAAACATGGCTTTTCTCTCGTCCGGCGGGATGGACACCGCCAACCTGCGCCCAGAGCCCACACACTCACACTCACACACACACACACACACACAGAGAAAACCAAAAACCACCCAGCAAAATCACTGCTGTTGAAGGAGTGAGAGCTTTCCTGCCGCAAAGGGAGGCGGCGGAGGAGCCGCGGAGCCCGGCGAGGAGAGGCAGACGGGAAGCACCGGGCGAAGATGAGCCCAAAAGTTGCCGGGGGAAGATGAGCCCAAAAGTTGCCGGGGGAAGATGAGCCCAAAAGTTGCCCGGTGGGAAGATCAGCGCACAAGCTGGCGGCCGGGGTTAGGCAGGAGTGCTCGGAGACAGCGCATTCCCACGGCGGAGAGAGATCGCGGGTCTTCACGCGTGGGGGAGCGCGGGGTTCCCGTGTCCCGTGTGCCGCGTCCCGCCCGGCGCCCGCCGCGGCCGGGATGGATGGAGGTGGCCGGGAGCGAGTCGGTGCGGGCGGGAGGAGNCCCGCCCCCACCCGCAAGGTGCCCGCAGAGCCGCAGACGCGTGTCCGCCGCCAGCCCCGCACCTCACCGGGCAGCCCCACCGGGGTTTTGTTCCGGGGCGTTGTCTCCCCGCGGATGGGGTGGGGGGGACACCCCGGGACAGCCACGGCAGGGTGGGCGTCCCCTCCTTCTCCCGCCCCCTCGGACACGCACCCGGTGTGCCGGGGACCGGGCTCCCGGCTGGGGGACATCCCTCCCAGCCCCCCTCCGCCACAGCCCGGCCCCGGGGGCAGCTCGTCCGGGAATAGCCGGGAACGGCCGGGAAGAGCCGGGAACAGCCGCACGGGCATCATCGGGCCGCCGGCGCTGCCCCGCCGGCCGGTCTGGGCCCCGCGGAGCCGGTGGCGAGGATGCCGCGTGGAGGAGTGGCTGTGCCTTCGGGATGGGTCTGGGTTGGGGATTTTTGGGGTTGGTGGCTTTTTTATTTTTTTTGTGCTGGTCGCGAATGTCGCGTAATCCAGATTGGGATCTCGGCTGGGAACTCAGATCACCCGAGGTGGGAACGAGGGGATAACTCGGACTGGGATCGTGGCGATTACCCGGGACTGGGAACGGGGAGATCGCCCGGGGCTGGGAACGGGGGGATAACCCAGACTGGGATCGTGGCGATTCCGACCCGCTTGCCGCCGCCTCGGCGGAGCCACCGCCCGTCCCCGCCGCGCTCCTGGCGCGGGTTTGGGGTTCCCTCCGTCAAATCTCACAACACTCCCCTCCTGCCGCATCTCCCCGNCCCCCCCCGGGACCGCCCCCGTCGGGGGGAGCCGCGCCCGGAGCGGGGTCGGGGCCGCGGCCCCGCGGGGGCGGCGCTCGCTGCAGTTCCCGGCGCGGCCGCTGGAGGGAGCGCGCCGCACGCCAGCGCCCCGCAGGAGGGGAGCGGGAGGGGAGGACAAGGGGGAGACCCCCGGGGCACTCGGGAGACCCCCGGGGCACTCGGGAGACCCCCGGGACACCCTNAGGACACGGCACGATCCTTGGGTTTCCCGTTTGGAAACGCTCCGGTCGGTAGGAGAGGCGGGGGATGGGGCGGACAGCGGGTCACTGCCACCACTGCCGCCCGGTTAAACGCAAATAAATCGAAGAAAAACCCCTAAACAACTAAACTGAAAGTGCCCTGAGGGAGATAAATCTGCTGCCGGGACAGGGATTGTGCCCCGAAATCAACAAGCGCCAGGTGTGGGTTTCCTCGCATCCCTCCGGAGCGGGTCCGGAGCTCCCTCCCCTCGACCCCCTCCGCACCGGGGGATTGCGGTTTCATCTTCCCTTCCTTCCCCTCCTCTCCCTCCTTCTTCTCCCTTGCCAAAGGTTTTCGGGTGCCGTCACACTTGCGACAGGTCCCTGTTTTAAGAAGCAGCCGAGCTCGGCGCTAAAGCCCTTTGACACCAAGTTTGTGTGTGGCTTTCTTACTTTGCTTTATTTTTTTTTTTTCAATTTTTTTTGTTTGTTTTAATTCCGTGTTTTTCACGGCTACCTCTTTGTCGTATGAAATTATCCCGAATTTAAATTACGTTTCCATTTTAAAGGAAATATATATCTATATATGTATATAAATGGCTGGAAACCACAGCTTTAAAGCCATCTGAGGTGCCTCACGGGCTGATAACTTTTTACGGGAGTGGCAGAGATAAGAAGAGTGATTTTACTGACGCGCACGCATCGCCTAAAATGTGAAAATATACAGTGTTTCCTTGGTTGCTTTTTTTTTTCAGTCGAGAGACAGGGAGGATTTTATATTTAAATTAATGAAGACGTTGAGCTGAATTTCAGTCCCTACTTTGCATCCCGCCTTCATTTGAGCTCCTTGCTGTAAACACAAAATAAACGCGACCGACGCACGTGGAGAGACACAGAAAGAGGCAAAACTACCCGATTTAAAAGACAATATAGTTTTCTATAGAAAATACAGTTTTCTGTAACTTCCCAGAGTTATGAAGGGCGTTAATGGAGATAAACGCAGCGATTTTCTCTTTGGCCACACAGAAGCTTTTTCAAGGGAAGTTGAGGAGTTAAGTAAGAGAGAAAACACCGTGGTGAGGGTATTTCGATGCAGATCGAGCTATTTATTTTAGCGCCCATTAGTACTAATTGCACCTGGGTTATTGATTGGCTTTTCGTGTTTTTTGGGAGGTTTATTTGGGTTCTTTTTTTTATCTTTTTGTTTGTTTATTTCTTTCTTTCTTTAGCCAATTCAACTCATCGTCTTCCTTGTAATTTTATTTTTGCGACTCTCACAGGTATTTACTGTCCCCTTGCGCAGATACTCTGGAAAAAAATAGGAATTAAGGAGTGAAGCAGCTTGCGGGGGTACCAGTAACGAGGCGAGGCAAGGACACGACGCAAAGCTGATGTTCCCTCTCACACGAGAAGACTTTTCAGCACCCCTAAAGCTCCGACTTGCGCTCCCACAGCCTTTCCGAATCCTTTCGAAGCCGGAATCGCAACGGGTGTTAAACCCTCACCGATTCGCATCCAGCGCCGCTGATATTTGCATTTTGACATCAGTTTGTCACAGCCCTGAACAAAGCGCAGGCGAATCTCTGTTTACCTCCGTCGGACGGGATTCCTCGACCACCAAACACCGATTTTTTTACGTAACGCGGTCAAGGAAAAGCCTCGGAGAGAAGGAGCAACAATTTCGGGATGGATTTTAAACAGCCTAAACTGCAGAGAGCCCCGATGGACAGCAAGTTCTCGCTGCACGGGGGAATATTGCCCGGCCAAGAAAGCAGCCCTGGACACTTATGTCTTTTTTTGGAAGGGTTTGGATTTGTGCACCAAGAAGGCAACGAACTTGGAGGGGGGAAAAATGCAGAGCTTGATGGGGAACCCAGAGAAACTCAGAGAACTGGCTACAAACAGCGCTTAAAACCGTGCCCAACCTCAGTCTGAGCAGTGGAATGCCATGGAAATCTCGGCAGGGAATGCAGTTACTTGAGCACTTATGTTTGTTTAGCATCAATGGGGTTGTTCAGTGGGTCTTTCCTGCCTCTTGCGCCTGAATTCATCTCATATATGTATTAAAACTGTCAAAAAAATTCCCCGATCCCACAGATTTCATTCACAGGCGTTGCTTCATCACTAGCAGGAGCAAGGCACCCTAAAAACGCCCCCATAAACGTATTTTTATCATTCTGAATTACCCCTGCTAATATTTATTGCATAGTGATCACTGCCATGATTCCACTGCCTGACCCGAACAAAACCATCGGGTGCCACATGAAATTACTTCGGGGCCACTGTAATAATGAAACATTCCACAGAGAAAAGCAGCACTGGGGAAAGAAAAAGACCAATTTCTCCTTGTTTCCTGCAGTGATCTCTCCCACACAATGAAAGGTGCATTTTTTTTATTTGTACCCCCGTGCACCAAAACGCCACCGAGGGTGGGATGTGAGGTGGCCGGGGCTGCACAGGTGAATTGGGTCTGACTTCCCTCACTTCCAGGGAGAAGGAAGTACCTAAAGCCCTCCGGGGCTCTTGGCTTTGATCTCTGTGAGCTGATAGAAGGTGCAGGGAATTGGCTGCAGCTCGTTTTATGCAAAGCAGAGGGTGGGGAGGAGAGGTGGAACAATACGGGTTTATTCCTTAACCTGGGCATCCAGTTACCTGTGACCCTGGAAAAGTTCCCAAAGACTCTCTATCCCCTTTAGTCTTATTTTCCATCTCCAGGGGGTAATGGTGGTGAGAACAGTTCCTCCTGGGCAGAAGCTGAGGGGCTCTTTCTTTCCAGACAGGACAATCCGTGCTCTTGTCACTCCTCATATTTTAGAAGGTAGACATGGCTCCCGTTGGAGGATGTGGGGGATGATTTGCCTGAATATCAGAGCCCTGGATGGCACAGCCATGGACCTGCATGTGAAGGAGCTCCCTTCTACCATGTCCACTCCTTCAGCCCTCAGAAGACACCTCTGGATGAAAACTCTCAGTTCATGGCAGCGATGGGCAGGTACAGCCAGGGAAGGGTAATTTTCAGGACAGACCAAGGCTGGGCTCACTCTGTGCTGCTGTGATGTGTGAGCACAGCCCCAGCACAGGGCAGGAGGTGCCTCTTCCCTCCTCTCCTTCACAGCAAACATCCCAACCTGGCCCTAAAAACACCTACTAGAACATCACCAGGGATGTTTTCTCCTTGGTCTCACACCACTGCTGAGAAACTGCTGGGTAGGGGTGGAGACTGGGCTAAATTTCCACTCCCAAAAGACCTTTTGTGGGGGTTGCCCTGCTTGGGCTTTGCTGCCCTGACCCCTGGAGCAGACAGTGGGAGGCAGCACTCTGCAGCTGGGGTGCATTTTGCCTTCCTCAAAGTGGAATTTGGGTTCTTATCACACAATCAAGGAATGGTTTGGGTTGGAAGGGAGTTTGTAAATCATCCAGTGCCACCCCCTGCCATGGGCAGGGACACCTTCCACCAGCCCAGGGTGCTCCAAGCCCCATCCAGCCTGGCCTTGGACACTTCCAGGGATCCAGGGGCAGCCACAGCTTCTCTGGGCAACCTGGGCCAGGGCCTCTCCACCCTCCCAGTCAGGAATTCTTTCCCAATATCCCACCTAGTCCTGCTCTCTGTCAGTCTGAAGCCATTCCCCCTTGTCCTGTCCCTCCAGCCCTTGGAAATAGTCTCTCTCCATCTTTTCTGGAGCCCCCTCAGGTCCTGGAAGGCCACAGTCAGGTCACCCCAAAGCTTCTCTTCTCCAGGTGAACAATCCCAGCTCTCCCAGCCTTTCCTCCCAGCAGAGCTGCTCCAGCCCTGGGATCCTCTTGGTGCCTCCTCTGGACTCTCTCCAGCAGCTCCATGTGCTCCCTGTGCTGGGAATCCCAGAGCTGGAGGCAGCATTCCAGGTGGGACAGGCTCTCTGGAGGTGCAGAAGCAGAGGGGTCACATCCAGAGCCAGGGCAACGTCCTGTTTTGTTTTCCCAGCACTCAAATCCCAGGGAAAGCAAAGGGTTTAGTCCTGGCCAGGGTGTTACAGACTATCAGGGAATAAGGGAGATTACAGAGATGGGCAACTACAGAGATTAAAGGTCTGGAAAGAATTGCCTATAAGGAGAGATTAAGGAATTAAATACATCCATATAATTTGGGGCAAAAGGGAAGCCAAGGGGACAACGTGACTGTGGTTTCCAGGTGGTGAAGAGAAAGGAGAGGGACTGCTTTCATCAGCTAAAAATGACAAGACAAGAATCAGGAGATGCCAAGTGAAGTAAAATAAATTCAGTTTTAAGAGCGAGGCCACCGCTGATCCCGAGATCAAACAGGGAGGGGAATCCAGGGGAGCTGCAGATCCAGCAGCACTTGAGCTTTTCAAGTCAGAGCTTGACAAGCACCTTGGAGGGGAAGGACTGGGAGAGAGCAGAAGCAAAGCCAAGAAATGCTGGGATGTACAGCCCAGATGATTTCAAGGCCACTCTGGAGGAAAACAGAACCGTGCGAACACTCAGAGCTTTTGGATTTCTTCCTCCTCACACTTCAAAATTAAAAGTGTGTGTGTGTGTAAGACTAAGGAGGGAAAATTAGTCACTTAATATGATTTTACTGTGGCTAATCCCTAGAGGAGAAGGCAATTGCTTGAAATACTTGGGAGTATGGGGTGGAGAAGGGAATGGAAATCGTTGAAAAGCTGCCATCTGCTGTGAGTACTTGCTGGTTTGGAGGTTTAAAAAATACACACTGGGTGCCATTATCCTCTGCTCATTACAGGCCCTGATTAATGCAGATAGCATCACCCACACCCAGTGTTTCTGTGGGGTTTTATGTCCTCAGCTTGGTATCATAACAACCTCCAGCACTAATTGTAACATTTGGGGCTTTTGATCTGCTGCTCTGGCAGGATCCCCACAGGCTCCTTGTACCAGCAAATGGGGGAATAAAAATAAAAGAGAAAGGAAAAAGTCCTGCAGTGAACTGGTGAGTGGCCAGGTAGAAAATCAGGGGCACTGAATGCACTCAGTGTAGGGAAAATAATTCATTTTAGCTGTGGTGCTGATGGGGGGAATGTAACTGTAACATTCCCACTGTTGTCTCTCGCTCTGCCAATTAAAACCCCGTTAATTACAGGTGATTTTATGCATAAACCCTCTTTTCCAACAAACCCACAAGAGATACCAAAACTTTGTAGAGAAGCCTAAATCACTCCTGACTTTGGCCCACGTTTGAAACAGTGACACTTTCGAACAGAAAGGTTGTTAAATCCCCAAATGTCCTTCCTTTATCCTCTAAAAGGAATATGGGATCCCTTTTATCCCTTCCTTTACACCTTTATCCTCTAAAAGGATTCCTTGTTGAGGTTCTTTTCCAGCCTAAATCATTCCATGATTCTCTGATTCAGCAGCTGGTAGTGGAGCATCACTGACCCAGGGAGCTTTGGCAGCCCTGGATCTCTGCATGTCACACACACACTTGTATCACAAATTTCAACTACATTTTTATTATCAAGGGAAAAGAGGCATTATAACCTCAAGCAGAGCTAAGACTAGTCCTAGTACAGTCCTAGACTTGTCCCATAAACACATGCTCAGCCTAAAACTGCAAATGTGTCTTAATGGGTGAAGCTCAGCAGAGGATTTTATGTGTCTCTGTGGCAAGTGCTCATTCTGCCTTAGAAATAAGTGGCTTTTATCTGGGGATTTTAATATTAACCAGGATCAAAACCATACAAATGTTTTTTCTCTTCTTATTGCTGTTGTTAAGGTCTTTATCCAGAGAGTTTGACAACATGTTGGATGAAGCTCTGAGCAACCTGGGCTAGTGGAAGGTGTCCCTGCCCATGACAGGGGGTGGAAATGGGTGATTTTTAAGGTCTCTTCCAACCCAAACCATTCTGGGATTCTGTGTCTTCCTGAAGCTTTTCTGATTCCTATCCCACACATCCCAGAGTGGATGAGCCAGCCTGTCCAGGGAGAGTGTTCCCTGTGGGCACAGGGTGGTTGGCAAGGGGCTGACAGTGGCACCCCCAGGCTCAGACCAGGCTCGGGTGGGATGGTGCAGGAAGGAACAATTTAGGAGGTTTAACCTGTGGCTTTGTCTGTGGCTGTGGGGATGCATTAGTGGTGCAGAGTGTGGTTTTCTTCCTCCATCCCTGCTTTGAGCAAGGGATGTTGCTGTGGAGTACACAGAATCCCAGAATCACTGAGGTTGGAAAAGCCCTCCCAGCCCATGGATCCCCCCTGTGCCCCATCCCCACCTTGTCCCCCAGCCCAGAGCACTGAGTGCCACATCCAGGCCTTCCTTGGGCACCTCCAGGGCTGGGGATTCCACTTCCAGTGCCTCACCACCCTTCCCAGCCAGAAATTCCTCCTCATGTCCCACCTGCCCCTCCCCTGGCCCAGCTGGAGGCCGTTCCCTCTCCTCCTGTCCCTTGTTCCCTGGGAGCAGAGCCCGACCCCCCCCAGCTCCCCCCTCCTGTCAGGGAGTTGCAGAGCCAGAAGGTCCCCCCTGAGCCTCCTTTTCTCCAGGCTGAGCCCCCCCAGCTCAGAAGAATTTGATCTTTTCACTTCTTTTTTTCTCTTTTTTTCAGCTTTCTTTTGGTACTACCAAGACAGTTTCCCACATAAACCTGTTTTACAACTCGATTATTTTAGGGAAATTCCACAGCTTGATTATTTTAGCGGGCTCCTAAGCTGATGCAAATGTTTGCAGGATGTCTCTGTGTCAGTCAGTTAAACAAGGACTTCCCCAGACATTCATGTCCACAACAAGCTCTTCAGAGTTCTTATACTTTGCCCTTTCACAGGTCAGTCTGAGGATCTTCTGGAGGCACCAGACCTTTCCTGAGAGCCCCAAGGACAACTCAAAACAGGTCCACCACAGCAAGAGATGGACTCATTTGGAATTTTTAGGAGAGAGAGCTCGTTCTGCAGTCTCAGCATCACTCTCAGTGTCACTGAAGAATTATCTGCAAAGCCTGGGCCCATGTCCTGTGCCAATCAATGCTGGGCAAAACTGGGGGACATGGCAGGTTCCCAGCAGGTGGGGGATGCAGCAAAACAAATGCTTAAATTGTAGGGGGCATGTGGGGAGAGATTCCTGGAGAATTCACGGGGCTCCCTCCCCTCAAGTTCTTCGGACCTGATCTCCTGCAGGCTGCTGTAGGGTTCCCAGATCCCTTTGGCATCCCTCCCCACCAGTAATTGGCCTTAAAACACGTGTAAATAATTGCTCTGAAAGTGTTACTTTGTTTGAATGGGAATCAGGGCTTCTCCTCTTGGGTGGTTTCTCTCCTAAAGTGCTTTTACTTTGCCAGGTATGTCACTGCCTGCCTTTGATCTCAACCACACATCTCCCCCAGGCCCTAAAGAGGTGTAAAATCATATCAAAGCCTCTGTTCCCCTTTGTTGCAGGTGAGATCTGTGTGCCAGGGTGAGATCTGTGTGCCAGGGAGGAGCAGAATGAGATCTGTGTGCCAGGGTGAGATCTGTGTGCCAGGGAAGGGAACAGGGTGAGATCTGTGTGCCAGGGTGAGATCTGTGTGCCAGGGAAGGGAACAGGGTGAGATCTGTG
>VYXB01004103.1:19158-75737 GCA_013397135.1 Pachyramphus minor | reverse complement strand
ACATCTCTGTGCCAGGGTGAGATTTATGTGCCAGGGAGGGATCAGAGTGACATCTCTGTGCCAGGGTGAGATCTGTGTGCCAGGGTGAGATCTGTGTGCCAGGGTGAGATCTGTGTGCCAGGGAGGAACAGCTTGTGGTCCATGGACAGGGAAGGAACAGCCCAGGTGAGCCAGGTCCCCTCTGTGTGCCCAAGCTGGGGGTGCTGAGGCACCTGCTGTCCCTTTTCTCTTCCTCTCCGGTGCCCTCTTGTCCCCAGACAGGAATGCTGGGCTGAACCACCTTAGGGCTGTCCTCCCACCCAAGCAGAGGGATGAAGATCTCCCAGGACTTCACAAAACCTTCTGCCTCCCACCTGCCCTGAGCCAGAGGTCCCTCCTGGAGCCTGGTTCTCTGCTCTCTCACTTCTGACCACCAGTTCCACCAGGCAGGAGAGGGGAAAAGCTGCAATTCCAGACCTTTAGCTCCAGTCTCCTCACAACCCTGCCCTGAAACACACCCAACCCTGACAGAATATCCAAGAGCAAGGAATAGTTTGTTCCCTTCAAGCCATAATAAACTGAGCACCAACTGCCATGCACCACCCTTTTAAAAGGAAATTTGCTGTAGAGGGAACAAAGCTGAGCAAGATTAGCTTGAGATCATATTCCTCTCCTGCTTCCCAGTTGCAGATGCTGCACTTGATACCCACGACAATGTGCTGACTATCAGCTGGCAAGTTCTTTTGGAGGGTGACAGGATATTTTAATCTGGTTTTCCTCCAGTTTATTTGCATTATTATGAAATTAGGAACCCTGACTGCCTTAGTTTTAGCTTTGTTAGGCAAGAGATATATGTAGCAATCCATTTAAGCCTTTCTTAGCCAGCACAAAGCGTCCTTTGCGTGGTTTTTAGGTGTGGGTTATCACCACTCAATCAAATCTATGCATGACAATATTAAAGTTGCTTGTTTGGTTTGTGCACTACACAGACCCCTTTTCATGGCAGCCACTTAATATTGGATTTATCTACTGTATCTTCAGCAGAAATTACCTGGATCTGCTAAAAAGGCTCTAAAGCACAGCAAACATCTCTAATTTGACACTCACATTTGTCCTGGGCAACCAGCTCTGGACCAAAAGCCTTTCCAGCCTCAGCCCTCCTGTGATTCCAAGATCATCCTGGAAGTTGCTTCTCACCCTGTGCTCTTAAGCAAGCAAAAAATTAAGACACTTTTTCCTCAGTTGCCACAAAAAAAAAAGATAAAGACTAAGACAACCTGCACCTTACAGAGCAGAAACCATCCCACAGAGCCCAGGATTTGTCCTGGTCCTGTGTCACAACACCCAGGGCAGGGCAGGAAGAGGCCACAGAAACAAACAATGACCCTCTCTATTTGTGGAGAAATCCAAAATTCCAGGGGTCCCTGGGCTATAAATCACAATAAAACCTGTCCCCCTGTCACTGCAAAGGGGAACTTGGCTGCAGTTTAATGCTCAAAAAGATTTGCCAAAACATGGTGTGGGAGGGGAAAAGTGAAGGAATAAAAAAATAACAGTGATTCCTTTCTTCAGTCCCAACCTTCCTGCTTTTAATTGGATCTTTTGCAATCAAGCCCACAGAATTATTTAAAACCTGGCTTTAAAACCCTTTTGCACACAGACATCACTTGGTTTAATTCAGCAAATATTTAATGGGAAAGGAGTCATTAAAAACAAAGCCAAATATAGAGAATAAATATATTTTGTAGAATACCAGGTATTGAAATAAGGGTGTGATGTCTTTCTCTCTGGCACACTGGTTGTGCAAGAGGTGCCATGGATGCTGGAAAAGGGAGTTTTTTTTTTACAAACACACAGCAAAATGGGCCACTGCAGGGTTTATACAATTTGTGAAGGTTTTGATAAAATTCCTATTATTTTATCTAAAATACCCTTGGGATGAAAAGCTCTCTTTGCTGCTCTGGTGGGAGAGTTGGTACTCGATTTGTGAGGGATTAAAAACTCACCAAGCCAAGAGGCTGAGCCTTTAGTTTGGATCAAAGAACATCACCAGTGATCACAACCCCTGGACATGGAACGGCATCATTTGGGACCAGAACCCTGGGATTCAAATCAATCAACACCAATTAGGCAACAACTGCACTCCCTGGTCCTCCCTGATCACTTTGCTCTCCCCAAATTGCCAACCATCCAACACGAGGTGCCTTTGGAAGGGCATCAGCTCAGCACCCCAATTCCCTCTGCTTTTGGTGCCACCCTCATCCCAAATATTTCAAATCAAAGCCATTTCAAGGTATCTCCTCTGAAGAAACTGGTTTTGGTGCCACCCCCCAACCCAAATACTTGAAATCAAGTTATTTTGCACAATTTCCTCTGAAGAAACTGGTTTTGGTGCCACCCTCACCCCAAATATTTGAAACCAAAACCATTTTGAAGGATTTCCTCTGAAGAAACTGGTTTTGGTGCCACCCTCACCCCAAATACTTGAAACCAAAACCATTTTGAAGGATTTCCTCTGAAGAAGCTGGTTTTGGTGCCACCCTCACCCCAAATATTTGAAATCAAAGCCATTTCAAAGTATCACCTCTGAGAAAACTGGTTTTGGTGCCAACCTCACCTCAAATATTTGAAATCAAAGCCATTTCGAAGGATTTCATCTGAAGAAACTGGTTTTGGTGCCACCCCCACCCCAAATACTTGAAATCAAAGCCATTTTGAACTATTTCCTCTGAAGAAACTGGTCCAGAGGCAAAGGTTTGTGATGTGTTTAGCAGAGCAGTGAAAGAGCCCCCCTTATGTTTTCAGCTGTGGAAGTCCATCCCATGCACACAGTTACCACACAAAAAAAAGACAAAACCTAAGAAAACTGATTTCCTTATTTCCCTGCAATAGGATTTACATGACTTTAAAGAGTTTTCCCCCCCTCCCAGTTCTCCCCATTCATTTACAGCCCAACATTTCCACCTCACCACGGCGCAGAGCCAAACTTTTGGAAATAATAATAAAAAAAAAAGGAAAATAGAGAAGATTTACCAAACAAAGCAGGGGCTGCTCTGTTTTTCCTCAGCAGGTACATGGTCCAGGAGAGAGGAGAAGCCATGGCAAAGTGTCCCTGGTTCATGGGGGGGGTTCCTGCTGGCCAGGCAGTGACCAGACACCTCAAGAGCCCGGCACAAACTAAACCAGACAAGGGCAGAGCTCTTCCTTTTCACTCCTCTCTCCCCCTGCCCTAGAGATCAGTATTTAACAGGAGCAAATTGAAAAATGACATGCAGCCATACTTAGGAGGTGTTGTTTTTTTTTTTTCCCTTCCACTAACCAAACTCACATGAGATTTCCCATCTTTCTCTCTCCTCTCCCTCCCATTCTCTCTCTGGTTTTTTTTTTTTCTTTCTTTTGCCTCGGGCATTTATAGGCTGGTAATTCTCATTTTAGCTCCCTCTGATGATTTTTCTCTGCCCTGTTGGAGTGGAAGTGGGTGAAGATTGAAGTTCACTTTTGCTGTGAGCAACCAGGTGGGGGTTGCTCCTGTTTTTTTGGCTGTTTCAAGGAGAGGAGGAACTCCTGCCAGTAAATTGAATAATGATTCTTCCTGCAGACCTGCCCTGCTCACACTATTTCACAGTCAACACCAGGCACTGGTATCATGAGAGAGCCTCTGACTACAAAGAGATCTTTTTTCTTTCCCAGTACAAACCACCCTCATTCCACCTGTACCCGGGAATAATTCCAGCGCCAGCGCCAGGATGGGAATTCTGGGTGAGAAACAGCAGCTTTATGCTGATAAATCCCTAAATATGAGTCACTACCTGCAAACTTGACATTTTTTTTTCGTTAGGTGAAGGGATTACACGCCTCAAATGTGTGGCTGGAAGGGAAATGGCCCTTCCCAGATGGACACAAGTCACAGGTGACCGTGTCACACTTGTCACCAAGTGTGGAACCCGGCAGTTTCATAGGAATTCAGCTTTAGAATGGATTAACGGATAGAGGGATGAGTGGAGCAAAGATAGGATGGATAGGTAGGTGTGGAGATGTCCCAAAGTGTTAAACCAGACTCCAAAGGTCTTTTTTGCAGCATCTCAAATGGCTGCAGGCACTGAAAGAGTGCAGAAAGCAGCTGGAGAACAACCAGAATTCAGCCTAAATTAAAATTTCCAGAGCATCTCTTGGACCACAGCAGCGTAAAACCCCCGTGCACTGATCACACTCCTTCATTTAAGCAGAGGAGCCAAATATATTCCTTCACCTCATCCTTCCTGATCCATTTCTCCTCCCAGAAACTGGAGAGATGGTCCCAGACAGTGATAAGAAAACCCAAAATCAAGCAGGAGTGTTTGGGTAATCAAAACCAAACGCTGCCAAACCCATGGTTGGTATGGGAGGGGGTGGTTTGGTTGTTTTTTTTTTGGTTTGTGTTTTCCAGGTTGGGATGTTTCCAATGGAATCAGGGAATTGGTGTGGAAACACGAGGCTGTGAGGTTTGCCTGGGGGTTTGCTGCTGGCCAGATTTCATGTTCTGAGCACACTGATAGGAGTTCTACCCCTTATTTTTTATAAAAATGTGAAAATCTCACTTGTCAGCACATGGCCACCGAACTTATGTTCCTTACAAACATTTCCACACATGCAGTGCTGGCTGTGAGGGAAACTCTGAGGGTGGGTTTAAACTCTTCCAGGAACAGCCTGAGCTGTTGGTCTGGGAGGGCAGGTTCAAGTTTCCTTGGATCACAGGGCAACAAAATAAAACATCCTTCTGGGAAAGGCTCATCCAGGAACTGTTTGGGGCAGGGAAACAAGACAGGGTGCTCTGTTTTCCTTAGTTTTGAAGTTTGCCTGGACACCTCCTGAGTAAAGGAGAGACCTGCACAAGGAAAACAGGGGAAGGGATGGAAAGAAGGGGGGGAAAAAACAAAAAAAAAAGGGAAAACCCAACAGAAAGCTCAGGGATGTGACATGACACAGCACCATCCCTTCCCCTCTGGCAACTCTTACCCAATCCAGGGTTATGACATTGTTCAACTGCCACAGGAGGGGTGTGAGGGACCTCAGGCAAATGTTTCCTGGGCTGCACAGCAAGGTGTTTCCTGGGCTGAGCTGACAGGGCTTCAGCAGAGCTGCAACAGCCCCTCTGTTCCAGGGCAGATAAACCCTCCCCTCCCCAGGAGCTGCTATCTGCAGCTGCTCCCTCTGCAGCAAACGTTCCTCCTTCCCAGCCCTCCCAGCCTGAGCTTTTGAACCTGCAGTCCTCTCCTCTCTCTCCTGGTTTGTTGTTTTATTATCAGTTTTCCACCTCCCTTTTCCTCTTGCTGCTGCCCTTCTATCAGCCTGGGAGCACCTTATGGGTATTTGCATAAAGATAAGGGGTGGTGGGGCTGTGAAAAGGGTCTGTTGCCACCAGGGAGGATGGATCTCCAGGGAAAGCTCAGCTCCAGCCCCAGGATGGGTTGGAGTTTCACAGTTTTCCTCCCTGATGTAACACCTGAGTGGACAGAGGATTGAGGGGATTGTAAAAGACTTTCCCTGCCTCTTGAGTGTGGTTATTTTGGGATCCTGAAAGGAAAAATCCTTGCAGAGGAATGGGTTTTGCTCACTGTGTGTGTGTGTTCAAAGGTGGCCAAGTGAACATTTCCAGGGAAAGCCCAGCTCAGGTTTGCTGCCCTGAGTGTTACAGAGCCAGCCTGGAGGTGGAAGGGGCAGAGAGAAGGGGATGAGAGCCAAAAATGGAACCATTCTTGATTTTTACATATATATTCCAAGTGTTGATCCAGCAGTAAGTTGTGAGCCAATACTTATTTAAGGAAGACATATTTTAGCAAGGGATTATCTTGAAAAAAAAGTGGAAATCTCTTTTTGTGGAGGTGCTGCAGCTCTCCTGGACTTTCAGTGAAGCTGTTGGTGTCCAGGTTGTCTGGAAGTGAGTGATAACTCTCTAATCTCAGTAATCTCTTGGCTCTGGTGAGACCCCAGCTGGAATTCTGCATCCAGGGCTGGTGCCTCCAATATAAGAAGGACATGGAAGTGCTGGAGCAAGTGCAGAGGAGGCCACAAAACTGAAAAGGAGAATGGAGCACCTCCCCTATGGAGACAGGATGGGAGAGTTGGGGGGTTCAGCCTGGAGAGAAAACAGTTGTATGGAGACCTCAGAGCACCTTCCAGGGGCTGAAGGGGCTCCAGGGAAGCTGGAGAGGGACTGTTCATCAGGAACTGCAGTGTCAGGACAAGGAATTGGTTCAAACTGGAAACGGGGAAATTCAGGTGAGATATTGAGAAGGAATTCCTGGCTGGGAGGGTGGGGAGGCCCTGGCACAGGTTGCCCAGAGAAGCTGTGGCTGCCCCTGGATCCCTGGAAGTGTCCAAGGCCAGGTTGGATGGGGCTTGGAGCAACCTGGGCTGGTGGAAGGTGTCCCTGCCCATGGCAGGGGGTGGAATGAGATGAGTTTTAAGGTCCCTCCCAACCCAAACCATTCTGTGGTTTCTGATTTCTGATTCTAACCTGGAGCATGGCACACATCCTAAGTTCAGCCCTCAGGAAGCTTCATAACCTTCTTTTGGAAAGCAAAAGTAAAATGTACCTGAAATAAAGTGGGAGTAGCTGGGAATCCTGAGCCATGGGATCGTGTCCCATGAGCAGGTCACAGAAAAAGTGAAAGGGGTTCAGGGCTTCTCTTTTCAGACTGAAGGGACACTCAAAGCTTTACAGCCACACAGCTTTCCAAACTATAAAAAGCAAGATTATGTTTTTATTTTCTTATATATTGCTCTGAACATCCCAACATGGACTGCAGGAAAATTGTCCAAACCAGTCCATGTTAATAAAACCCCTTCCTTTACTGAATATGCAAGACTGGAATGCTGTGAAGTGATGGGATTCCCACACACATATCACTTTATGCACCTTTAAATGCTTGGATAAACTTACATTTCTTAAATTTTAAAGGAAATTTCCAAACACGGGAATTTGGGCTCCCTGTAGAAATGCTGGGGGTTTGTGGCCTGTGATATCCAAAAAAAACCCAACCACACACAAGAGAGGAGGAATATCTGATGTTCTTTTCCCATGTTCCCATCCACCCTGTGTCAACCTCACTTTTAAGCCTGTGCAGAGAGATTACCCAACCCAGCCCAGAGAGTTTCACTTTGTGAGCACGAGTATTTTTAGGGTTCTCTGAACTGAGTGACATATTTTTAAAAAAGCATAACTCAGACCACTCCCCCCCACCAAAAAAACCAAAAAACCACCCCAGAGGGGCGAGTAAGAATGAAACAGGATGGAGCACACGTCCTGTTTTCGACAGGCAGCAGCATCTTGAACCAGCTTTGAAGCCCTACATCCTCTTTGCAGGGCCTTTAGCCACCCCCTGGTGCAGCAGGTTGTTTTTCTGGGAGCACAGTGTGTCCCTTTGGGGAATGCCAAAGCTCTGGATGGGGGTGGATTTCACTGGAAAACACACATGGCTGCTGGGGAAACTCCAGTGCCAGGGCTTTTTTGGATAGGGGTGATGTTTATGTGCACTTTGACTGAGCTGCAGCTCGACAGGCTCTCCCCTGAAACTCAACTCTGTGGCATTGAGAACAACAGCTACAATTTCGTTTGTTTTGGAGCTGCCTGCTAGAAATTTGGAAGCAATCAAAAGCTGGTTTATCCCCCCTCTAGATAAAGTCAAGGAGTGGTGAAATGGTTCCTTTTAGGAAATGAGGAGGCCTTGCAACCTGGGAATACATTTGCTGGCTTGCTTTAGATGGAACTGGAGTTCCTAATGTGAGACCTTCACAGCCAGGCCCTGCCAGAGTCACTGCAGAGCTGACACATTTTTGGGCAGCTCAGCTTCTCTCCTCTCCCTGGCCTTGCACCAGCACAGGAAGCAGCCCATGGACTCACACTGGGGGAGATTAAACTGGTTGGAAACACAGGACTGGAAACAACATCAGGAATCATGGAATGGTTTGGTTTGGAAGGGAACTCAAAGATCATCCACAGCCACCCCTTGCCATGGGCAGGGACACCTTCCACTAGCCCAGCTTGCCCCAAGCTCCATCCAACCTGGCCTGGGACACTTCCAGGGATTCACAACCTCTCTGGACAACCTGTTCCAGTGCCTCACCACCTTCTGAGTACAGAATTCCTCCCTAATCTCTGGTGTAACCCTGCCCTCTGTCAGTTTGGACCCGTTCCCCCTTGTCCTGTCACTATCTGCCCATACAAAAAGTTCTTCTCCCTTGTTTTTATCATCTTTAAGTTCTGGAGGGTTTTGTGCCACAGTACAGCTACAACACTAAAAATGCCAAACAAAAACCACACCTGAAAACCTGGCAGAGCTCTTCCCACACAGATTCCAACAAGCCACTAACACCTCTGGCACCCTCATGAAGACCTTGCACCTCCTGGTTTCCTGAGGTTTGCCAAGAGATCTGATGGAGGACTGACATGGAGTTCCCTGTCCTGCCTCACTGTGACCCTTCAGGAAGTTTTCCTCCTGTGTTTTAAGACTTTAAACCTTGAAACCTTCCCAGTGGGATCAGGGGCATCCTGTGTGCCCGGGATGAGCCACATCCAGGAGGTGAAGGTTGCACAGCACTGGCCCTGGAGCAGGGGGCTCTCCCAGCTTCTGGCTGCAGGAATAGCTGAGTACAACTGGATCAGGGACAGGATTGGGGCCTCCCAAATCCAGGCAGGGCTGCAGGGACAATCTCTAGTTGACAATCTCAGAAGATGAAGAGGGTTTTCCTGTCAAAACCAGTACGGTTTTCGTGAAAATCGACATTTTTTGACAAACAGAAAAGAAGTGTGTGTGTGTGTGTAAAATTATCTGTCACTTCTCATGTTCACCAGAAGGACAGATGTGATCTGGGCAGCCAAAGAAACACCATCAGAGAGGGCCCTGACAAGTATAAGACATGAATTTGAGTAATTTCTTAGACTTCTCCAGCTGCCTGGAAAGCACCAAGCCTGGGAGTTCTGCATGTGAACCCACAGGGCCAGAATTCCTGCGAGGAAGAACAGGAACCACAGCACTCATCAACTTCTGGAGCAAAACCATTCCCAGACTTCCATGTGAGACCTGTCAGGCCTCAAACACCTGGAGTTTTGGTGAGCAGTTCCGAGGTGGGAGTGAAACCCCCAGGAACCAAACCACGGTGTCTGGGCTGTAGCTGCTGCTGCAACAACGTGGAACAGAAAGCTCCATGACACTGATGTCCCACTCAGGCCACGCTTCCCTTCAACATAACACAGGCAAAAATCTGCAGGAGGGGGTGCACAAAGCCTGAGCAGATCCCCTGGGGAGGCCACAGGTCCTTCCTGCTCTGCTCACTGGGTTCTCAGAGCCACCTCTGCCATTATTCCCAGCCGGAGGTCGTTGTATCTCCGGAGAAGGGATTTATTGTCCAGGTTTGTGTAGCCACGACAGATCTCTGGTTCCTTTGCTTTGGGAGGCAGAATCCTCCCTGTTTTGTTCCCTGCCCCACTCTTTTGGCTCCTGTTCCCTGCCCAATAATGTTGATTAGGCTTCAGGGCAGAAGCAGCATTTTGCACTTTCTTGCAAGCCAGGGTTTCCATTGCGGAGAAAACTCAACCTTGCTTTCTTTAATAATTCACGGGGCAGTATTGTGTGGATACTCTTAACTGCTACTTAAAAGTAATTAATTGATTTTCTGACATATCAGTTAACAATGTATTGCACTGACATGAAGTTGTGACTTTGCTGTTGATTGGGCTGGATGACTCGATGCATCAGGCTCGGCTCGGGAGCTGAGCTTAAAAGACTCTAAATATATTCTGCTATAAAAGGAAAGACATTTTACATGCAGTGTTGTCTAAAACTTGCATCCATATGTTGCCTCCAACGCTGTCAGGGCGAGGTATTTCCATTGTTATTTACAGGAGCCCCGTAGTGTTTAAATTTAGAACATCTGGCAGGTATGAAAACACAGTTCCTGTCAGCTGGAGACGTGTGGAGCTGCAGAGGGGCTGCAGAAGGGCTTCAGGTGGGAATAGGAGCTGGGACAGGTTGTCCATATGAAGTTCTCCACCTGGATTGAAACCCAGGACTGCTACAGAAGTGTCTATGGATGAGTCTGGAGCGGGAAGACCAAAAAAACCCCATTTCTGGTGGGTTTTTTTACAGCTTTTTATCTTTCCAGTAGGTCACCAGCTCTAATAAACTCCAGGGCTGTGTGGCAACAGCAGGTTGAAAGTGGTCAAAAATTTCAAACCAGCCACATTTTGGTAGACAACCAAATAAGACCTATTTTTTTTTTCCCCCCCTGCATTTAATGACATGATCTGAGATAATTATTAGCATTTATTACGTTCCCCAATCACAGATCCAGAAATCTGCTGTTTAATTAACTAAGCTTGAAAACTCTGACCTGGATGGCTGGAAGGGGGGAGGCACCACTGGAAATATTTCCATTCTTTATAGAGGATATGAGCTGACTTGCTTGTGATCTGTGCTTTGATACAGGGAATCCCATCATGGATAACTTAGAAGGTCAGATCCCCGAGTTTTATGTGTTCCAGAAAGCTTCACATGTTGAACACTGTTTGGCTTCTGTTCTCAAAGAGCCTTTGCTTCTTTTTTTTTTTACTCCTTCCTTCCCTTTCTATGAAACACCACAGAAACACGAGTTGAGGAGCGCAGCAACTCCCCCCTCAGAGTGTTCTTTTAATAGATATTTTATGTGAAAGTGTTTGTGGGGAGAAACAGGTGCTTTTGTTGTCTCAGCTGTAAAAAAAAGAGGGGAGGGGGGATAAAAACAAGGCAGCTTTCTGCTCCACAAACCTATTTTTATCCACATTCACCTCAAGAAATTCTGCCATTTTTTTAATCTTTCTTGTATCAAGAATACAAGAACATTTCTTATCCACCCCGTGACAAGATGGAGAAGCTGCTGCAGGAAATTAATTTCACTGAGACCATCCTGTTTATGAAACTGTTGTATCAGCTGGCTCGACTCCTGCCCTCACAGCCCAGAACTGAGTCCCACACCACGAAACAACCTCCACCCTCGGAGTTATTTGTCACCAACCCTCGAGATTTGGTCGCTAAAACCACCTGCGGCCCTGCTGGGATTTATTTTAACAGCAGCAAAGCACCCTCAGGGTTTCGTGGGGTGCTCGGCTCGGGAAGAAAGGAGTTCAGAGAAAGGAGGGAGACCAAGGGGTCGTGAATTATTAACGTTCCCTCCTGCAGATGGGAGGAAAGCGTCAGGATTTTGCTGAAGTCCCGGATTGATTTTCTGACACAACCGTCGGGGAGCTGTGGCAGCGTCCAGCAGCAAATGGGATTCCTCCTACAGGGAAGGAAGGGAGGGAAAAGCAGGCAACAAACTCGAGGGTGGAGGAGTAAAGGAAGAGAGATTTAAGAAATCTTGCTTTACAGAGCTGGATAAAAGGTTATGGCCGAAACACCCTTTTTTTTTTGGTTTTTTTTGCCTACTGAAGTAATTCAGGTTTACGCAAAAAAAAATTGATGTTTTGTGGATTTATGCTTATTTTTAGACTTAAAATCGTAGAATAGAATCCCAGAATGGTTTGGGTTGGGAGGGACCTTAAAATTCATCTCATTCTCACCTTTCACTAGCCCAAGTTGCTCAGAGCTCCATCCAGCCTGGCCTTGGACACTTCCACTTGCATGAATTTTGTTTCAGCGAAAGCAAATGCGTGAGTGGGGGGAAGATTTTTTTCATCCAGCTGCTCCCTGTACATCTTGACTGACTTAAAAATCAAGTTTAAATCGTTCCTGGCAGTAGGTGATTTAAAACACTGTCATAATTTGTCCTGAATTAGATCAGGTGAGAGCAACAAAGAACAGCATCACTTTGCTTGCAATCACTTTGCTTGCTGCTTTCCTTCCATTCAAAGAGCGCGAAGGAAAAAATTACACACTCATAGGATCACTAAGGTTGGGAGAGACCTTCAGGATCATCCAGTGCCACCCTCACCCCGCACCACCACAGTCATCCCCAATCCACGTCCCCAAGGGCCACATCCAGACACCTCTGGGACACTCCCAGACACAGGGACTCCACCACCTCCCTGGGACACTTATTCCAAGGCCTGACCACTCCTGCAGGGAGAAATTGTTTCTCATCTCCAACCTGACCCTGCCCTGGTGCAGTTTGAGGCCATTTCCTCTCCTCCTTTCCCTCAGGACACGGCAGCAGAGCCCGACCCCCCCTCCCTGCCCCCTCCTGTCAGGGGGTTGCAGAGAGCAATGAGGTCCCCCCTGAGCCTCCTCTTCTCCAGATAAACCCCCCCAGCTCCCTCAGCTGCTCCTCACAGCACGTTCTCCAGTCCCTTCCCCAGCTCCATTCCCTCCTCTGGACAGCCCTGGTGAGATGGAAACCAGGCTGTGAGGTGACAGCACACTGTGGATGGAGATGGGAAGGTGAGACTGTCTCCTGCAGCCAAGACCCCTTTCCATGCTGGAGAAATCCCCCTGGGAAGCCTTTTTTTCCAGCCCAGCCAAGCACTGAACTCTGTGTCAAAAGGTATTTGCAGAGCCAGGCTCTGGGACAGGGGTGTAAAACGATGCTGAGCTTATCTTCAAGCAGAGAGCCAAGGGCTTCAGCCCTGCTCTGATGGCAGATAAAAGCAAGGCTCACCCTGGCAGGAAAAAGTGACACCAAAAAAATCATTAAGAAAAATTTAAATACAGTGGAAAGATCGATTAATGCCAATTTTACAAGGAAATCTGCTGGATCAGAGCAAGGCAGTGACGGGTTCCTCAGCACTGAGCCAAAGATTAGGAACCTGGTGCAAAATTAGACTGTGTGGCTGAATTCCAGCCCCACTTTCAGGTGGTGGGAAAGTCAACCTGCTCTGTGTTCTTGGATGTTGCTGGGGAGCTGCCTGTGGAGGGAGCAGTGGGTTTGGTGGTCTTTTTTCAGTCCTCAGTGGTTTGTGTCCCACCACACACCTGGCTCCTTTCCAGGGGAGCAAAAAATCACTTAGCAATTAGCAGGGAGATAACAAGATTTCCTTCTCCAGTTGGGTGGTCTATTTTTTATAACCCAGGCTAAATTAGAGCCAGGAAGTGACAGGTATTTCTGAGGCTACAGCTTGACAGCGCTGAACAGAAAAGTCAGGAGGATGTGTCCCACATTTCTCAGGGAGAGAGAGGCTTGGGAGTTTCCAAATGCCTGGAAGGTATTGAAGGGAGGAGAACAGGGAATATTGTAGCTCTGGAGAAGACACAGGGTGATGAGGTGTATTTTTCCACAGCATTTCTGCCCATTTTTACGTGACCTGCACCGAAGACAGGCCTGTTCTGGAGGCTGGGATACGGGAAGGAGCAATTCCAGAGGAGGCACCAAGAGGATCCCAGGGATGGAGCAGCTCTGCTGGGAGGAAAGGCTGGGAGAGCTGGGATTGTTCACCTGGAGAAGAGAAGCTTTGGGGTGACCTGACTGTGGCCTTCCAGGGCCTGAAGGGGCTCCAGGAAAGATGGAGAGAGACTATTTCCAAGGGATGGAGGGACAGAACAAGCGGGAATGGCTTCACACTGCCAGAGAGTAGGGATAGATGGGATATTGGGAAGGAATTCCTGGCTGTGAGGGTGATGAGGGCCTGGCCCAGGTTTCCCAGAGAGCACAGAGTTTAAGAGCTGAGGGCAGGTGGTTAAAGCTGCTGAATCCCTGAAGAACCAGTGAGATGGAAATAAAAGCAAAAGGTCTTCATGCTACAAGTGCACAGAGCACAGGATTCTTTCTCATCAAAACAACAATAATAATGGTACGAAAAAAACCATCAAACCTCCAAGAGAGGGACCCAGAGTGGCCTTTGCAGATCTCAGAAATGAACCTCCTGGGCTGTGGCCTCTCAAAACTGCCCTGGATGAAAAAGCCTCATGTTTGCCCAGGGATGGGGCAGCCACAGCTTCTCTGGGCAGCCTGTGCCAGGGCCTCCCCACCCTCACAGGGAGGAATTTCCTCCTAATCTCTAATCCAAACCTGCCCTCTGTCAGTTTAAAATCATCTCCCCTTGTCCTGTCACATTCTGCCCTCTCCCTCCTTTTTACAACCCCCCTTAACATACTGGAAGGCCGCAATGAGGTCTCCCCAGAGTCTCCTCCAACTTTCTCTGCTCCACTTCTTTCAGCTTTTCCCTGGCTTTTTTTTTTTTTTCTTTTCCTCCAAGCAAATTTAACACTCTTTTATTCTATTTTCATTTTTTCCCCCCCTGCCTCTCCTCACAGGTTCTCTGAGAACATAGTGGTGCAAAATCCAGCACGGGGTGGGGAGGGGAAACACCCTGCCAAGATCCATCCTGCTGTGGTTGTGGTAATTTTGCTCTTCCCAACAAACAGGGGCAGGAGTCATTCATGGGATTTGTGTGCCAGCCCATGCAAATTCCATGCAAATATTCCCAGCTCCTTCCTTGCCAGGAGGTGCTGGAGCATCCCAGGCAGCAGCAGCAGGAGGGAACAGTGGCTGTGCTGCCATGCAAATCTAAAAGGAGGTTGTTTGGTTTCCCCCAAGGGGAAGGTCCCAGTGCTCAGTGAGAGGTGGAGGAGGCCAGAAATGTGTGGCTGCCAAAGCAGGTAGAGCTCCTCACCCTTCCATACGGGATGGAAGGGGGAGGATCCATGCTGGATTTTCAGGATATGAGCTTCCCATAGTTGTCACAGAATCATCAGGGTTGGAAGAGACCCTCAAGGTCATCCAGTCTCACCACAATCACCCCTAATCCATGTCCCCAAGGGCCACACCAGACACCTCTGGGACACTCCCAGACACAGGAACTCTACCACATCCCTGGGACACTTATTGCAACAAATTTCATCATCCTAGAGATGATGGGGACATTAATTGCATCCCTACATAGAGGGGAGAGACGAAAACACGTAAAACATGCGGAATCAGTTTAAGATGCCGATGATGACTGGGGCTTGGAGCAACCTGGTCTGGTGAAATGTGTCCCTGCCCATGGCAGGGGGGTCTTTAAGGTCCTTCCTTTAATCTTTAAGGTCCCTTCCAACCCAAACCATCCTGGGATTCCATGATTTTATGTTTCTATGAATATTTAGAAGAGTGGTGTTTTAAACACCCTCACTGATTTCTCAGCAGTTTCCTGCAAACAAGACTTTTATCTTCTGGTCCCATAAAATTTGAAGGGCAGGTAAGTGAGAACCAGAGTTCTGGGCAATATTTCATGTTTTTCCCTTCAGTTCATGTCCCTGTGGTGAAATGGTGAAATCCTAATGTTGAATTTAATGGGAAAACTCCCCTTTCCCTCAGGTGATGCTGAGTATGCTCAGGATCGCTCTGCCTGCTCTGAGGGGCAGGGAGTGGACAGAGTGACCTCTTGAGGTCTCTCCCAGCCCTGCTCTCTGGAGATATTACAAAACTTCCTTCTCAGTGCCACGGGCTGGGCTGTGATCCCCCTCTCTGGGCTGGGCTGGCTGCTGGGAGCACACTGTGTGTGTCCATCAGCGTGTGAGGACTGCTACACGTGTCTCTGGAGCAGCTCCTTGATCTCCATTTACCGCAGTCTTTGCTCCTCCTCCTCAAACCCCGAGTGGTGAGCAGAGGCACGATGGAGAGGACACTGTGCTCCCTCCTTTTAGACATTTGTAATCTCTATCCTGAAGGCCTTTTAAATTTTTATTTTATTTTTTTTTTTTTAACAGCCCAAAACGTTTCAGATTAGAGGAGATCTCGGCTAAATTTAGCTTTTATGGAAGAAAGGCTGCAACATAATTAACTGTTTAAAGAACAAAACACAAACCACATGAAGCCATGAAACTTGTTGGCGAGAAATCTAACAGTAGTGCTTGGTAGCAAAACCCTCTCCTGGGGAACAGATGTTTGGGATTTGACACAAAAATAGAAACTACACTTCTGTCAAAGGCTTTACTGCCTGAAAAGCTGACAAACACGCAGTGTGTTGCTTTTTGGGCACCGCAGCTTTCCAGGTTGTCCACAGAAAATGGAAGGGAATTAAAGCCAAACAGTGGAAAAAAATTATTGACTGATTTGTTTTTTTTTTTTTTCAAAGCAACTCCCCAAACTAGTGATGTCTCTCCGCCTTCAGGCAGCTTTTAGTGCAGTCTGAATGGCTAATTATTGCCAGCAGTGCTGGAAAAGCTGCTTTGCAGGCACTTGGTCACCCTGGAAGTATCAGGATCTGCTTTCAGCTCACAACTTTCTATAAATTCTGCTTAAATAGGTTTGTTAGCCCCCCTCCCTGTTATTTTATGAAGTGATATTGGGGCTGTTAAGGTGGAGAAAGGAGAAAAAAACCAACAAAATCGTTGCCCTTGGGTGGTTTTCTCATTTCTCCTCAGGAGAAGTGAGTTACCTGATTCCCAGGGGTGACTCAAATTGGGATTGTAAGACAGCAGAGCCTCTGCCAGTCAGGCTTATTGTGGGTGTTTGGGTAAGCAGGAGACTGGGATAGGAAGGAACATCAACTGGGGCACCATCCTCTGATTCCTGGAGGAGTATTTGTTCAGGGTCTGGCTGAAGGTGTTAATGTGGATTCACCACAAAGAAGTTTATGGACCTGTCAACAGGACAAGAGGGAACGGCCTCCAGCTGGGCCAGGGGAGGCTCAGGTGGGACATGAGGAGGAATTTCTGGCTGGAAAGGGTGGTGAGGCCTTGGCAGGGGCTGCCCAGGGAGGTTTGGAGTCCCCAGCCCTGGAGGTGCCCAAGGAAGGCCTGGATGTGGCACTCAGTGCTCTGGGCTGGGGACAAGGTGGGGATGGGGCACAGGGGGGACTTGATGATCTCGGAGCTTTTTTCCAACATTAATTATTCTGTGATTCAAAGAAATTCCACACTTTTAGCCCATTGGTTCCCAAGCCATCCCCAGGGCAGATCTTTCCTACTACTGACCATGAAAAAGACCTTTTGCCCCGTGAATTATTAAACCCCTCAGGAGGAAGAGTCACTGTGTGGACTTCCCGAGGGTGTGCCCACATTTTATAACCCCACATGATACTGTGCAGCTTCATACAAAGAGAGACATCGTTCCCTGCCACACACAGGGCCACCTACACCCTCCCCAAAGCTGAGCAGATGTCCCACCAGGCCCACATCTCACCCCAATTTTCCAGGAGTCACAATAGAAGCCAACAAGCTCCCTGGGAGCACACACCCCACACTCTGGTTCTGACAGATGGTTTCCTCTCTTCTCCTGCCTCCCCTCTCCGTGTTTCAAACTTGAGAAGATACAATAAACTGAATTTTAATATTGCCTCTGCAGTGGACACCAAGGGAAGCTGGAGAAGCCAAAAGCAGAGCTGAAGTTTCCAAGGGAAGACCAAGAAACGGCCTTGAGGGGATTTGAAAAAGGAGAGAGGGGGGATTTTTACATGGATGGAATGACTGGAGCAGGATTAGATGGGATGTTAGGAAGAAATTCTTTGCTCAGAGGGTGGTGAAGCCCTGGCTCAGGTTGCCCGGAGAGTTTGTGGACTCCCCATCCCTTGAAAGTCAAACCCACTATTCTTGAATACAATTTCTGTAGTGGATTAATTGAATTATTCACATGACCAGGGTGCTTCCCTGGGTGCTATCACACACATTAACATCTTTTTATATGTTTATCTGCACACCTGAAGAGCAAAGGGATGCCAGTGACCCCAGAAACCCCTGAGACTTCTGTGGAGGACAAACATTGCCCATTTTCCAGGAGACATTCAGCATTTGATCACATTCTAAAATATTAAAGAGCATGAACTAAACAAAATGCTGAGCTTTTGGAAGGAAAAGCTTCTCTAGTAGGATTGGTTTCTGCAAAACTGGAGCTCTCTTAGTGCTGCCTTCAGGCAGGGAGATGTGTTTTGGAAAGATTATGAGCAGCACCATTCTCAGCTCTTTTTTTAAGCCCGGAGAAGAATGAGGCAAAAATTGGGAACTTGCTTCTCACTCAATGCAGGTTTTCAGCTTCACTCAACACCAGCTTTTAATATTGTGATGGGGGGAAAAAAGTGCAGCCAAACCCAACTCTTTCAGCAAGGAGGGAGAATTAATAAAGGCAAGTTTGTACATACTGAGGCTGAATTCAGTTCATGTTCTGTCTAATAAGTAAGCCATTAGATTTTATTATTAAATCATTTTGGGTTAAATTTCTGTTTTTGGAAAATTATTCTTATTTAGCTGGAGGAGGGAAAAAAAAATACTGAGCCAGTCAGCACTTCAGTCTTATTTCAGTGAATGGTAAAATTAGGGAGAAGATTATTCTGGGAGATACTGAAAAAACCACCCAAAAATCAACTCAGTCACTGGTCACAAACAGCACAGGTTCATTAGGGAAAGTTCTGCTTAATTGGCTTAATTAGGACAATTCTCTCAGGCACAGGTTTGTTGGGGTGTCCTGTGCAGGGCCAGGAGCTGGACTGGAGATCCTTGTGGATCCCTCCCAACTCAGGACATTCCATGAGCCAATAATCTGGTTTTCACTCATATTCCACTCTGGATCCATCAGATTTTTGTTGAATGGAGGTTGGGAAAAAAAAAAAATTAAAAAAAAAGATGATTCTTTCATAATCTGAGCTCTCATTTCCTCAGCCTGGAACGAATTTGTGCATGTCCATCTCCTTTCCCAAATTAATGAATAAATTAAAAAAAGCTGACAGTGCTGAACTGTACTTCTCTGGAACTGCAGCTTAGAATAATATTGGCTCCAAAACCCTGCTGTAAATTCTTGCATATTTTGCTCAACTTTTGCTTCTTCCCATATGCAAATTTTTCTCCTGGAATGCAAGTTTGTTGTTGCTTTATGTCCTACAAACGTGCAATCAGAGGGAAAGAGAACTTAGGCCAAAATAAGTGGGATTTTCAATACTTCTGCAAATATAAAGATCCTTTGACCCCTTATTTTAGCAGGATACACAATATGAATTTTCCTTGATGTAGTTCTTTTCATCCCAAAAGGTTTTGTGGAGTGTTTCTGATCACAGAGGATTTGGAAGCACCGGAGGAGGCACAACCACATCTGAAGTAGAATGTGGGAGCTCTATAACCTGGAGAGAATAAATTACCTGGTGGGATGCAGGGAGAAGTCAGATGTGGAATGTGCCATCACAAATTAAGGGTTTATTCCCACTTTTGGGTTTGGCTTCTACTCCCAGGCAACAGGACAAGAGGGAACGGCCTCCAGCTGTGCCAGGGGAGGCTCAGGTTGGACATGAGGAGGAATTTCTTGCTGGAAAGGGTGGTCAGGCCCTGGAAGGGGCTGCCCAGGGAGAAGTCCCCAGCCCTGGAGGTGGCAGTTCTCCCATCAGAAAACTCCTGGCAACACCAAATCCCTGGATGCACCCAGGCTGCCCAGCAACAAATGCCAGCAAATCAGGGGTGCTGAGGGGCTTTAGTGATCCAGGTTGGAATTAATAATAGCAGGATCCACTCTTGCTCAGACTCCAAATCCTTCAGATGAAAGGACAAAAATAATTTAAAAAAAAGAACATGTGGTCTGCCATGTGCAAAGAACTCCCCTGTCCTTGAATGTCCTTGGGAAATGTGGTCTGGATTAGGGATCTCTCAAACTGTGTTTTATTGTATGTGTCCATTGGTAACTCCAAATAATCAGAAGCACCAAACAAAGAAGTTGGAGGGGCAGCCCAGTGGAAGTTGTTTGCACCGAGTTCAGAGGTGCTGATGGGTCCTGGGGCCTTCTGGGGGCACCAAGTCTGGTTGTCCCCCTGCTCGGGGCCTGTGGGATTCGTTCCCACCCTTGGGCACAAAGGTGGAACGGTGCCTTCCCTCTCCTTGGCATCCTCCCTGCTGCCTCCCTGGATCCCTCGATGTTTCTGGCAGCCAAACCAAGGTAGTTACAAGAGGGAAGAGCCACCACTGCAGGAGCCCTGTGGCTTTTCCAAACCTTCCATCTTCCTGCCACCCAAGCCCGGCACCTGAGTCCCTTTGGGGTCGGTGTGAGGTGGCTCTTGCTGAGGGCGACAAGAGCTGCTGCAGGGCTCAGTCTCTGCCTCCACACTCTCCTGCTGGATCAACAATCCCCTTTCCTGCTGGATCCACAATTCCTCCCTCCCTGCCCTGCCTGAAGAAGCTCCTATTTGTGTGTGTGTGGGGGGGTTGGTGTTTTTTTCTTTTTTTGCGTTTTCCTTGGGAAAATCCTCAGAGCTTCCTTCTTACAGGTGACCTGGCAAGGGGTTATTTTTATTTACAGAGCTGCCTGGAAGCTGATGTGCCTCTACCTTTATCCTCTTCATAATAGGCCTTTATAATTTATATTTTCCCAATATGCTTTTCATTCAGTACCTTCCCTGTCTTAACATGATCCTAAATGTTCCCTCTTACGGTCTGGATACTTTCTTAAATGTTTTCAAGGTCTTTCCCCCTGACCAACAGAGCTTTTTATCTCCCAGACTTACTTTTAACATCATTGGTTCTGCACGTGTGATGTTCTGTTGATTACAGTAAGACTGGAGAATTCTCTTAAATGTCAGGCTGCAAATGTCTCACTGCTTTATTCACCCCAACTCTTTTTGAAGGTCACTTTACTAAACCCTAAGAACAGTAAGATTAATGTGGGGATTCTCCTCTAGTAATGGTTCAGAAAGCTAATGATAATTTTATTGTTTGATGTTTTCTTATAGACAATGATTTTTGGTGTGGGTTTTTTTTTTCTCCCCCCCTGAAGATCAGGGATCAGATTCTTTAATGAAAACCACATGTTGTAACTTCAGCTTAGCAAGCTAAGACTGGCTCTGTGTCCTACAAAACTGGGCTAAATCCTTTGATTTATGGTCAGTATTTTGAAGCCCACAGTACAATTATCTTATCCATTCTAGAGACACCAGGAAAAGGGAGAGAGAAAAGCTTTTTGGAGTTCATACATCAAAAGGGCTCCAATATTCCCCCTGCAAGTACAACCAAACCTGGGCTCCCTGATTGTTGTTGGGAAGCTTTGCAAACTTTCCTTTTAGAGGTGACTAAATGGGAATTAATTGCCACAGTGACCTCACTGCAGTCACTTCTCCACCTGCTTTTACCATAAATGAAACAATTTCACTTTCAGCCCTTCAGCACCTTCTGGTTTAGTGAAGAGAAACTCCTCAGCAGCGAAGTTTTAAGAGCAATTCAAGACTGAAAGTAGGGTTTTAGGGCTATGTAGAGAGTGAAAGTTTAGTAATCAGGGCTGGTATTACACAGGAAATGCTGTAGGATTAAATTTCTTGAGTTTATTAAGCTGCATTAGCTGAGGTGTCTATGCATCAGTGCAAATTTTCAGGCAGGTTTTAACATCTTCATTTTAAATGTGGTGTTCTTGGTGCACATCCCTTTTCCTGATAAAGCCTGGAGTGTTTGGCCCGGGGCCACTGTTTAATCTGGAGGATTTTTTTAGTCCTGGCATCAAAAATCAGGCAGATCTTTGTTACCTGGTCTTTCTGAGAGGAAACACTTCCTCTTTTTGGCTCTACCCAAATATATGCCCGTGTTTGTTAACATTCCTGATCTTCCCAGAGAATTCCACATGGCAGAAGAAAGAACAGAATAAATAACCAGAGTAAAAAATATTTGAGGCAATAAAAATAAATACTATTCTGCAATTATTCAACGAAAAAACCCCCAAACACCCAACCAAGTCTTTAAAAAGTGCAAATGCTCCTGTAATCAGAGCAGAATAAAAATGCTGATTGCAGCAGAAAATGCACAAAACCACATTAACCAAATTGCTGCAAGTTCAAACTTCTACTTTGTTGGCAGAAGCCTCCAGAACCTGAGTTGGGAGAGTTGAATATTTGTCACTTGTGGTACATTCTGTCCTATTTTTAGGCTTGATTATTCATTATCAATCAAAATTTCCCTGTTTACTTCCCTGGGTGTCTTTGGCTCGTATTTAGTGTGTGAAAGCATGAGGTGTTTTAATCTGTCGCTGACAGAAATGACACCAAGCATTAAATATTCCCTTTATTTCTGTCTATTTTGATGACATTTCAGCAGTAAAGACTTTTGATTTTCTCTGTGTAAAAGGCGGGTTTTCCTAACTACCTGCATCCAGGAATAATAACAATAACAATAATAATAGTAGTAATAATAATAATAATATAAATTCTCTTTTCATAAGGTTCATAATGTTGTGGTTCATATCTCAAGACTCATAGAGAAATTGGAAGAGGCTCTTGGTGAAAATTAGTAAAGCATTGAAATGTGAAAATTAATAACGTGTTCAGGTTTGGCAGAAGTGAAAATGTGCTTAAAATGTGGAGAGCTCTGAAGTGCTGTGCTGGGAGGTGCTGTCCTGTGAAGGGGAGCACATACAGGCACGATGCTGCTCCTGGGTTAGAGAATTCCAGGATCACTGAGATTGGAAAAGATCTCCCAGCCCATGGATCCCTCCTGTGCCCCATCCCCACCTTGTCCCCCATCCCAGAGCACTGAGTGCCACATCCAGGCCTTCCTTGGGCACCTCCAGGGCTGGGGACTCCAAACCTCAGGGTGGAGGCCAAGGCCTCACCACCCTTTCCAGCAAGAAATTCCTCCTCATGTCCCACCTGCCCCTCCCCTGGCCCAGCTGGAGGCCGTTCCCTCTCCTCCTGTCCCTTGGGATGCGGCAGAAGAGACCAACTCTCCCCTCCCTGCCCCCTCCTGTCAGGGGGTTGCAGAGAGCAACGAGGTCCCCCCTGAGCCTCCTCTTCTCCAGGCTGAACTCCCTCAGCTGCTCCTCCCAGGACAAGTTTTCCAGACCCTTCCCCAGCTCTGTTGCCATCCTCTGCTCTGCTTCTCGCAGCTCCTCTGACATTCCAGGCCTGTGCTCTGGTGACAGCCTGGCAGCCCAGCCCAAGGGATTTGGGAACAGCAGCTCCCTGCTGGTGACCTTTTCTCTCGGGACATGCGCTGGGGCCTCACACTGGGATTTTCTCTGCTCCATCCCTGTGTGTTCCTCCATCCCTGGGAAGCCCCAGCACCGTGTGGGACACACGAACCAGGGCCGTGCTCAGGCCTTGCCCAGGAGCTCTCCCTCTTTGATGTCGTTTTTATCCCTTTTCTTTCTTTTTTTTTTTTTTTTTTAAGTTCTGGTGGCAAGTTTCTAATGTTTGAAAGCTCAATTGTCACACATGAGAGGAAACAGCACAGACCACCCGAGTCCAGCCCTTTATGTGAACATTTAATCTCCTCCACCAACATCAAAGCCCTTGCTCTGACATCCACTGGCATTGACTCATGTGAGCTTTCCAGTAGGATTTCCCTCCCTTTTTCCCCCCTCCTCTTTCCCTCCTTGCTTGCTCCACTTCATAATGCTGCTCTAAAGGGATTGAATTTTCTCTTTCCTCCTCCTAAAATGACAGTCCCACCTCCTATATATATACACACATAAATATAAGNATATAAGTATAAACATAAGTATAAATATATATAAATATAAAAATGTATTTTATATAGAAATATATATTATATATAAAAATATATTTTATATATATATATATATATATATACAGTGCCTCCTTCACCCAGGTTTCTTCAGGGTGAAAGGGCAGGGAGCTGAATGAAGCACAGGCCCTGTGTTTGAAGACACCCCAAAATGCATATTTTTACCCCCAAAAATAATAGTTTTCTGCTTTACAACCAGCTTTATATTCCAGCATTTCCAACGCACTGTCTCTGTGCTGTGGCAGTGTGGAATATCCAAGGCATGGGATTCGGGAAGGGAGGATCTCTCCCCAAATTTCCTGGCACGACACATTTCATATTTTCAACTGCAATGGCTGAAAGGGCGTGGAAAATACAGGAATGTGGAATTCAGGCTCCTGGGGTGTGATTTGCTCTTATGTGACAGAAGAGTCTTTGTGGAAGTTGGGTTTTATTGTTTGGGATGAAAAATGGATTACGTTGCCCAGAGCTGGGTTTGTGGGCACAAACTGACACAAGCACTCATTGCATGTGTGTATTTATGTGTTTCTATGTGTATATTTTTATATATATTCATATTTATAGACACACTCACACATGGGCCCCCTTCCAGTACCTAATGGGGGCTTTCAAGAAGGCTGGAGAGGCACTTTTTCCAAGGGTCTGGAGAGACAAAACAAGGGGGAATGGCCTTAAACTACCAGGGAATGGGGTTTGGTTGGATATTAGGAAGAAATTCTTGGCTGTGAGGGTGGGGAGGCCCTGGCCCAGGTTGCCCAGAGAAGCTGTGGCTGCCCCTGGATCCCTGGAAGTGTCCAAGGCCAGGTTGGATGGAGTTTGGAACAACCTGGGCTGGTGGAAGGTGTCCCTGCCCATGGCAGGGGGGGAACTGGATGATCTTTAAGGTCCCTTCCAACCCAAACCATTCCATGATTCCATGATTATATATATGAACATACAGACAACAAAAAAGAGAGAAAAAGAGCCACTGAATCTGTAGAACGTTAAAAATGATTAAGAGGAAAAAATATTTCACAAGCCCAACCCCCCCAGTAGTTTCCTGTGAAACGTGGCACCCGGTGATGAATTCAAGATAGGGTTTGATATCATGAAAATCTACATATGAGAGCAAACTCAGAGGAATTATTCATGCAAGGAAATTACCTACAGGTCCAGGAACTGGATGGATAAAAAGTATCATAGAATCCCATAATGATTTGGGTTGAAAGGGAAATTAAAATCATCCAGTCCCAGCCATGGGCAGGGACACCTTCCACCAGCCCAGGGTGCTCCAAGCCCCGTCCAGCCTGGCCTTGGACACTTCCAGGGATCCAGGGGCAGTCACAACTTCTCTGGGAATCCTATCCCAGCCCCTCCCCACCCTCACAGGGAACAATTCCTTCCCAATCTCTAATCCAAACGTATCCAGTCTCCACAGGTCCCTCTGCTCAGCGCAGGAACATTTTGTAGCCAGACCTGCAGCTGCAAACACAAATTTTATAGAGAAGTGAGAGCTCTGGTGATTTGTTTGCAAACTCTTACACACACAGAGAAGTTCCCTGAGCTCCAGGTTTCAGGCATTGCTGCTGCAAACACGTGTGGAAAGGCTGGATCCTGAAAATGCAAACAACAAATAGAGGATTGTTGTTTTGGGGTTTTTTCCCTTTTGATCTAAGTTCAGGATCAGAAAGGAGAGGGAATTTTGCCCTTGATACACTAAGTAAAAGAATGAATAACACATCAAGGGAAGCACTTCTGGATTCTGTTCTTCCCCAACTGTGGAAATACAGATGCTCCAGTTTCTTTTGAAGTAAAATTAGAAAGCAGCTCCTGTGTGGTAAGGTAAGGGGTGCATGTGCTGGGCCACACTGGAGACCGAGCTGTTACAACATCAGGGGTTTTCCTGCTATTCCAGCACCGGGAATTTACTCTCCCATCTCTAAGGGATTTTGCTTTTCCATCTCCAAGGGTTGCTCTCATCAGAACCTGCTCTGTGATCAACTGGGGCTTGGAGCAACCTGAGCTAGTGGAAGGTGTCCCTGCCCATGGCAGGGGGTGGAATGGGGTGACTTTTGAGGTCCTTCCCAACCCAAACCATTCCATGATTCCATGGTTCTCAGGCCACAGGGACCAGGGAACCAACTAAAGCCCCTTTGACCACAGACTGCCCAGCCCTGCCACCCTCAACTGCCTTTGAATCCTTGTTTGAAACACAGGCAGAGATGTCCCTGACCCTGGTGATACCAGGGCCTGGCTCCAGCCTGACCTTCTTTCAGGGCAATTTATTTTCTAACTCTGATCTGAACCTGCCCTGGTGCAACTTGAGGCCATTTCCTCTCATCCTTTCACTTGAGACATGGCAGGAGAGCCCAACCTTACTCCAATCTCCTGTCAGGGAGTTGCAGAGAGCAATGAAGTTCCCCCTGAGCCTCCTCTTCCACAGACTAAACCCCCTCAACCCCTTCTGATAGGACATATCTTCTACACCCTTCACCACAGCGTGCTGGGGGTGACTGGGAGATGCCCTTCAGAGCTTCAAACCTGTTCCCAACCAAACTCCAGTGAAGGTCCACCCTTACCCACCAGCAAACACTGCAGGGCATAAAAGCTGCTCCTTTGGGATGGAGTCAGTTTTGCTCTCAGGATCGTTTCAGTGAGTCACAACTGGATCTGACTGAGCCAAACACCCCCTGACCAACCACCACCTCTCCCTGGCTACAACACAAGTCAGAAAAAAGCCAAATCCCTTTATTTCTGGACAGAATACACCTTTTGAGCAAGCACTTGTAGGTCTTGCTGGTGCTTTCTGAGGGGGCCCCACCCCACTGACACATCAACTCCTCAACACCAAAGGTGGCCGAGCTCGTCGGCCGCCTCAGAATAACAGGAGGTGACTTAAATGGAGGCTTGATGTGAAACATGATGATGTGCTGCATATTCAGGAATGAAAAACATCCCGGGAAGTGATGAAGGAAAAGGTCATTGGCACAGTGCTGAAATCCCCGAAGAATCTGCAGGGCTTTGCTGGGTGCAGTGATGGATAAGTGTTAATGACCATGCAAAGATGTGGGCTGAGCTGACCACCAGCCCCCAGCCCTCCCTGCAAAATTATTGACAGTTATATTGCTTCTTCTTGTAGCGGTTGGGAAATGAAATGCCTTTCTCTAATCAAGTAATTGCATTAAGCAACTGCTGGGAACATTTTGCTGCTCTTGTTTAATAGCCTTGAAGTCAAACGGGTTTCCTATTTGTTAACTGTCAGGAGTAGTTTGGTTCACTTTTGGGTTTGAACTAAAGCAACACTGCTGCTGCTTCTCCTGCCCTTTGGAGTAAAACTTTGTTTTGAAGTCAACTGGTAAGTGCAGGCAAGTGGAAAGTCTGGGAAATCTTCAGCCAGAGTGAAAGAGGGAACCAAGCAGAGGAAGTTCTGGGTAGAATTAAATAGTGAACCGGTGACTATGGAATAATAACAGTAACAAATGACAGAAACTCAAACCCAACAGCACATAAAGGTTATAACTGGAGCCATGCAATTCCTGGGAGACTTTGTGCAGTAGGAAATTTTACTGTCTCTCTTTCTTCTTCTCCCTGTGTCCAGTGGGGCAGCAGTGGCAGCCCACCAACATGTGGATGGGTGGAAGGAGCCACAATTGCCCTCCTGAACTGTCACCCTTGGGAAAAGCAGCCCCCAAAAGGAAGATCAAAGGGTTGTTCTGGTCTGCAGCATTGGATTTGGTGCTTGAGGATCACCAGGGTTGTCTGCTGGGTCTGGGCAGAGCTCACCAGTGATTTTCCCTGCCTATAAATGAGCAGTTCCCACCAAACTGAGGAGGGGTTGGTGACAGGGCAAGAACCCCCAGTGGCAAAAGACAGGATCATTGTCAAAGATAAGGATGAGGGAGTTTGCAAAGCTGCACCAGCACCTCTGCTACCCTCAGGAATTCATTGATTTCTCACCCTAAAGTGTTTGGAAATGTTCAACCTGAAAAATCATTAAAGGGGCACTGCAAGATCTGTACCCTTGGCTGTGCATTGCTTTAGAGTCACGGAGTGGGTTGGGTGGGAAGGGACTTTAAAGCTCATCCAGTGCCACCCCTGCCATGGGCAGGGACACCTTCCACCAGCCCAGTTGCTCCAACCTGGCCTTGGACACTTCCAGGGATCCAGGGGCAGCCACAGCTTCTCTGGGCAACCTGTTCCAAGGCCTCCCCACCCTTACAGCCAGCAATTCCTTCCCAATATCCCATCTGTCCCTGTCCTCCCCCAGCTTAAGGTCATTCCCTTTTGTCCCGTCACTGCTTGAAAAATCCCTCTCCAGCCTCCTTGTAGCCCCTTCTGGCACTGAAAAGAATGTGATGGGATGAAAAGTAATTAATGACAGTAAGAGTAGGAATGGAAACAACTTGAGGTGTAAAACAGAGTCAAATAAAGACCCAGACTGGAGATGACCCATGACAGCCCTGTTCACATCCCATGTGTGACGCTGAGGTTTGAGAGTGGATCAGCAGCTCCCACACGAGCAAAATGACCACTCCAAGCTGGCCCCAAGCTCAAATATTCAAACCTGCAAAAGGTCTTAAGTCACCCCACAAAAGGCCCAGGAGCTGAGCCCTCTCAGGTTTGCCAAACATAAAAACAACTCGGCAGCCCTGTTGACACTCCTTACTCGTGCTCTTATCACCTCCACTACGAGTTTGTTTAACCTTCTCCAAACAAGAAACACAGGAAAACAATGTTTTTAAGTAAAACTTACTCTTAGCCCTTTGTATTATCATTTTCCCCTGTAATTTAATACCTGCAAAACTCAATATTCTTCCCAAGTTCCACTTCAACCCATATTTTGAGAGTGTCTTACAGCTCTTTAATTTCATTTTTCTGCTCAAGTATTCCACACTTGCTGGCTGCAGTTTTTTCTTCCATGAAATTACCCAGCTGTCTGAGTGTCCCTTCTACAGCCCCCAAATGCAGGATTGAAGTATTTAAAGCCAAACTTGGAATTCACAGTGAAAATGTAACCTTTGTTACAAACATCTTATTTCAGTACATTTTATTTAGCTTGTGTTTTCTGAAGTGTTTCTCTTTGAGTTCTGAGCTAATTTACTTTTTTTGTGAGCTAATTTTCTGTCCTGAGCAAGGGATTATTTAGGAATTCTTAACCAACAAGCCAGTTGGGTTTGTAAGGACTCCAGTTGGGCAACTGCTCCCATAAATACAAGGTACACCCATAAAATCTCTCCTACTCTGTACCTAAGCACTAGAAAGCAACAGAAAAATAGGAAAACCAAGGTTTTTTTCCTAATTATAATTGGGGAGCTGTGTTTGAGGACAATATTTGAGGGGAAAACCACCTACTTTTGCTCTTCACCAAACATCAAACCCATTTTCGGCCTTAAAGAACTCCCAGTGCTTCCAGAGGGGAGATGTGGAGGAAAGTCAAGAGTGGGATTTTTGTAGTAAAACTGATCATTTTCATAGGTCTGGAAGGTTTTTTTAAGTGCTGATTGTTCAAAATTCATACATTTGGATGAAATTTGGGCAAAAAGTGGTGGAGGGAAAGTAGAGCCACTGGAATGACACACTCAACTATCAAGTATCAAATTCCACTCATTGGGCTGAGCATGGAATGAATGTTCCTACTGTGCTGTTCCTACCAGAGACCAAAAAGTGTTGGATTTTTGCTTAAAAAAAAAAAAAAAAAGATGAGGGAGTGCTCAGGTCTCAGATGAGAGATATTTGGGTTGCAAAGAAACTTCAGTGTCCGCGTAGTTTTTGTGTATCCTGGGGAGTCCAAACCTCTGGCGCTGTTAAAAATAGCATGAAAGACATTCCTAGATGAAAAAGAGATTCCTGGATGATTTCTACTTTGGAAGAGGCGAGGGCTGTGGGGAATGTTTACCACACAAATGCTGCAGGTTTTGTAAAAGCCGAGACATTGCTGAGCAAACATTTGGGAGGGCGAGAGAATCCACTGGCAGGGAAGCTGAGAGGATGCAGGATGACAGGCAGGAGGGATTTTGGGGAGAATGATGGAATTCCTTCAGCCCAGCTCCGCTGCTCACAGCTGATCCCATCTCCTCGGACCGGCCAAGGAAGGGAGAAAGCAAAAGATGAAAAGAGGAAATATAGAAAAAGGAAATGAAAAGAGCTTTATTAGCGAGGTTCTTCTCCTGCCTGACCCAATTATCAGATTTTGCATTTAAGTTTAAGACAGTAGATCAAACAACAAGAGCCACTTTGTACTTCTGCCAGGAGACCATATGATATCTCTCAGGGACTCTCCTGCATGCCAGGAATAAGAAACGGTGCCTCTCAGTTAGTTTGTCTTACATATGGTGCAACGTGCAAAAAAATAGCCAAATTCATAAATGACTCCACTCCTGGATGAGGGCCAGGATTTATGGCACTTTATCAGCTTGGGGGGGCAGGGGGGGAAAGAAGGAGGAAGAGGAAAATCTAATTATAAGTTTCCACAAATAAGCTCAAAAGGAATGAGAACTGAAAGAAAGTCCAAAGGTTGGTGTCATGCTACGTTAGCAAAAGCAATCCATCAGAGGGGGTTTGGATGAGCAGCAGATCCCAGTCTGCTCGGGATAGTTGGATATTTTTGCAGGGATGGACGATCTGTTACAGAAATTAATCTCAAAGCACCCAAACGAACCAGAGCAGCCACAGCTCTGCCATATAAACACCAAGGTTCCCCCTCATCCCGTTGAGACCCCGCAGCATTCCAGGTTTGTAAGGCTGGGGAGGGATTTGTTCACTGAGCGAGGTGCAAGATGCCCTGAGTGGTTGTCCATCATTTTTTCAGCAGGATTTTTGATACCACTGGAGCACTGGAAGCCTTTCCACTCTGCCCTGTGGGTGGAGAGCTCGTTTCTCTGCCACGATGTCTGGCAGTTCATAAAACAACATGTGTTGCTTTCACTTGTGCAAACAAAAGCAAAGCAACTGGGAGTTAACGGTGCTTAAGCACATCCCCCTTAAGCAAAACCAGAGGCAAACGTTCCTGAGGGGTTTTATACTCCTCTCTTCCCAAGACCAAGCTCCTCACTCACCTCCAGCAGGAGATGAGCTTGGTTTTAACGCCTGTTCTCATTTTTCCCCAGCTGATCAGGACCCTTTGGCACATTTGTTCCTAAAGCATCTTCAGTTTGGATGCATTTCGTTCCCACCTGTGTCTCTGAGCGTGGTTCCAGCTCTGTTTTCAGGACACAACTGCAATCTTGCATTTACCATCCCCTTTTGGGCTGGAAGCCGCTTCTAATGGACTTTATTATCATCCACCACATTCCTCAGCAGGAAACATCTAGCCCAGACTTGGCTGCCTCGGTCCTAAACTCGTTCCACCGCGAGTCTTTTTTTGGGAGCAGAGGCCAGGACTTTTTGTCCTCCTGTTTTGCCTCCCTGGCCTCCCTGCAGTTGAAATATATTGTTTCTTTGCTCTGTCTCCATTAACCAGCAAAGACCACGGGCCCTTCTTGCTTTTACAGTTTCCCTTTACACGCACACGTGCACACAAACAGTCGTGGCCAACCCTCTTGCTTTAACTAGATGGCATCGAGCCACTCCTGTTCCAGATGGTTTTCAATTCTATTTTCCCCTCCTCCTGGTGACTCTTGCATGTGTTTGTGTTGGTAATAAAAGTAGGAAAGAGGTCTATAAAATCACAAATCCACCGAAGAAAGGGAAGGTGAAAATTATTCGCTCTTTCTACCTGCGCAAGAGCAAAATGGATCAGGTGAGGGTTTGGGGTTTTTTTTCTTTGTAACGAGCTAAGGAAGGTCTTTCTCACACGGTTTTTTAATTAAAACATGGAACTTGTGCCACAGGAGGCTGCAGAGGCCAAATTAGATGTTAATTCAAAGAAGTTTAGACATGTTCACAAAGAACATGTTTGATGAAGCTGTGGAAGTGAAGGGCTGTTGTTGTCTACCAAGCACAATAGTTTTATAAGAAATTTCCAGCTCTGAAAATCCCTGTGCTAAGTCCATATCCTACTGACCATTGCAGGACACAAGAGGACTCTTTGCTTTCAGCCCAAATAACTATTTTTACAACTTTGGGCAGCAAAGAAGGGACAAAACAGATGTGACAGGACAAAACTACTTCTCATGCACCAGAGAAGGTGTAAAGAGCAATCCTGCTCTTCAGCCTCAGCTCTGAGCTTGCCCAGGGAGGGAAAACCTCTGTTTTCCTTTTCAGGAATCAGGAATTCTGCCTCTGCCTGTTGGGTTTTGCATGAACTCTGTAAGTTTTAGCCTTGCTGGAATGAAGTGACATCAGGTCACTGCTGGGGAAATTTCCCCTCGGCTCAAAGTAACTGGGAGAAGTTTCCTCTCCCAAGGACTGATCCTGAAGGAATCTTCTGGGGGCATCTTCACACCTCCTCGTGGGTGGGTTGGCATCAGCCTGGAGAGGGAATGGCCCCTCTGGGGGCTGGGAGAGTCCCTGAGAGCAGAGATGATGTTCCCAACCATCGCTCCCTGTTCCACCACGGTTTTCCCGAGCTGGAAGTAGACACTTGGAAAGGGTTTTTAAGGTTGAGGTGGGAACGGGAGATTCCTGGAAAGCCATGGGGGAATGTGCATGTGTGGTGAGGGAACTGCAAACCAACCCCTGAAACCAAGCACAGCCAAAGTCTGGGACCTGCTGCTTCCAGAAAATTCCCTGAAACAACCTGGAAAGCTGTTCCCTGTGGGTACCATCAGCTGGGGCTGTCACCTCCCTGTCAAGAGGAGAGATGGACAAGTCACAATGTTTGATTCTCTGCAAGCTTCTACGGAATAGAACCTTGGCTCTTAATCCAGTCCCAACCTGCTCTATTTTCTTTCCACCTCACCCCCAGTGGCATCGACACCGATGTGAGTCTGGGAAGGAAATAATTTTTCTTGGAAAGATATTGGCTCATCTACAACAGCTTCTTGTGTTGCAGAGTTTTGTGTTTCTTGGTTAAAACCGAGCTCATCCTTCACTCTCCCCTCCCACCCTTTTCTTTTTCTCTCTCTCTCTTTTTTTTTCTCTCTCCCTTTTTTTTTTCATAAGCCACGTTCGAATAAGGAAACACAAATATATAAAAAACAGCTGTTGAAATGTAATTAAAGAACAGACAGGGCCTCGTGCCAGGTTCTCTCTCCGAAAGGAGAGCTTGCTCATGGCTTGAACCCCTCTCTGCTCCACGCCCCAGCGCTGCCATGCCGCGCTACCGAAAGCGATTCCCGGCTCTCCCGAAAGCAATTCCCTGCTCTCCGAGGGGGAGACAAGGCAAAGGCAGATCCACGGGGCCACGTGGTTGCCTTCAGACTGATCAGAGGGGAAGCACATTGAGATTTCATTTCTGCTAAAAAACGAGGCTGTTTTCTTCCAAAGCAAATGTTTAGGGATCGGTTGCACAAAGGAAACAAGGCCGAGCCCTCTCCGTGTCGGACACTGTGCAGTGACCCCAAGAGCTGCAGAGAAGCAAAGCTGTTTTCTGAGTCAGAGTGAAATGTCCCATGATGATGGAAAAAGTAAGGATAGCTGGAGTTCTCCTATGCCACAGCACCTGTTCTGGGGTGATTTACCACAGGAATGTTGTTTCATGGGATCGTGGAATGGGTTGGGTGGAACGGACCTTAAAGATGATCCCATCCCACCCCCTGCCATGGGCAGGGACACCTTCCACCAGTTCAGGTTGCTCCAAGCCCTGTCCAACCTGGTCTTGGACACTTCCAGGGATCCAGGGGCAGCCACAGCTTCTCTGGGCAACCTGGGCCAGGGCCTCCCCACCCTCACAGCCAGGAATTCCTTCTCAATATCCCATCCATCCCTGCCCTCTGGCAGTTTGAAGCCATTCCCCCTTGTCCTGTCCCTCTAGCCCTTGGAAATAGTCTCTCTCCATCTTTCCTGGAGCTCCTGCAGGCCCTGGAAGGCCACACTCAGGTCACCCCAAAGCTTCTCTTCTCCCGGCTGAACAATCCCAGCTCTCCCAGCCTTTCCTCCCAGCAGAGCTGCTCCATCCCTGGGATCCTCTTGGTGCCTCCTCTGGACTCTCTCCAGCAGCTCCATGTGCTCCCTGTGCTGTTCCCAGGGCTGGAGCAGCTCTGCAGGGGGGTCTCCCCTGAGGGGCAGAGGGGCACAATCCCCCCCTGCCCTCTGCCCACGCTGGGGATCAGCCCAGGGCTCGGGGCCTCTGCCACACCAGCACCCCCAGGGCCTTCTCCCAGGGCTGCTCCATCCCTCATGCCCAGCCTGGATTGATCCCAGGGATGCCCCAATCCAGCTGTAGCACCAGCCCTTGGCCTTGTTAAACCTCAGGAGATTCCCATGGGCCCCTCCTGGAGCTTGTCCAGGCCCCTGTGGACGGCCCTGACCTGCAGGAGTGTCACTGCAGCCCCAGCTTGGTGCTGCTCCAAACCATCCAAACCAAGAGAACTGACACAAAACTTTCCAAATACATCCCCCAGAGCTGCAAAACAACTTTCTGCAAGAATCCCAAAGCCTCCCTTGGCCAAATCCAACCAGCTGAGACCAAGAGCCAACTTTGCAGCATTTCAAGGTGGCTTTGCCTTCACAGCCCTGCAACACAACCTTTGATGTGCTCTGGAACTTGTTAAACCTCAGGAGTCCTCTGACAGATGCTCTTTCTCTCATCTGCTGCACATCCAAAAGTTTTGGCTACTAAACTCTAAGTGCACTGAACTTAAAAAGGCCAAGAAAATCCGAAAAACAAGGTGTTTTCTGGAAGCAATCACCCCTCCAAAGAAGCAGGGCTGAGATTCAGAATGAAGCAATCTGGAGTTTTATTTCTGGTTAATGTTGTCTTCCAAGCTTACCTCTGATATTCCAGAGGGAACACTTTTTCTCGTGATTGATGGAAACTTAAGTCTCCTCATAGGAAGGGTTTCCCTTCCAGAAATTTAAAACTTTTTAAGAAAAAAAAAATAAAAATAGAGTATCAGACAACACATCATTGTGCCAAAGAACAGAATTTTCCAAAGATTTGGATGGAATGATCACTTTGTTTTAAATGGCAGGCAAAATCTCTGCTGAGAAGAAAACATGAAGATGTGGAAAATGCAGAAAACCTGGACTTGGAGGTTTAAGAGTCAACCCATATCAGGTTTGGAAATGCAGAATTATCTGTACCCTAATGAGTGAAGTCACAAAAACAAGCAGTGAAAAGTGAACACACCAGAAAATGCAGGATTAAACAGAGCCTAAAGCCTGAAAAATGTGACGTGGGTGTCATCAGAAATGGGCAAAGGTGAATTTTGTCAGGAAATTTCAATGACCACACTGAAGTTTGGTGCCTAAGTTTGGTGGAAGATGTCCTTGCCCATGGTTGGAGCTGGATGGTCTTTAAGGTCCTTCCCAATCCAAATCATTCCATGATTCTGTGGCTCTTTTACACCAAGCCCAAATTTTTCTAGGCACCCTGGAACAGCCTTCACCTGAACGTGTGTAGGGGAATGAGAACCTGTTCCCCTGAGGCTGCAGCTCCTGTACTGAAAGATCCACTGTGAAATTTTGGGCTGTCTCTCTCTCCAGGCTTCTCACGCCCCAGAGCTGAGAGATGGCAACTGCATAAACCCCAAAAAATACCTTCCCAGCCCCTTTTCTGCATTCACTGGTGTGAGAATGTGTTCCTGGTGATTTATTCAGAGCCACATCCACACTTTTCTCTGGTGCTGTGAATTCTCAGTGTTCTGCAAACAAGGAAGGTTCGTTATCTCCACTTTACACCAGGGAAATTAGAGGAAGGGGGATCTTATCTGCTCACAGTTATCCACTGATTGATTAAAACCAGACTATCTGTGAATATGTGCTATTGAACAGTAGCAGAACTTGATCCTTTAGAGGGTGTTTTCAGGGATGTGGCTTAGGCAGGCAAGGAAAGAAAATAATTACGGCCTTGCTCCTGTGAGGTGTTGAGCTTTGACTCCAGCTTAAGAACAAGCCTGACTTTCTCAAAGTGAGTTGTCCCATTGACTTCTGAGAGACATAATAACGTGCTGAAAGTTAAACATGTGCTTGAACATGTGCTTTTGCAGGACTGAGCCCTTCCTGAGGCACCAGTGCAGAGCTACACGTCCTGCACATCGAGATAAACCCACTTCCAACCCCTGCAGAGATCGAGGATGGATGTGTGGAGGGATCCTTTCCACTGCTGCACAAATAAACAAATCCAAAATACCAGGGCAAATAAGCTGCACACACACACAGCAGTTCACCTCAGAGGCTACAAAATCAAACTCATTTCAAGGCAGACCTGTAACCACGAGGAAGAGCAGGAATTCTGAAGGCATTAGGAAAGCTCCGCTCTTTCCGAGGGCTCCGAGCTCCCGTTTGTTTGTGCCAGAGACACGGGGCTTAAATTAAGGCTCTTCCGGCCCAGATGTGCTGGGAGGGGGAGAAGGAGGCAGGAAACTCAGCCTTTCCAGAGGATTTATTTAGAGCAGACACCGTCTGCCCTCTGGACACGGTGTGGGGAGGTGGGTGAGGAGAGGAGCAGTTGGTGCTCATGGAATGTGGCTGCACAGCCTGAGGCCTCCAGGGCCTGGCACCCCTGGGACCAGTCAGTGACCACTGGCCTGGCACCCCTGTCCAGAGGTGGCACCTTTGGAATGTGGCCACATTCCCTGTGAAGCCCCAGCCAGGTGCAGTCCCCTCCTGAGCGCTGCCCAAGTCACAGAGGAGAGATACCAAAGAGGGGTTCTGAGATCTCCTGAACCACTGACCCCCAAGAGCCAAATTAAAATATCCCCCTCCCACTGTTTGCTGCCCCTGCTTCTCCCAGCCTGGGGAGGGTCTGGGAGAGAGAGCAGGTCCCAGGACAGCACATGTTGTGGATGCTCCATCCCTGGAATTGTCCCAGGCCAGGTTGGATGGAGGTTGGAGCAACCTGGGCCAGTGGAGGGTGTCCCTGCCCATGGCAGGGGGTGGAAGGAGATGGTTTTTAAGGTCACTTCCCACCCCAACCATTCAATGTTCCGTGCCCTGGAGCCAACAGCACCAGCCAGAACCCCTGGCTGGGCTGGGATTATGCTCTAATTGAGCACAGACAACACTTCTGCACATCAGCAAGTGCTGACACCATTATTAATGTGAATAATTGTCCCAAGTGTGGTTGTTGCCACTGATCCAGTTTTATTTTCTCCCCTGACTGACTGAGCCTAACAAGGCTCACATGGGATGCAGCCTCGGGGAGGGAGGATTCAGGATCCAGTTTAGTTACTCATCTGGATGTTGTGGAGCAGCACATTTAAACAGGGGGTTTAAATTTAAAAGTGTCTTAAGTTTTGTGTATTCCCAGCAGGAGGTTAAGATAAATGCACAGAATAAAACTCCTTGGATTGGCAGGGAAGGAAATGGGTACTTCTACACCATTTTTTTTAATCAGGAGTGTGTGTGTGTCAGAACAATGTCAGCAACCAGCTGGCAGAAAGCACTGAACCTCAAATTTTGGATAGAAAAGGCTGTGGGGGACCCCTTTGGCCAGCAAGGCAGCCACAAAGCATTCATAGAAAGGAGGAGGAAAAAATTCAGGAAGAAGAGGAAAAAAAAAAAAAAAGCCTAAAGAGAGGAAACATTTCCAGGTGCAGCTTTGTACCAACAGAGTTTGGATTGATTTTATTTGCTCTGCTCCCTCGGAAGGACAAGCAAGTTGTGTGAGAGGGGTGTTCCAGCCCTTGGAAACATTCCTGCAGGGCACCCCATCCACGGGGAGAGGTTGGAAAGCTGGTGGCAGCTTATCCCAGCCCACAGCAGGGAAAGGGAAAAACAGGACTGACCCACATGGGCTGTATCCCAGGCACAGGGATTCCCTTCTCCTCCTGTCCCCAGACTGTCCCTGTCACTCCCAGCAGGACCTTGATGCAAACGCTGTGGGAAGCGCCCAGCTCCTCCCTGCACCCCATCACCCACCGCTCTGTTTATCCCCAGGGAAATGGGACGATGGATCGGCGCTTTTGGGTGGGGAAAACGCCCTTCTCCAGGTGGGAGAAGCAAGAGGAAGGTGGAGGTGGCCTCCAGGAGCGGCCAGAGCTGCTCTGTCCCCTGTCAGGGCCAGTGTTTGGTCAGGACATGGGGGAACACCATGTGTTCCCACCAGAAGGGGCTGCAGCTGCTCAGCCAACCCTGCAAAGGGACCCTCCCTGCTGCTCCAGCTCCTCCCGGGGCTCAGAACTTCAATCAATCCCTGCCAGGCTGCGAGTTTGGGGTAGTCCGGGCTGGCTCCCTGCTGAGGGAGGGCAGGGCCAGGCACAAGTCAGGTCTTTGTTCAGGGAATCACCGCCTAAACACGGAATTAAATCCCGTTTAGTTTACTCCGTGTGTCCCGGGCAGGAAGGGCTGGAGAGCAGCCCCTGTGGCCACCTCAGCTGTCCCCGAGGTTGTCCTGCTGCGATATCCCAAAGGAAGGAGCAAAGGAGAGTAAAAACCCCACAATCACCCAAATCAGCAACACTAAAACTGCTTTCATCATCTAAAACTTTTGTTAAACTGGAAATACAGGAGCTGGAGAGAGAGGGGAGGGGGAAAAGCTACAGGTTGGAGTTGCTGTGGTTCACTTGGTGGGTTTTGACACTGTCCTCCAGGGAAATGAGCACCCCCAGCACCTCTGGAGCAGGATGTGATGGTGCTGGGACACTCCTGAGTCCCAATCCCTCTCCTGGGGAGCTGTAAATGCTGGGCTTTGTTAGGCTGATGGGCTGATTTGATGCTGTAGAAATGTGCTCTGGGTATAGATCAATATAAAAGTTTATTTCTGGATGTGGGAGCTCAGGTTGGGAGCTGAATCCTTCCAGCAAAACATCGAGTCTTGGACTTGCAGCCTGGCTGGTGCATCACCATGGGATGGGCACTGAGGGGCTGGGGATTGCCTTTGGAAACTCCCACAGTGGAGGAGGGAATCCCCACTGCCTTTCTTAGAAAGTGAATCTAAAAACGGATTTGGGGACCTGGTTTGTCTGACACTGTGCTGCTCTGGCAGTGAGCTGGAACTTTCTGCTCCATGCTCCCCTCAAAATCAATCCAAACCCACCCAAAGAAGGAGTGTTCCACTCCAGCACCTTCTGCAGCCACTGCTCCTGTTTGCCCATGAACCCAGGACTTTTTGCTAGAATTTTGTTCTTATTTAATCATAGAACCATGGAATGGTTTGGGTTGGAAGGGACCTTAAAACTCATCTCACTCCACCCCCTGCCATGGGCAGGGACACCTTCCACCAGCCCAGGTTGCTCCAAGCCCCATCCAACCTGGCCTTGGACACTTCCAGGGATCCAGCGGCAGCCACAGCTTCTCTGGGCAACCTGGGCCAGGGCCTCCCCACCCTCCCAGCCAACAATTTCTTCCTAATATCCAACCCAAACCCATTCCCTGGTAGTTTAAGGCCATTCTCCCTTACCCTGTCACTCCTTGCCTTGTGAGAAGTCCCCCTCCAGCCTTCTTGCAAACCCCCTTTATGTCCTGGAATCTTCCCACCACACTTTGTGTGTTTGCTTTCCAGCTTGGGAGGGTTTTGCTGGTCTGAAATCAGAGCAGATCCCACAGAAGAGCCTCTTGCAGGAGCCCCAGCTGAGGGTCCTTTTTCTGGTCATTTCTTGCTGCCACCAGTAAATTCTACTTGGTACAAAGTGCCACCTGGGCCAGTGGAAATTGTCCCTGCCCAGACAAGGGGTTGGAACAAGATGATTTTTGAGGTCCCTTCCAACCCAAACCATTCTGGGATTCTATTTGGTGACTCTGTGCTGAGTGGGAGATCCACTTTCAGGTGGATGAGTGGGAGAATATCCTTCAGGGATCACTGGGACAGCTTTCTGGTGCTGAACCAAGACCGAATTTCCATCTGACTGGCAGGACTAAAAAAGAGGGAAAACCCAAACAGTTCATAAAAGGTTTGGGGCTTGTTTGTGTGATATAATTTAATAATAATGAAGTGTGCCTCTCATTCATTTTTTTGTTCTCTAAACCCAGATCAGCCTGTGAGGTTCCTGCCTTAGTGCTTGGATGTGGAAAGCAAAGCTTTTTGGACAACAAGTGAGTGCCTCACAGGGAACAGAGTGTGCAGTACATGTGCAGGCACTCGAACAAAAATGCAAATCCAACCCTGCAGTCTCCAGCTATTCCGGTCTGAAAGAATTGCCAGCAAATCACTCCATTTAGGGAGAACAAAAAAGATGCTGCTGCTCAAGAAATTCTCTGAAGTTGTTTGTGAAAGCACTCGCTTTCTGGCATAAATGAGGAGAACTTCAGCTTAACCTGTGTGCAGACAGCTCCTGATCCTCTCCCTCGGCTCGGGGCAGCCTGGACACGAACCTGCTCCAGCCTGGAAGGGTTTGAGGTGCATCCTCAGCCCCTTGGAATGACATTAAGCCCCAGGTCAATTAATGTGGACCTGTGGCTCCCCTGGCCAGAGCTGATTTCAGTCAGGAGACAGAGCAGGGAGAAGCCCCTGTGGGGTTGTACAGTGACAGGTCTGAGCAGGGCACTGCAACTCAACAGTCAACAATCAGGGAATCAAAGAATGATGTGGGTTGGAAAGGTCCTTAAAGGCCACCCAGTCCCATCCCTGCCATGGGCAGGGACACCTTCCACTAGATCAGGTTGCTCAGTGTCCCACCCACATTGGAGTGTCCAAGGTCACATGTGAGGCCCTGAACACCTCCAGGGATGAGGAATCCACAAGCAAAGGTTCCTTCAAGAGCTTTGCTCCCCTGAAGGCTTGGGAATAACCTTTAGCTCAGGATAAAAGTGAGGATGGAGGTCAATAAGAGCCTGAAATCAGAGGATCCCAAAGCCAACAGAGGAGGGACTGTGGGAGAGGGAGTGACAGCAAAGGAAAAACCCGTGAGAGCTTTGGGCTGAGAGAGCCTTGGAGTCACCATCCAAGGAACCATCACTGTTTGATTCTTGCCCTGTTCAGGGAAACAAGGCTGTGCAAAGGGTTTGTAAACAAACAGAGTCACAGCAAACAAATATCTGGCTCCACCAGCAGCCCCTGCTCCCAGCAGAACCCCCCTCCAGGCTGTGCCTGCCATCCTTCCCACCTGGATCCCAAAGGAGGGAGGGTGTCCCATCTTTCCACCACCACGAGTGACCCTCAGTGGGTGAAGCACCACGAGGACAAATCCCTTCTCAAAAGAGCTCCCTACATGTCATTCCCCCCTCATCCACCACCAGAACCTCCCTCAGAGTCTTTTCCCAACCCGTAAACCAGCATTAAAAACCCTGAGGTGTCCAGGAGGGCAACCAAGAAACTCAATCCCTTCATCCCACAGGTGCCACTGTCCCAACACACTCCCAGCAGGACTGGCCAAGTGGCAAGGCTGGCTAATAAATCAGGATGTCCAGCAGCTGCCAGGGCCAGGAATCCTTCCCTGCAAACCTCCTCCTGCCAGTGTTTAATTCAGGAAGCAGCCAGTCCGAGCATTCCACCTTCTCCAGTAGTTTGGGTATCATGTAAGGACAGAGGTAGCAGTGAAGGGAGAGGGATTCAGCTCATAAAAACACAGCAAAACCCTTTATCTTGACCTGGAACTTCAGCCAAAATCTTGTTCTGCTGTATCTGGGTAAAAGCTGAGTAAATTCCTTTCATTTCCTACAACAGAGGACGGGGCATCCAAAAGCCTTTCGCTCGTTTTTAGAAGCATTAAGAAAACTTTATCTCCTCTCATTAAGCATTGGAGGGCCTTTGTGATTTTATAAAAAGAACATAAATGCATAAATAAACAGAAGGAAAATTGAAATCAGCTGGAGTCTAGAATAGTTTGTCAGTGCAGACTGTTTTGGGTATGAAATCCAGAAGCTTTGCAAAATTTGCCCTGTGCTACTCACTGAGATGGACTGAAGGAAATCCAGATGGCTCAGATTTCTTCCTTGCCTTCAAAAGAAGTGTCTGGGCACAAAAAAAAAAAAGAAATCTGTTTTCTCTGGACAGACTGGTTGGTCAGTCCCCCTGGTAGCCAGTGGGCTGTTAATATATCCACTATGGTCACCCTGCTAACGGGCTGGGAAATGCAGGCTGGGTCTGGTTTATGAGATCATATCACAGAGCGAAAGGGTGACCTGGAAAGCACCAAAAAAATCATGGATAACTCTCTGAGTTTCTTTACAACCCCCCTGCAACTGTCTGGCTTTAAACATGTCTGAGGTTTTGTGCAAGAACTGTAATCAAGAACCTGCAGTGACAGCACACAAGTGATTTGGGATTAATTTATCCTTGTGGATGCTCACGGTGAACATCGGGCTGAGGGGGTTTGTTTCACTTTCAAACTGTGCTGTAAATTCATCCCTGAGTCACAATGTGGTGTAAATTCATTCCTTAAATGACTTTTTTAGGAAGAAATCGTTGGCTGGGAGGGTGGGGAGGCCCTGGCACAGGTTGCCCAGAGGAGCTGTGGCTGCCCCTGGATCCCTGGAAGTGCCCAAGGCCAGGATGGATGGAGCTTGGAGTAACCTGGGCTGGTGGAACTGGATGATCTTTAAGGTCCCTCCCAACCCAAACCTTTCTGAGATCCCATAAAACAGGATCTGGGATGGGAGGAAAGGGGTTAAAGCTGGTGCAGGATAAAAGCAAGAACCCAAAACTAGGCAGTTTCCAGGTCAGCATTGCTCAAACCTACATTAGTGGAGAAAATTTGGTAGTTTCAAACTGGATTTTAAAACAAACTAACGGCTCCTCAAATACCTACTGCAATCATTCAACAAGAAAAGCAATTTGAGTTCATTTATCTCTGCCTATTACTGTGTCAAAGTTCCAAGAACTGCCACCAGTCAGCAGGTAAAATAATTCAAACAGAAGTGCTGGGAACTCCTGGGCAATCCCAGTCTTGTGACAACTCCAGCCCAGCTCTGGAGGCCCGAGAATTGTGTTCATTCCAGATAAGTAGCTTGGCAAACACGGGTGACAACAGGCTGACAGCTCCCTCCTCATCCACAGGGATGCTCCAGCTGCTGACAGCCTGGGAAAACCAGCTCCAAGCAAAACCAGCTCTCTGGGACTGCTGGCACTGAACAGGACATATTTCCAATGTCACCTTTTAGTCTCTCGACCAAACGGACCGAACTGAAACCGAAGCTGGAGGCTGAGAGCAGGTCTGCACTTCCAAAAGGGCACCAATCCAAAGGCTGGTGGGGACAAAAATCCAAAGGGATGAGGGGACAAAAGTCAGGGAACCAAGCAGTGCGCAGAGATAGGATTCCTGGAAGAACACTTCCTGGCAAAGTTCTTGCTGCCCAGCTGCACTCAGGGCTTAGTTCTCCAGCTCTATCTGCTTGGAGTAGTGGAAGTGAGTCAATTATGAAGTGATTGAGATAATTAAGTGCTTTCCTAGAAGGAAGGAGGAGCTGTCAGCCTCTGGAATCCCATGCATTTCGCCTGCAGGGCAGGAGAGGTGGGTAAGATTAGAGAGAAACAAGGTGGACTGATCTTCAAGGGGTTTGTGGCCTTGCCAAAGTTTCCTTTCTTTAAAAGCCAGGGGAAGGTGCTGCTAAAAATCCTTATGATCATCCTGCTCAACCCCCTGTTTTCCTGCATTTCTTGGCTTTCCCAGTGGAAAGAACAACGTGGAACTTATCAAGGAGCACCATAAGCTTGATTCAAACTTAGGGAAGACTTCTGTGGCCTTTGTGGGTTTGGACTCTCCAGGAGAGCAATTTGGTAGCCCAGGGATGACTGAGCATGGAAACTAAACTAAGCTCAGCCTCAGATTCCCCACAACGGTTTGTCTGGGTGCAAAGCTCAGGGTGGGATAAGTCTCAACTAATTTTAGCTTTGTCTTGTCTAAGCCAGTCTAAACTATGCTCCCTTTATAGTCACTGGAGGTTAGAAAGGCAGTGCCAGAGGGTGATTCAACCTACTTATCTTAGAGACTTATCTTGTGATGGGAACAAGCCCTATATGGAGGTGCCTCTCTGCTCCTCTCTGCCCCCATTAACTAGGGAAGAGAGAGGATTCTGATCTGAGTTTGGTGAGATGAACCTCCCCCCCCACATCTTGTTACTTTACAGGTCTCCCAGAGCAGCCATCAACCTTTCCCTGGGCATTTTTTTGGGGGAGGGAGGGGAATTTCAAGTCTTCTGGAAGGTAGATCCAGAGCAAACTTCCAGAGGAGCAGGACTGACATAAATTTGAACAGCTATTATCTATCATACCTGCAGTTTCTTGGTCAGCAGCTCTAAACCCTGACCTCACAGCACCAGTGCAATGACCTGCAGACATTTGTTTTCTAACCTTCTTTTTCTAAGGCTTCATTCCAGTGATTACAGCTCCCAGGAAAACAACAACAACATCACCTCTCAACCAGCAAACGACGCCATGAATTCCCCTAAAACTTCCAAAGCTTCAAGGCTTCAGATCTGACCCCTCCATGAGGGGAACTTCATGGCTAATGCTTCACACCCCCCTTTGGAAAAGTGTGTCCTGATTATTTTCCCTGCCCTGCAAAAGCAGTTGCTGCCCCTGGGTTTAATATGGAGGAGCGAGATGTCAGTGGGCCGAGGTGGATCCTGGGTTATGCACACAGAGCCAGGATGGCAGTGAGATAAATATCTAATTCAGGGAATATGTACATACAGCCCCTTTTATCCCTCTTGGAGCAGGGAGACAGCTGGGAGTGAAATCACTGGGACACATGGAAGTGAGTCAGAGAGGAGAAGGGGTAATGGGAGACTCCCACGAGTGGGAAACTCAGAGGATCCAGACATAACTATGCCAAACCAATTTACAGTTGCACATAGCTGAGCCATGATTTGCACTTTGATGATGAGTGGACAAGAAGGGAAAGGGCTGCCTGTAAGACATGACTCATCCCTTTCTTTCTGCTTGAAAAATGAAAGGAAAAAAAAAAAAAAAGAGAATCAGCCCATGGAAGAGTTGTGCTGCCTGACATCACCCAGGGCAGGGAGAGACAGGGAAATGTGGCCTGTTCGGTTCCAGGGACATGGATCTGCCATTAGCCTGCTTGGAAATGGAACTGGTGGATGCTGAACTCCAGGAATATCCTATTTATGGGACACAGATAGACATGGAAATAACACAGGGCCTAATTTGGTGTGTTACCATACCTGAGAAGAAATCAAACCTCTTTTTTTTTTTGATTTGAAATGTGTGGAAAGAATGTCCTGAAACGTTCAGGAAATCCTCCCTGGCTTTTCTTTGGACAATGTTCCTGCCCTAAATAATCTGAGTGCCTTGGAAAAGTGATTGCAAAGGAAAAATCCTTCTTTCCTCCTGAAAGCACAGACAGTGTTTCAGGGAGGAACTGCCACACCAGGAGAGATGTCCTGCTCTGGAACACAGGAACAGACAAGTTCATCTTGAAACACCCTCAGTGGCTGCACTTACTTGAACAATCCTTTAGGGACAGGCTCTTAAATACAGCTGGAACTGAAAAATAAAAGGCTTTGTGACAGTTTCCTAAACACCAGCAAGTCAGAATGAGAGAATCTCAGAGCAGGTTGGGTTGGAAGGGACCTTAGAGCTCATGGTGTGTCACCCCCTGCTATAGGCAGGGACACCTTCCACCAGCCCAGGCTGTTCAGAGCTCCATCCAACCTGGCTTTGAACACTTCAAGGGATCCAGGGGCAGCCACAGCCTCTGTGGGCAAGTCCCTCTCTGAGCAAAGTCCAGCTCATCCTGCTGCCACTCTCTGCTTTGGGGTTTTCTGAACAGGGGCTTTCTGCCAGGTCCTGTCCCTGGGCACAGCTCCCTGCCAGCCAACCACTGTGCCCAGCTTTTGGCAGGAGCTCATGACCCAGGTGGGACATCCCATGGACCATCCCACAGTGCCTGGTGGCTTTGGAAGAGTCCTTCCAAGCCCTGGGAGGGATAACCACGGGGATAACAGTGGTCAACCCTCTTGCTGCTCACCAGAGGGCAGGAGGTGACCACGCTCAGCCCCAGGGCACGAGTGGTCAGCCCTGCTTGGGTTTACTTGCACCCTCTGCCCCTTTGTCTCCAGCTCAAGAAAACCAGGCTTAGTGAGGCTGCAGGGGTGAGCCAGCTCATTGGCTCAGTCCTCCTTTACAGCAGCAGCCATGGGGTGTCCCAGGAGCTAATTGTTTTCCTTGCTTTTCCCCCCAAAAAGCCGGAGTGAAAGCTGCCAGAAAGCCCCTGGGCTGAAGGAGGTACAACCACATGATGCCCCAAACCCGCTCTCCATACCCTGGGCCCTCCAGTAGATGGGATTTTCAGCCTCAGTTGAGAGAGTTTGGTGAAAACAGAGCAGTTGTGGTTTATCTGCAGTTGTTTTCCACCTCCTCCCAACCTTCAGTGGTGACCTTTTTGTCCTGCAGGGGCTTTGTGCTGTCAGACCACAGGGTAAGGAGAGCTCTTCAGCAGGGCTGATTTCAGCTGGAAAGCAGCAGGAATTTCATGACAGGTCCCCGTCCATGTGCATAGTCTGTTCTCTAACCCTGTTCTCCCTTGCCAAAAAGCAGTGCACTGTGTTCAAGGGAGTGAAATGAAACCCCTCACAGTAGGGTTGGGGTTTGTGTTTCCAGGCACAAAACCAAGGAAAGCCACACCTGACACCGGATACTCCAACATCTCTCTGAGAGAGGTGGGGAAAATCGGAGCAGACCTGCTGGATGGTCCCTGGGGGCCAAAAGGGAGGAGGGTGTAGGGGGTGGTGATGGAAGGGCAGGAGGGAAGTCAGGAAGGACCATGGACTGGACACCCACTATGGTCAGGAAGGTCTGGAGCCATCCTTGCTTGGGAATCAGCCCCAAGACTTAAAGATTCCCTTCCCAGAGCACGAGGCAGCACAGAGGACAATACTTTGGAGCATCCTCAACAGACTTAATTCTTGCCATAATCCTAAGGGATGTGAGATCAGAGTCAGGGAGTGGGGCACTTCAATATCCCAGAGACACTCTCCCCCTCACACCCTGCAGTTTAATTCTGAAGACCAGTGAAGAACCACAGCCAAGGCCACGGACCAAATCTGCTCCAGAAGACACAAATAAGCCAGAAGTATAGGATAGTTCCTCTGGATGTGAGTTGTTTTTTTGTGAGTTAAAGATGGAGCCTTCTGGGCTCGTTCTGGAAATTTTTTCGTTGTCTTATCTGAACTATTTTCCATCAGCTGCTTTGGGAGCTCCCGTGGTCCTATGAATGTTTGTGGTGTTGGCACAGGTTGCACCGAGGAGGCAACAGTGGCACCAGAGCTTTAATATAAAGCAGCTTTTTTGTGGTTGTGTGAATTTATTGCTCGTGAAGAGTGACTCACTGACGGCTTCAGGGGCTGAGAGCCTCTGTTGCTCCAGAAAAAGAGAGACAGCAAACAATTCTCCCGCTTGTCATCCCCCAAAATTCATCTCCCCAGGGCAGTGGGCACGGCCCCAAGGCTGCCAGAGCTCCAGGAGCATTTGGACAACGCTCTGAGGGACAGGGGGAGTGTTGGGGTGTCCTGGGCAGGGCCAGGGCTTGCACTGGGTGAGCCTTGAGGGTCCTTTCATCTCAGGCTATTCCATGATTCTATGGTCACTCCTAAAACATTGGGATTTGGGTGCTTTACACCAGTCACATCAAAGTTGTGACACCTCAACTTCCCATGGAATCCCACAGTGGTTTGGTTTGGAAAATACCTTAAAGCTCATCCAGTGCCACCCCCTGCCATGGGCAGGGACACCTTCCACCAGCCCAGGTTGCTCAGAGCTCTGTCCAACCTGGCCTTGGACAATTCCAGGGATGGGACAGGGATTTTCCTCTTTGTCCACCTCTCTATTTATTTGGGAATGTCTGGGGGACAGACAGGGAACAACCACCCTCTGCCTGTTGTTGGGAAGCCTCCAGGAGAGTGAGCCAGAATAACAAACAAGGGGGGGGTTTATTTGGTTAAATTCCTACTTGACCAAGCAAAAATGTGAAGCCTCGTGTGTCTCATTCCACCATCCCCTCAGGGAATGACATCTTTGCAGGTTTAGGGTGAAGTTCTCTGCTCTTGGGCTTCCCTGGATGCAAATCCACTGTTATCCCCATGTAGCTCCCATTCCTGCACCTCCCCAGAGCTTTCCCTTCATCCCCTCCATGGGAAGTCACAAAGGCAGGACCTGCCCCTTTGAAGTGACTCTCAGGACATTACAGATGTCCCTGGAAATCTTCCACAAGCTCTAGTTTACTTTGAAAGGTTTCACTTTTTTTGTCTGAGGAGTAACAGCTTGTCTGCAGTCCTGGAAACACCATTAGGGGTCTGTGTGACTCAATTTATGAGTCAGGAAACTGCTTATTCTGTCTGTCAAAGCACCATATTTTTAGGTCCAGACTTCAATCAAATTGAAGTCAGATCAAACTGATTTTTTTCCCCCCCATCTCTGAGTAATTTAATTAGTCTGAACATCTGAAAAAGAAAAAAAAAAAGGAAGAAAATAAACTAAATCCTCACATTTTACAATAAATCCCCACTGGACATCGAGATAACGTGATTATTTACCCCCACCTCGTTTCTAAAAGGCAGTTCCTCTTCACACTGCTTGTTTAGTACCCATGGGGATTTTTGGGGTGCCTGCATCCACAAATAGGATGTGCAGCTCTGTGCTGACATTACCATCAGAAATCCTCCCTTGGCACCGGCAAAACCCTTTGGAATGAAGCTCCTGCTCAACCTCAGCACTTTGAGCCGTGTAAACCCTTCCCCAGCCCACCCAACACAACTCCCTTTGGCACAAGAAACACATTATTGCACATAAAGCACCTCAAAAAACATGTGTTTGTTTTAGCAGGTCCCTCTCTGTCCCCTTGACCCACATTTTTGCTTCACCACAGCTGAACTAGTTGAGCACAACTCTGAACTTTCATCTTTCTGTCCAAGTTCCACAAGTTCTAGAGATTATTCCTCTCAAGCTGGAGTTGTCCAGAGTTAAAATCCTAATTTTCCTGCCTGTTCCAGCTTTAGTTTTACACTGACACTCTCACCAGCTACCAGGATAACCTCTTTTCTCATGTGGGCACGAGGGACAGTTTCTTATGCTCCGTGTCCTCCTCAATCCACTTCCATGGTCTTGGGAAAAAACCCAACCAACCAACCAACCAACCAAACCAAACCAACACAAAAAACAAACAGGAAAAAAAAAATCCAACAAATCTGGAGGATTCCAGAGATTCCAGAGAACCCCTATCAGTTCTGGGATTTAATGTTCTCAGCTCTCCCCCGTGTCCCCCTGTGCCAGGGCTGGGGGGAAGTTCAGGCACGAGGAGCCACAGCCGCTCGATCCCGTGACAGTCGGGGGTGACACGACCTGGGCCACCAGGGTGGGGGTGACAAAGCCCCATGGACAGCCAGGACTGCGTTTATCCAAACCACAGGCACGTGAGGACACACCCTGGGAAAGGTGGATCTCACTATTCCCTCACAGGATCACCAGGGTTGGAAGAGTCCTCCAGGATCATCCAGTGCCACCCTCACCCAGCACCACCACAATCACCCCTAATCCATGTCCCCAGGGGCCACATCCAAACACCTCTGGGACATTTCCAGACACAGGGACTCCACCACCTCCCTGGGACACTTATTCCAATGACTGACCACCCTTTCTGTGAATTTTTTCTCTAATGTCCAACCTGACCCTGCCCTGGTGCAGTTTGGGGCCATTTCCTCTCCTCCTTTCCCTCAGGACATGGCAGCAGAGCCCGACCCCCCCTCCCTACCCCCTCCTGTCAGGGAGATGCAGAGAGAAGAGGAGCTCAGCTCCTCTCTGGGCAACCTGTGCCAGGGCCTCCCCACCCCCAGAGGGAATAATTTCTCCCTTATATCCCACCCATCCCTGCCCTCCTTCCACTTATCACCATTCCCTGTGTCCTGTCCCTCCAGCCCTTGTCCCCAGTCCCTCTCCAGCTCTCCTGGAGCCCCTTTAGGCCCTGGAAGGGGCTCTCAGCTCTCCCTGGAGCTTCTGTTCTCCAGGTGACCCCCCAGCTCTCCCAGCCTGGCTCCAGAGGAGCAAACCAGGCCCGAGAGTTTCAGTGGGGCTGGGAGTGTCAGCGTTTTCCACACGATGTAACAACAATGTATAAACACAACACATGCTCACAAATTCAAATATATCACCTATGAAATTAAATTACTTGGGGGTGTTGAAAAGTTTGCATCACTCATGAGTGGCAAAGCCATTGACTGAGGTCATTTCCACCTGATACCACTGACAGCAACACTTTCCACACATAGATCACCATTTGCAGGAAACCTACTCTAAAACTACCATTTTTAGAAACACCTAAAGCAAGATTTTCCCCTCCCACTTTCACTTCATTTTCTCTTTTTCTTTTTCTTTTTCTTTTTCTTTTTCTTTTTCTTTTTCTTTTTCTTTTTCTTTTTCTTTTTCTTTTTCTTTTTCTTTTTCTTTTTCTTCTTCTTGTACTTTCTCTTCTTCTTTTTCTTTGTCTTTTTTCTTTTCCTTTTTCTTACAGCAGAAATCTCCCAAGCTTAAAAATGAAGGAAGAAAACCCCTTTCCTTTCCCCTCTCAGAACTAAAATATTTTAGAAACCTGTACAAGTGACCCGAACTACTTTTGTTGTTTAATTTCCTAAGCAGAATTCAGGGTTTAGGGAAGGGATTATGTTCTTGGGAGGACAGGGAGATGCTGTGAGTGAAATGGGGAGGAATAAGAAGCCTCTTCACAGTAGGAAGGCAATTAAAACCAGGAGGTTGATGCACACCACAGGTCTGAAATTGCTTCCCTTTGCCTGACTAAAGGAAAAGAACCTGTTGGAAGGAGAGGAAACAAGACTGTGGTAGGGAAAGCCCTGGCTTTGCTCCACATTTTCTTAGGATGCTGTTGGAGAGGGTGACAGAGGGGTTTGGCTTTTGCTGCCTCTCCAACACCCAGTAGTCAGGAGCAGCCTGGGAATGATCCTCACGCCCAAATAATGCACCTGTGTGGGGAAAGCTGTCCCACTTTCCATCCCCCCTCGGTGGTGGTGCTGACCCCAGCCCTGGCAGCTCCTCTGGCTGCTTCCCTCTGCTCCAACAACATCGGCTCTGTCTGGAATAGGCATTATGGGATGAAACCGAGGGGAAAGAAATCCAGCTGAATAAGTGGAAAATGTTGTTACCATGTCATCTATTTAGGCTGCAAACTGTAGAATCATGGGATATCCTGAGCTGGAAGGACCCACCAGGATCATCCGAGTCCAAGCACTGCCCAAGACACCCCAACACTCCCCCCTGTCCCTCAGAGCGTTGTCCAAAGGCTCCTGGAGCTCTGGCAGCCTTGGGGCCGTGCCCACTGCCCTGGGGAGCCTGGGCAGTGCCAACCACCCTCTGGGGGAAGAACCTTGTGCTGAGCTCCAAGTGCCCCTGCCCTGGCACAGCTCCAGCCCTTCCCTGGCTCCTGTCCCTGTCACAGGGAGCAGAGGTCGGAGCTGCCCCTGGGGAGGAGCTGCAGCCCCCTCTGGGCTCTGCCCTCTGCTCCAGCTGCACCAGCCAAGTGCCCTCAGCTGCTCCTCGATGGCTCCTCCAGACCCTTCCCCATCCTCATGTCCCTCCTTTGGACCTTCTCTGACAGTTTTACATCCTTGTTACATTGTGGTGCCCAAAACACCCCCAGGACTCAAGGCGAGGCCGCCGCAGAGCAGAGCAGAGCAGGACAATCCCCTCCCTCACCTGAACAGCTGATGCTGTTCCTGATGCCCTCCCTGTCTCCCCAGGGAAGTGGTAGGAAGCACCAGGGGTGGAGTCATTTCAAATGCAGAGGACAAAGTGATCAAGAAGGCAGAGTAGGAAACCCTCCTGCCTTGGCACCAGGGGTGCTTGGATCACTGCACATGACACCAGTGCTGGGTTTCCAAGTGGCTGTGAAAACAGGTCGAGGCCAAGAGGAAAACATCCAATTTGGGCCTTCAAAAACAAAGCAACTGAAGCTTCTTGTTAATTGGCAATGATTTCTTTTTTTAATTTTTTTTTTTTCTGGCTAACCCTGCATGTGCACACTGCTGCCTACACCTCAGCTGCTCGCTGGAAAAACCAAACAGAAACACAAGTGTGAAATACTGAGCTGAACACTTAATTCCTGATGGGGCAGGAGTCATCCAGCCATTGAGTCAGGCTTTGCAAAGAAGTATTTTCCAGGTTTTGGGCGTGAGTCTGCAGCCCTGGCCCCCAGAGGACACATCCTGTACCATCCCCTGCCCTGCTGCTCTGCCAGCAGCACCGGGGTCCCGGTAACGCTTCGTGATGCTGAAAATAGGAGGAAAGGTTGGGATCCAGTTAAAGGTTTCAATCAAGGCCAAGCTTTGGTTTTGTTTTTTACTTGGTGGAAAGAAGTGGAACAGGTTGCCCAGGAAGGTTGTGGACTCCCCATCCCTGGAAGTGTCCAAGTCCCAGTTGGACGGGGGTTGGAGCAACCTGGGCTGGTGGAAGGTGTCCCTGCCCGTGGCAGGGGGTGGAGTTGGATGATTTTTGAGCTCCCTTCCAACCCAAACCACTCTGTGATTCTGTGATTTTATGACAGACTCTTAAGCTCTCATCTCCAAAACATTCTGGTGAAAAGGAAGGACTCTCCTTTCACAGAAAGAAGTGGATTGTTGGCTCTTTCTCACCCTCTTCCAGCATCCACCTCCACCACATCTCTCCTACAGCTCCTTGCTCCTGCCACACCTTGGCAGCTCCAGCTGCCACAAGCCAGCAGTGCCTTGCAATCCCTGCTCCTCCTGGACTCCACCTGCTGCAAAACATCCCCTTGGAGACCCAGCAGAGCCTCCCTCCTATCCCAGTAGTTGTTCTTGATGAGTAATAACATAATTAGTGTGTACTCCAAACAGCACATGCTGTTATACAAATGAACGGGCTCTGGTGATTAGGGCACCTTAATTAAGGGTTTGGAACAGGACAGGCTTAGATGGAAAGGTGAAATTTCACTGTTATAGGACATCAAACAGACAAGCAGAGGGAAAAAACCTCCCTCCCCTGGTGGTAATGGAGAGGCAGATCCCAGCCCTCAGAGGGAAAGCTGGTGGTGTGTGCACTGAATAACAGGCAATTAATGGTGGCTTTACTGTTCATCCTAAAGAATGTAGAGGAGACTTAGATGGAAACTTGATCCATGGGAGGGAAAACAGTACAGCATCCTTAACCCCATCCCACTTTGGCTGGACCTCATCCCAGTCTGCAACACCCTCCCGAGGGGCATCTCTAATCCCTGCTGGCTGGGAGCAGGGACAGGAGCCAGGGAAGGGCTGGAGCTGTGCCAGGGCAGGGGCACTTGGAGCTCAGCACAAGGTTCTTCCCCCAGAGGGTGGTTGGCACTGCCCAGGCTCCCCAGGGCAGTGGGCACGGCCCCAAGGCTGCCAGAGCTCCAGGAGCCTTTGGACAACGCTCTGAGGGACAGGGGGGAGTGTTGGGGTGTCCTGGGCAGGGCCAGGGGTTGCACTGGGTGATCCTTGGGGGTCTCTCCCAGCTCAGGATATTCTGTGATTCTGTGACAGTGCNCCTCAAGCCTTGGGTTGTGAAATTCTTTTCCATGTCTGGCAGCTGCACCTTCCACCCCTGCAGGAAAACCAAGGTATGGGAGACACGAACATTCCCGTTTAACCACTGGCCTGTGAAATAAATGTAAAGTGTGTTTACCACGAAGCTTTACAACAAATAAAATATTTAAGGGAGTGGATTTCTCAGCCAAGTGGTTTTGCTGCTCCCTTTGGTCCTTGCTGTACTGACTTTTGAAGTTCAGGAGAATATTTATTTCCAAGCCACGAGCACAAATGGAATCCCAGCCACCTTTTCTGTGTTTTAGGTGCTGTCACACTGACCCACCTCTGGCCAGATGATCGATTATCAATTAAAATTATCAATTTTAAAGCTCCCAGCTGCTCAGTGATGCGAATTACTGACTGAAATGGTTCCTCTGCTAAAAACTCCCGGGATAACATTCCAGGATTCTTTGCTTCTCTCCTCGGGCAAAGATCCACCCCTTTTCCACACAAGGGGCTGTTTCTCCACAGCCTGTGCAGAATCCCATCCTTTGGCCTCAAGCCTTGGGTTGTGAAATTCTTTTCCATGTCTGGCAGCTGCACCTTCCACCCCTGCAGGAAAACCAAGGTATGGGAGACACGAACATTCCCGTTTAACCACTGGCCTGTGAAATAAATGTAAAGTGTGTTTACCACGAAGCTTTACAACAAATAAAATATTTAAGGGAGTGGATTTCTCAGCCAAGTGGTTTTGCTGCTCCCTTTGGTCCTTGCTGTACTGACTTTTGAAGTTCAGGAGAATATTTATTTCCAAGCCATGAGCACAAATGGAATCCCAGCCACCTTTTCTGTGTTTTAGGTGCTGTCACATTGACCCATCTCTGGCCAGATGATCAATTATCAATTAAAATTATCAATTTTAAAGCTCCCAGCTGCTCAGTGATGCGAATTACTGACTGAAATGGTTCCTCTGCTAAAAACTCCCGGGATAACATTCCAGGATTCTTTGCTTCTCTCCTCGGGCAAAGAAGTTTTATTGGGATGTTTTAACCACGTATTTCTTTGAAACTTTCCCTCCTCCTCTTTAATGCAATCAGTAGATTAGATTATTTTTAAACACACTTACAGTGGTTTAAAAACTGGGTGTACCCTGTCACAGAAGGACAGACTGGTTTGCAGGGGATTACAAGTGGTCAAAACCAGAGAAAAGTCTCACCAAACATCTGAAATATGTTGAAACAGAACATCTGGGCACTCTCAACACCAGCTTAAAAAACGATTTCTAGCTTAAAGTTTTCCTTTCCCCTTCCAGCTTTCTCCCCTCTCTGCTGACTGCAATATGGTGAAGAAGTTCTTCATTTATTTTTCCCATTTGCCTCTTTTTTCCCCCCTTTCACTGTGCTGCCAGCCTGCTGAATTTCCTTGATTTTGAGGGTTACAGATTGATTAAAGCCAACTGGCTCTGGGACTGTATCTTTCTAAACTTCTTCCCTGTAAAGTCTGAGGCAAAAAAAAAAAAAAAGGATAAAAAGAAAAGCTGGAAACCTCCAATTGTTGAATTCAGTCTGTGTGTGAGGAAGGGAATAAGTGGAAGACAAATGGTTGTTTAGGCTTCCACAGAAAATGAAAAGAACACTCCCTGCAAGCCTCTGACTTGTCATTTCTCTTTTAAAAAAGAGAAGAAAGAGAATGAAAACACTGCCTAGATGTAATCAGTATGTTCTTTGCAATCATTCCCATGTTTATTCAAAGCTAGAGAGACTTTAGGATCCTCAAAACCTCCATTTTTTATGCCACAGCCATTTCCAAGCAGCCTCCGAAAAGGAGGCTTTTCCACTAAACAAATTTCACTCTTTTTTCTTTATTGGTAAAATTCCTTTTTTTCATTGCATTACATAAAACCCCATTCTATATCCATGTTTCCAAAGAGGACACATCCATCCAAGCCTTCTTCAATTTATTTGAGGAATAAAACCATTAAAAAAATAGTGGAGGACTGATCGAGCTGATATCATATATATTATTTTTTATATATATATATATTCCATATAATCTATCCATGTAAATCCTGAGCACCACCTGTTGGGATGGGGTCTATATTTTCCACAAAATACATAATTTAAGTTAAAGCCTGTTCAGAATTTCAACAGTTTTGCAACTTTATGGCAGAAAAAGCCCTTCTCCACATGAGGGGAAGGTCATAATCCTTTCCATGCTCCTTATACGTTTTCCTTAAGGACCTGCAGGTTCCCTTCCTCCGGGAGAAGATGTGGGACCAGATGGATTTCTGGCTGGACCTGCTGTGGTTGTGCTTCCACGTCAGGAGGGTCTTGTTTTTGTAATCAGAGGCTGCACAAAACCCTTTCCAGCCCTGCTGAAATCCGGAGCAGGCAAAGCCACACTTGTTCCAAGCTGGGATCTGACAGGAGTTTTCTCCTAAAACCAGCTCCTGGTTTTCCTTCCACAGCAATTCCCTGGATGTTGGGTGGGCTCTCAGCACTGTGGGATCCTCCTGGAGCAGAGACTCTCTGCCAGAGTTGGATCCAGAAAGTTGGATCCCTAAGTCAGCCATAACCTTCCACCACACTCAGCTGGGGCCTTGTTCATGGAGTCCCACAATGGTTTGGGTGGGAAAGGACCTTAAGGATCATCCAGTGCCACCCCTGCCATGGGCAGGGACACCTTCCACCAGCCCACGTTGCTCCAACCTGGCCTTGGGCACTTCCAGGGATCCAGGGGCAGCCACAGCTTCTCTGGGCAACCTGGGCCAGGGCCTCCCCACCCTCCCAGCCAGGAATTCCTTCCCAATATCCCATCTAACCCTGCTCTCTGGGAGTTTGAAGCCACTCCTCCTTGTCCTGTCTCTCCAAGACCTTGTAAATAGTGTCTCTCCATCTTTCTTGGCTCCCTTCAGGTCCTGGAATTCGGAATGATACCCAGTGAATAAATCCTACACCACATTTAAACCCTCATGGTCACACCAGCAATCAAGAGGTAGTAAATCAAAATATTTCTCTCACCTTCTAAACCTCTTCAGCCCTTACAGGTTCCACCCCCCACCCCAGTTTTTAAATCAGCTCCCTGGAAAGCCACAGAAATGATTCCATGGCCCCATTTTCCTGAGGAAACCTTAGGATCTTAGGGAACAGCTGGGCTGTAACACGAATCCTGCACCCCACACTCCCTTTTGTGTGTCCTCCCAGTAAAAGTGGGTTATTGGGTGTCCTTCAGCAGGTGCTGCTGGATTAAAGGGGCTGGGCACAAANAAAAAAAAAAGGATAAAAAGAAAAGCTGGAAACCTCCAATTGTTGAATTCAGTCTGTGTGTGAGGAAGGGAGTAAGTGGAAGACAAATGGTTGTTTAGGCTTCCACAGAAAATGAAAAGAACACTCCCTGCAAGCCTCTGACTTGTCATTTCTCTTTTAAAAAAGAGAAGAAAGAGAATGAAAACACTGCCTAGATGTAATCAGTATGTTCTTTGCAATCATTCCCATGTTTATTCAAAGCTAGAGAGACTTTAGGATCCTCAAAACCTCCATTTTTTATGCCACAGCCATTTCCAAGCAGCCTCCGAAAAGGAGGTTTTTCCACCAAACAAATTTCACTCTTTTTTCTTTATTGGTAAAATTCCTTTTTTTCATTGCATTACATAAAACCCCATTCTATATCCATGTTTCCAAAGAGGACACATCCATCCAAGCCTTCTTCAATTTATTTGAGGAATAAAACCATTAAAAAAATAGTGGAGGACTGATCGAGCTGATATCATATATATTATTTTTTATATATATATATATTCCATATAATCTATCCATGTAAATCCTGAGCACCACCTGTTGGGATGGGGTCTATATTTTCCACAAAATACATAATTTAAGTTAAAGCCTGTTCAGA
>VYXB01004103.1:4496-18851 GCA_013397135.1 Pachyramphus minor | reverse complement strand
GCCCTGCTGAAATCCGGAGCAGGCAAAGCCACATTTGCTCCAAGCTGGGATCTGACAGGAGTTTTCTCCTAAAACCATCTCCTGGTTTTCCTTCCACAGCAATTCCCTGGATGCTGAGTGGGCTCTCAGCACTGTGGGATCCTCCTGGAGCAGAGACTCTCTGCCGGAGTTGGATCCAGGAAGTTGGATCCCTAAGTCGGCCTTAACCTTCCACCACACTCAGCTGGGGCCTCGTTCATGGAGTCCCACAGTGGTTTGGGTGGGAAAGGACCTTAAGGATCATCCAGTGCCACCCCTGCCATGGGCAGGGACACCTTCCACCAGCCCACGTTGCTCCAACCTGGCCTTGGGCACTTCCAGGGATCCAGGGGCAGCCACAGCTTCTCTGGGCAACCTGGGCCAGGGCCTCCCCACCCTCCCAGCCAGGAATTCCTTCCCAATATCCCATCTAACCCTGCTCTCTGGGAGTTTGAAGCCACTCCTCCTTGTCCTGTCTCTCCAAGACCTTGTAAATAGTGTCTCTCCATCTTTCTTGGCTCCCTTCAGGTCCTGGAATTCGGAATGATACCCAGTGAATAAATCCTACACCACATTTAAACCCTCATGGTCACAACAACAATCAAGAGGGAGTAAATCAAAATATTTCTCTCACCTTCTAAACCTCTTCAGCCCTTACAGGTTCCACCCCCCACCCCAGTTTTTAAATCAGCTCCCTGGAAAGCCACAGAAATGATTCCATGGCCCCATTTTCCTGAGGAAACCTTAGGATCTTAGGGAACAGCTGGGCTGTAACACGAATCCTGCACCCCACACTCCCTTTTGTGTGTCCTCCCAGTAAAAGTGGGTTATTGGGTGTCCTTCAGCAGGTGCTGCTGGATTAAAGGGGCTGGGCACAAATCCTGATTTAGGGGTTTTTTTTGCATTACTTAACTAAACATCATTGACTCTGTAACCCTCTCCTTGTTTCCTAGCAGAGATTTGGGATTTTGTGGCAGAAAGGTTGTTTGGGTTTGGTGTGTGTACATATTTTATTAAAAAATATATAAAAGATTCGCTAAAAATATACATAATTCCAGTACGTGAGGAGAAGAGTCCTGTCAGTACTGCTGAACCCCCAAATATTTCTACACTGTGATCCTCACAGCTATTTGCTGCTTCTATGGCAAACTTACTGTTTGCATTAGGGAAGAAATTATTTCCTACAGTTAAGAAAAGATGGATAATTCAGCAGAATGGGAAAACTGTTCACAGAGGTGAGATAGATTTTTTATTAGTTTGGTTTTAACTACAAGTAAAAACGTCTAGTTTTACAGCTGCTTGTCTTCACATGTTTTATGCCTTTTTTCTGTCTGCAGACATTTGACTCTCCTCTGTATCAGAGAATCACAGATACATCAAGGTTGGAAGAGACCTTCAGGATCATCCAGTCCCTCAGCACCACCACAATCCCCCCTAATCCATGTCCCCAGGGGTCACATCCAGACACCTCTGGGACACTCCCAGACACAGGGACTCCACCACCTCCCTGGGACACTTATTCCAAGGCCTGACCACTCCTGCAGGGAGAAATTGTTTCTCATCTCCAACCTGATCCTGCCCTGGTGCAGTTTGAGGCTATTTCCTCTCCTCCTTTCCCTCAGGACATGGCAGCAGAGCCCGACCCCCCCTCCCTGCCCCCTCCTGTCAGGGGGTTGCAGAGAGCAATGAGGTCCCCCCTGAGCCTCCTCTTCTCCAGATAACCCCCCCCAGCTCCCTCAGCTGCTCCTCACTGCACATGTTCTCCACACCCTTCCCCAGCTCTGTTCCCTCAGTGTCCTTTTGGAAGTGAGGTATGATTTCATTCTGGAGTGAAGGAGCTCACAGCAGCATCTTCTCCAGGCAAATCAAGCTGTTTCCTGGCAGAGGAGAAACTTCCCTCTACTCCAGGGGTGCCATCACATCATCACATCACTGCCTCCATCAGGCACATCCAGACAGCAGCAGGGATTGCTCCAAAATCCCTCGGCAGAGCCACTCTCCCAGTCCACCCAGAGCCCCACCACAGAGCCAGGCTGTGCCACATCACCCCTTTCCTCATTGACTCCGTAGCAGCTTTACCAGAGGTTGATTCCTGGTAATTCTATCAATTCAGGCACTTGCATTTCAGGACTTATTAAAATCCATCCTCTAGCACTGCATAAAAAAGCTCTGGAATACCCAGAGAATCCCAGGATGGTTTGGGTTGGAAAGGACCCTAAAGATCACCTCGTTCCACCCCCTGCCATGGGCAGGGACACCTTCCATTAAACCAGGTTGCTCCAAGCCCTGTCCAACCTGGCCTTGGACACTTCCCTCTGGATTGGCTCTCTGAGGCTGATCATTAATACAAACCATCTTCTCTATGGATTTCTGTGGAGAAAACAAAATATTCTGGGGCATCTTCACATAGCAGAGGGGTTTAATAGTGACACTTATCCTTCCTGTAAAGGAAATGGAGCCATTTTTGACCTCTAAGAAATAAAGTCTTTTGTGATTCTCCCAGTGGAAAAAAAACCCTTATCAGGAAAGAGCCATTTGTATTGCAAATTAGAGGGTTGGGAATGGACAATGAACCAGCACACAGGTTGTTTTAACACCTGAGACAAGGTCACAGTGCACAGTGAGCAGCTCCTCTGCTCAGGCTCAGAAATGGAGAACAAAAGCTGGAAGTTTTTCCCCTCCAGTTTAAACTGGGAGCTCTGAGCTGAGCTTGCCAACCCAAAACCCTGAAGGTGAAACCCTTCCCTTGGAATGTGAGAGTTTGTGCTGAGTCAGGAGAGGCAGAGCTTTGCAGGTACCTCTGAGGGAGGAGGGTGGTGAAAAGCCTCCTCAGGAAACTGGAGACCATGAAATCACGGAATGATTTAGGTTGGAAAGGCACCTTAAAGATCTTCCCCAAGCCCTGTCCAACCTGGCCTTGAACACTTAAAGGAGACAAATAATTTCTAGGAAGAAGACTTAAAAAAAATACATAACCCCCTTTCAAAGTGCTCCATTCAGGGAAGGCCCATCCACAAGTGCAGATCCAACATTTCCCCCCCCCAGAAACAGTTTTCTAATCCAGGCTTCTATCCCAGCACAGCTGCTGATTTTGGGAGGTGAGAGGTGGCACAAGTGCCCTTCTCAGCTGGTCTGTCAAATATAAAAATGATGAAATAAATGTGAATTGAAATGGAAAAACTGAGGTCAACTGTGGCCCAGCAGAGCCCCCCTTTCCCTCCAGCCCTCCTATCAGCACCAGGCAGGGAATGGTTGTGGTGGAATTAGTGGTGACCGTGGCTTTTTCCTCCCCACAAGAGAAAACCTGGTGCCTCTTCAGCTTCACTTTTGGTGAAATGTGTCGGGACAAAGGCACCACGTTCACATTGCTGGGAAGGATGGGATGAAATCAGGGCAAATCACGGCCCCAGAAAGTCAGAGCCACGGACTGGGGGGGGTTTCTGAGGAGCAGGTTCTTCCACGGATGGAAGGGAAAGGGTAAATTGGAGCAAAGTGATGTTGGCAACAGATATGGAGTCATGGAATATTCTGAGTGGGAGAGACCCCCAAGGATCACCCAGTGCAAGCCCTGGCCCTGCCCAGGACACCCCAACACTCCCCCCTGTCCCTCAGAGCGTTGTCCAAAGGCTCCTGGAGCTCTGGCAGCCTTGGGGCCGTGCCCACTGCCCTGGGGAGCCTGGGCAGTGCCAACCACCCTCTGGGGGAAGAACCTTGTGCTGAGCTCCAAGTGCCCCTGCCCTGGCACAGCTCCAGCCCTTCCCTGGCTCCTGTCCCTGCTCACCAGAGAGAAGGGATCAGTGCCTGCCTCTCCTCTGCCCCTTATGAGGGGCTATAAAGTCTCCATTCAAGTGTCCAAGGCCAGGTTGGACGGGGCTTGGAGCAACCTGGTTTAGTGGAAGGTGTCCCTGCCCATGGCAGGGGGTGGAATGAGATCATCTTTAATGCCCTTTCCAACCCAAAACATTTTATAAGTCCATGATTCTGTGTTCTGTGGCATGAAAAGTCAGGAAAAGGAAAGAAGATTTCATACTCTAAACCCATCTTTTTAAAAGATTTATCTATGCAGATGGGTTACTAAATCCACACTCTTATTCCCTCACTTACCAATAAATTATACAGCAGAGCAGAAAGAATCTCAGAATCCCAGGATGGTTTGGGTGGGAAGGGACCTTAAGGATCATCCAGTGCCACCCCCTGCCATGGGCAGGGACACCTTCCACCAGCCCAGGTTGCTCCAAGCCCCATCCAACCTGGCCTTGGACACTTCCAGGGATCCAGGGGCAGCCACAGCTCCTCTGGGCAACCTGGGCCAGGGCCTCCCCACCCTCCCAGCCAGGAATTCCTTCCCAATATCCCATCTAACCCTGCCCTCTGTTGGTTTGAAGCCATTCCCCCTTGTCCTCTCACTGCATTCCTGGTGAAAATTCTCTCCCCATCTTTCTTTTCAGCTCCTTCAGGTGCTAGGAAGCCACAATTAGGTCACCCCAAACCCTTCTCTTCTCCAGCCTGAAATTTCCAACATAGTTTTTCCTGAAACCTGAATTCCTTACTAGCAGTCCAAATTTTGGCAAATGAAATAAAAAAATAATTATCAGCATTCTGTAACTGATGCTGACAAGAACACGGGTCCTGCTGCTCTGAACAAGCACATCCTGACATATCTTTCTGCAGAAGGAGAGCTCTGATAATAGTGATGGATTTTATCCATTTTATCTCAGAACCTCCCCTGGTGCATCTTGAATCCTTTCTCTTGAGTCACAACATCCCATCTCTGCAGGGCTGAAGAACAAGCTCAGAGCCTGTGTCACACTGAAACACAGATCTCTGCCCAGCTCTGAGCCTAAAAACTCATTTCACTTTGTGTCCCCAGTGCTGGTCTCCTCCACAAAGGGGTTAAATCTTTGGGGTAAAACCCAGCTGGGGTTAAACCAAACCTCCTCCACAAAGGGGTTAAACCTTTGGGGTAAAACCCAACTGGGGTTAAACTAAACCTCCTCCACAAAGGGGTTAAACCTTTGGGGTAAAACCCAACTGGGGTTAAACCAAACCTCCTCCACAAAGGGGTTAAACCTTTGGGGTAAAACCCAACTGGGGTTAAACCAAACCTCCTCCACAAAGGGGTTAAACCTTTGGGGTAAAACCCAACTGGGGTTAAACCAAACCTCCTCCACAAAGGGGTTAAACCTTTGGGGTAAAACCCAACTGGGGTTAAACCAAACCTCCTCCACAAAGGGGTTAAACCTTTGGGGTAAAACCCAACTGGGGTTAAACCAAACCTCCTCCACAAAGGGGTTAAACCTTTGGGGTAAAACCCAACTGGGGTTAAACCAAACCTCCTCCACAAAGGGGTTAAACCTTTGGGGTAAAACCCAACTGGGGTTAAACCAAACCTCCTCCACAAAGGGGTTAAACCTTTGGGGTAAAACCCAACTGGGGTTAAACCAAACCTCCTCCACAAAGGGGTTAAACCTTTGGGGTAAAACCCAACTGGGGTTAAACCAAACCTCCTCCACAAAGGGGTTAAACCTTTGGGGTAAAACCCAACTGGGGTTAAACCAAACCTTCTCCACAAAGGGGTTAAACCTTTGGGGTAAAACCCAACTGGGGTTAAACCAAACCTCATACAGAGCTTGGAGCCCTCGGGCTGAGGTGCCAGGTGTGGGTGCAAACGTATGAAACCCCAAACTGTGCCAGGGCCACATTTTTAAGAGCATTTCTTTCCGTCAGCACCGGGCTCTGGTGTGCTCAGTGCACCTCGNATCCATGTGAGAACAAAGAAAGTGTAATGCTACGTCAATGAAAACCACACAAAGTTCGGCAGAAAAGTAAAAGAATGCATTAAAAAATAAAAATAAAAAAATTAAAATAAAAAAAAAAGGCGGCAGAGCTGGAAAGAGGCGGCACAGGAAAGCCCCAGGCCGGGCTTAGCAAAGCTCCCCCGCCCCGCTCTCGGCGGGGACGGAACTGCTGCAAGAGCAGCCCAGGGCTCTTATCGCCCCGCGCAGGGGCTGCGGTTTGCTCGCTCTCGCAACCCTCCTCCAACCGCCGCTTGTTTTTCAACAAACAGGATGCCCCTGCTGAGCCCCAAAACTTCGCCCCAGCTTCAGGGTGAGGGTCCTGCCGGTTGGCACGGGGTCACCCGGCTCTGTGGCCCCGTGGAGGGGGGTTTCAGGGGTGCCCCCCTGTCTTTCCTGCGGCTGAGGAGCTGGGGAGCCAAGCGAGAGGCGCGGGGGTGCAGCAAAGGCTGAGCTTCCATCTTGCTCTCTTTCTACTAATCCACCTAAAAGCAGTTATTTAGGAAGTGGTTGTGCCACACTCCGGCACCAAAGGCAAAGCCAAGCTGCTCATCTCCCCCTCCCCAGCTCCGTGCAGCAGCTGATTTTGGCCAGAGGAGCTGTGGCTGTTCCGTCCCTGGGAGTGTTCAAGGCCGGGTTGGACCCTGAGAAACCTGGTCTGGGGAATGACATCGCTGCCCATGGCAGGGGCTTGGGTCTAGATGGGCTTTAAAGTCCCTTCCAACCCAAACCATTCCACGATTCTGTGATCCTCTGTCCCATGGCACAGTGGCCACAGGGATATGGGGATCACCATTCCTCTGCTGTGCAGAACTCCTGCACAGGCTGGAGCAAAGGACTGGATGAATGGGGAGCACCTGGAAGGGGATAAAACATTCCCAACCAAAGGGGTTCAGTAGCTCCTGCTACTTCCCATCCAGGAGGAATTTCTTGCTGGAAAGGGTGGTGAGGCCTTGGCAGGGGCTGCCCAGGGAGGTTTGGAGTCCCCAGCCCTGGAGGTGCCCAAGGAAGGCCTGGATGTGGCACTCAGTGCTCTGGGCTGGGGGAGAAGGTGGGCATGGGGCACAGGGGGGATCCATGGGCTGGGAGGGCTTTTCCAGCCTCAGGAATTCTGGGATTCTGTGCCTGTCCTCACACACAGCAGCACCAGAACCTCTGGCAGAGCCTGACACCATTTCTGGGCAGCTCCTACTGCCCATTTTCACCACCCCCCCCACACCAAACTTTGCTGCCCAGGCTCCTCAAGAAGCACATTCTGTTTTCCAAGGTCACTTGGGCTATCCTAGAGAAAACCCTGCTCCATTTGCAAACTAGCCAGGGACCAGCCTGGAATTCCAGCCAGAAGTTAGATATGGGAAAAGCAAAACACACTCTGCCCCTGCTTTGATAACTGTCTGGCCAGAGTTTAATCTCTGTCCCAGAGTTGGAGCCTGTGCCAGGAGCTCTGTAACCTGCAAATGATTCTGGCACTGCCCAGTGCTGTGGCAGATCAACACCAGAGAGAGCAGGAGGAAAAATACCTCCAGAATGAGATTATCAGAAAAATGAAACCTTGTTCATCAAATGTTTTCTGAAAAAAAACAACAAACAAACAAAAGAAGAAACATTTTTAAATGGACGTGAAGTGTTCTCACATCTCCCTGTCCCACAACAACAACCTCCAGCTCTGCTGGGTCCTGGGAGGATTTTAGGGAGTCTGTGAGCAGTGAGAGGGACTGAAGTGTCCCCTAATCCTTCTCTCCTTGTCCATGGCCATCCCCAGGCTGTGCTGGGACTGGAAGGGGGTGATGGTCTAGTGGAAAGTGTCCCTGTCCATGGCAGGAGGTTGGAACAAGATGATTTTTAAAGTCAATTCCAACCCAAACCACTCCATAATTCCATGATCCTATGAAGATGGTGCTAGGCCAGGCTGGAGCAATCCCTAATGCTCTGCTCCCCCTGGATCTGAAATTCCAACAAGCTGAATGACTCCTGTATCACAAATTGTTTGTCAGTCCTTTGCCCATTCCCATATCAGAATCCTGGAATATCCTGAGTTGGAAGGGACCCACAAGGATCATTGAATCCCACTCCATGTCCACAAACAGCCCTTTGTATTTTCAAGTTCTCCTGCTACTCAAAAGTCACTGGGAAACATTTTCCCCCTGGATTTCCTGCATTTTTTGCTATTTGAACTGGATTGCTCAGATGCAACTCAGAAATGCAGTTTTGGGGCTCTGGAATAATGTGCAATGTGAGGGAAAAGTTCTGATTAAATACTGACTTGATTAGATTTGAGTCTTAAAGTGAACACAGGATCTTCTCTGGAGATAGTTGAGCTCAGAAGTCAAGAAAGAATCAAGAAAACTCCAGATTCTGTTTCCAGAACTGCCAGACTTTCTGACACTTTGATTCTTCCCTGATCCTTCATCCACAAAGAGGAGGAAGATGCTATTCCCTGAAGCAGTTTCTGGGTGTGTTTGACTATCTTTGGGTGTCACTTTGGCCAAACTGAACTGCAAAGTGCTTTATCAGCCTGCTTTTCTGTGGGGGCAGTGCTTGTGTGATCGTTCCCTCTGTCCCTCCCCTGGCCCTTGTGGTTTGTGGGCCAACTTTAACTGGGTTTGATGGAGCAGAAATGGTCTGAAGCTCCTGCAGCTTCCCCAGAACACGGTGGTAGCAGAGAGGCTCTGTCAGTGCCCCCAGTGAAAGGTGACTGGGAGACATTTCAGAGACTCCTCAGGAAAGGAAAAACCTTCAACCAGGTTGAGGTTATCAGGTGTTAGAAAACACATCCAGATCTGGAGGAAATCAGCCTTCCCTGGTTCTGCCTAGGATAAGATCTCCTGGCTTTTTAAATGCACCAAACCTCGAGTTCAGGTGGCTCCATCCATCTGAAATTTTACCCTAAGACCAATATTTTCACAGAGCAGATCTTGAGTGGCTTCACAAGCTTTCAAGCCAAGCTTTTTGAAGTTTCCCACTGAAGTTTAACTAGGGAAGGAATGGCAAATTGGCAGGAGGACTTTGCCACAGCCCCAGCAGCAGGAGAGGCTTTTACACTTGTGGGGAAAGTCCACATTGACATGATGAGAGCATTTGGATTTATTGCTAATACAAACAGCATTATTGCCCAGGGTCTCCTCACTGGAGATATTCCAGACCCCTGTGCACACAATCCTGTGCCATGTGCTCTGGGATGACCCAGTGTGGTCCCTTCCAACCTCACCCATCCTGGGATTCTGGGAAGAACATTTATGGTGCCACTGGTCACACCATTAGAATGCATTGTGACGATTCTGAGACGGGTCTTGACATGTTCCAGTTCCAATTATCTTACAAATAGAAACATCCCAAAGAAACTCAGAAATCCTACATTATATCTCACACAGAAAATTGCCATGAATGCTGCAAAAGTGTTCTGGTTTGATGGAGGAGTTGGGCTGATATTCCCAGCAGGACACAAGCCAGCAAGCTTATTTTTATTTATTGCAAGGTGCATGTAAAGGTGATGTTAAAACAGGAATAAATAAGAAAAGAAAATCTTGCAATTATGATCTTTAATACTTGAACCAACCCTTTAGCTTAAATCCCCCTCACTTTTTTTATCTACCACATCATAACTTGCATCAGAAGTGTGACACAAGCTGCTGACACAAGTTTCACATCTATCAGAGTGAAAAGCTAAGAAACCAGTTCTAGAAATACTTCTGTTTTTCCTGCCCTCCCTCCCCCACCCAGCACACTGCCTTGATGTCACTGCAGCACCAAAATGAAAGCCACAGCCCAAGTCTCGTGCAGGAACCTTCTAGGACAGCCTGGAAAAGGGAAAGCAGGAACCCACAGACACACACACACACCTGGGGATCCAATGGCAGGGTGTATTAAACTCGGGATTTTGGGAAAAAAATCAGAAATCTTGTAGGTGTACTCAGCACTTACATGGAAAGGACCAAACACAAGATGTGTTGTCTCAGGACTCTGTGTAGGCTCAGAAATTAAGGAGAAGCCAGTCCTTCCATCCCATGGAAGTTGTGGATTTCTCCATCCCTGGAAGTGTCCAAGGCCAGATTGGAAAGGGTTTGGAGCAACCTGGGCTAGTGGAAGGTGTCCTTGGCAGGGGGTGGCATGAGGAGATCTTTTAGGTCCCTTCCAACCCAAACCATTCTGTGATTCCATGATTCCATGATTCCATGATCCCCTTCTGACTTTCTGTGTCACCTGGACAGGGATGAGTTTCCAGGCATCAGGATCAAAGGGAGCAGGTACAAGTGCTCAGCTCAGAACTCTGGTTGCTTTTGGCACCTGTGTCCATCTCAGTCCAACCAAAGCGAGAAGATACCGGTGAAGAGAAGGTCCATAATTTACTAAGGTGGTAGGATGACAAGGAGTGACTGAATCTAAACACTGAAATTCCAGAAAAAACTGGACAAATGCCAGTGGATTATCCCCAGAACACAAGTGGGGGGATTGTTTATATTGCATTATTCTGGCTCACGGGCAAAAGGAGCTCCAAACACCTGCGTCTCCAATGGCAGCGGTTGGTCCTCGAGTTTCCCTCACCCTCAACCACCCTGTGATCTTCAGCTGGTTGGGAATATGCCCTTTTCCAGCTGGAAAACGCAGCCCCAGGTGGAATTATTGCAGAGTTCAGCTAAGGAGAAGCGGCTTTGCTAATTCAAGGGCTTAAATCCGTCACGCAATGAAATCCTTCCTCCCCTTCCCGCTCTCTTCCTGACTTTCTCTCCCGCTCCTGGGCGCTGAATTCTGGTCCAAAATATTCACAACATCCATTCACAATGGATTTTTTTTCCTTTCCTGCACACTCCTTGGCACTCAGACATATTATCCACTGGGTTCTTTTTTTTTACTTTGTTACAGGATAACTGGAAACACGTTGGTCTCCAGATGCAGAAATGAAAACCAGCAGCAGAATGAGCAATGTAAGTCATGCACTAGAAATGTTTGGGTTAATTTGTCCGTGGCAAATGTTGCAAACAGCAGCATTTCATAAAAAAAAAAACAACAAACCACCTCAATGACAAGGTAGTTTGTTTTCTCACCAAGGAAAAATAAGCCAGGGAAACTTTGCTGCAGCCAATTATCTCCCAAAATAGGACAGCAAATGTTTTTATATAGGTTATTTTCCCTAATTTCTCAGTTCATTCCTTCTTTGAACTGCAGTTTCAAATAGGAGATGCCTGAATGTTTGCTGCATTTTCACCAGAGAAAGAAATAATTTAAAGATCCAGCAATGCCCTGCAAGAAAAAGGGTTGCGACCTTGACAAGTGAGGGACTTCTGCCAGAAAGCAAGTTAAGGAACAGGGAAAAGATTTTCCATGAAAACAAGTTGAAATCTGTCAACAAATTCTGTTAAATTATCTTTTTTTTTTTTTTTTTTTTTTTTTTTTTTTTTTTTTTTTTATCCNTTTTTTTTTTTTTTTGATTTTGTTTGAACCAGAACCTCTGGAAGTTGTATTAAGCTGAATCTTCAGCAGGGCAGGAGGGGATTGTGCCCCTCTGCCCCTCAGGGGAGACCCCCCTGCAGAGCTGCTCCAGCCCTGGGAACAGCACAGGGAGCACATGGAGCTGCTGGAGAGAGTCCAGAGGAGGCACCAAGAGGATCCCAGGGATGGAGCAGCTCTGCTGGGAGGAAAGGCTGGGAGAGCTGGGATTGTTCACCTGGAGAAGAGAAGCTTTGGGGTGACCTGACTGTGGCCTTCCAGGACCTGAAGGAGCTCCAGGAAAGATGGAGAGAGACTATTTCCAAGGGCTGGAGGGACAGGATAAGGGGGAATGGCTCCAAATTGACAGAGGGAAGGGATGGGTGGGATATTGGGAAGGAATTCCTGGCTGTGAGGGTGGGGAGGCTCTGGCCCAGGTTGCCCAGAGAAGCTGTGGCTGCCCCTGGATCCCTGGAAGTGTCCAAGGTCAGGTTGGATGGGGCTTGGAGCAACCTGGGCTGGTGGAAGGTGTCCCTGCCCATTGCAGGGTTGGCACTGGATGATCTTTAATGCCCCATCCAACCCAAACCATTCCTTGATTCTCCAAACCAAAAGCATTGATGTGAAATGGTAACACTGACCTGGGCCAGCAATGACAAAGCTACAGGTTCTTAAGACCTTTATCTACAGGAGAACACCATCACAGGCCTCATCCAACACCCAAAACCATCAGCCAGGTCCTTCCACTGGTTTTGTTGTCTCTTTGGTCAGACACTGGGTACCCAAAATACCAGATTGCTTTAAAATTCACAGGAAAATATGAACCTAAATCACCTTTCCTTTCCAGAAATCTGTCTAATGGCACAAATTCACCTCTCTGTGTGTTGGTGATGTCTATTTACAGCTGAGCACTCTCCCAAACTGGATTCACAGAATATCCTGAGATGGAAAGACCCCCCAGGATCATCCAGTGCAAGCCCTGGCCCTGCCCAGGACACCCCAACACTCCCCCCTGTCCCTCAGAGCGTTGTCCAAAGGCTCCTGGAGCTCTGGCAGCCTTGGGGCCGTGCCCACTGCAATTTTATAGAGATACAAAACTGTTCATATGGTAAAAATTATTCCTTCATAGTAAAGGAAAGAAGCTGCTTGGGGCTGACATTTTCTGCTCCCTAGTGCAAAATAGGAGCACCTAAAAATATCAGCACAAAATAATATCACTCCTCAAAAGTAACACTCAAAGTTGTTTGGACTTTGCAACAAAAACTGCTATTTACATTGCAATGCCTGTCAGGAGAAAAAGAAAACCACCACAGCAATAACAGTTATTCTAAAATTTAAATGGTCCATGACTTTTGAACCCATGAAGTTGATCCTGTTGTTTGTTTTTTACGCAGGCAAGCCAGTCACATTATTCATTTTCTCCAACAGCCCAACACTCTTTATGTGAAACATTTTATTTAATTTAGAAAAATAAACAGTTTTCTCCAGTGTAACAAGGTACAGCCAGAAAAAGTTCATTTTCCTACGCCAGTCTTGGTTTCAACGCTCGAGTTATTTTGTGCTCAGTGTGAAAACTGTGTGGGTGTTCAGCTCTGTACATTATCAATTGTGCAAACTTGGTGCAGAAGCTCAAGAGACAACTGGGGTAGAGACCAAGGGGTCTTTTTGCCTTTCAGAAGTGGCCAAAATGAGGGACAAAGTGATGAGTGGATTCATTTGCAGACTGTTTGGAGCAATTATATTGCAGTAATTGATTTGCCAATCCCAGAATCCCAGAATGGTTTGGGTTGGAAGGGACATTAAAGGTAATTTTGTTCCAAACCCCTGCCATGGGCAGGGATACCTTCCACCAGCCCAGGTTGCTCCAAGTTTATCCAAATTGGCCTTGGACTCTTCCAGGGATCCAGGGGCAGCCACAGCTTCTCTGGGCAACCTGGGCCAGGACCTCCCACCCTCCCAGCCAGGAATTCTTTCCCAATATCCCATCTAACTCTCCTCTCTTTTACTTTAAATCCTTTCCCTCCTGTTAGCAAAGTCTTATCTTGAGTGTATCTTCCAGACATGAAGTTGGTTACACCAGTGCAACCCCCAAGGTTCATTTACATTTAGGTCCCAAAAAACAGAAGCATTTTACAGAAGTCTGATGTTATCTAGTAACTGTCCTTTAAAATATCAAGCACTTCCTATGAGCTGGGTGTGGCAGGCAGGCTCACCCCAGTGGCCCCTCTGGCTGATGGGCACCATGGAAAGGTGGTCAGCAGCCTTGGCATGTGGGGGGTGACTGCACAGGTGAGGCCTCCACCTCATTGCCTTTTCCTTGGGAAGTGTTTCTGGTGTTGTTTTCCCAAGCTGTGTGATGGCACTCGTGGAAGTCCTGCCCCTCTGTGTCCCTCTGTGCAGGCCCAGGGGGTCTCCTCACTGTTTGCTGTGACAATACACCTCACCTGTCCCCTGGGGAGGGTTGGACCCCTGATGTACGACCTAAAGACCCATCAACAACTGCCAACGAGACCCCAGATCCCATCCACCCCAAAGCTCCTTCCACAGCCCCTCATGATACACCACAAAGAACTGTTCCACACCAACATTTCAGAGAATCATAGAATCAGATGGGTTGGAAAGGACCTCTGAGATCATCAAGTCCAACCCTTGATCCACTACCACTGCAGTTACTGGACTGTGGCACTCAGTGCCACATCCAGTCCTTTCTTGAGCACCTCCGGGGATGGAGAATCCACCCCCTCCCTGGGCAGCCCATTCCAGTGCCTGAGCACCCTCTCTGTAAAGAACTTTCTCCTGATATCCAACCTAAACCTCCCCTGGCAGAGCTTGAGGCTGAACCCTCTTGCCTTACTGTTGGTTACCTGGGAGAAGAGACCAACCCCCACCTGGCTCCCCCCTCCTGTCAGGGAGTTCTAGAGAGTGATGAGGTCTCCCCTGAGCCTCCTCTTCTCCAGACTAAACAATCCCAGCTCCCTCAGCCTCTCCTCACAGCACTTGTGCTCCAGTCCCTTCCCCAGCCTGGTTGCTCTTCTCTGCCCCTGCTCCAGCCCCTCCATGTCCTTCCTGAGCTGAGGGCCCAGAGCTGGACACAGCACTCCAGGGGTGGCCTCACCAG
>VYXB01004101.1:354225-565909 GCA_013397135.1 Pachyramphus minor | reverse complement strand
TTTTTTTGGAAACCACAATACCACACCAGTTCTGAAAATACATGTAAGACACGTAGGGATTGTCCAACATCAGTTAATTCAATACAGAAGTCATTCCTCAGCTGCTGATCTTCTTTTCATTACAGAAACATTAGTGGGGTTTCTGTTATTATCAAAACCAACCGTCATTAGACACAGAATTTCTGGGGGAAAAAAAGAGGATCTTAAGAAACTAGCATCAAGGAATGACGAGTAAATCCAGGAAAGCCACAAACGATAAATATATAATCCCATTCCAATACAATGCAGAGGCTTGTGCTGGGGGAAACTGTCTCACCAGACTCACCACAAATGCTCTGTGTAGTTTAAAATTTGCTCCCACTCAGACTAAGAATTGTGCATGTTCGTAAGAGGTATATCCAGAAACCTCAAGAAACAGCAGGACAGTACTTCTGTTTGTCCAATTACCTCACACTTATCCACAGCAGATTGCTGGACCTTTTCTTTCTACATTCATAATAGGCACCAAGAAACAGGGAATGAAACAGAAAAGCAGAGTATAAGAAAGAGAAAAATTGTTTTGTTTAAGAAAAAACCCCACAAAACACAAATAACAAGCAGAGGAACACAGCCAAACACAGTAATCCAAACCAACCCAATCAGTTCAACTAAATAAAACCCAGACTGATACTTAAAATTGTTAACAAAAATATGCCAGAAAAAAGTAATTAAGAGTTTTAAAAAAAGAGTTTCGAAAAAATATACACATGCAATCTCGTGGTACTTTCAGGGGCACTTAGATCTGTTGCTTAGACAAGAACAGGTTGGTTCTCCTCATTCTACATCCCGCATACATGAGATCTGACAAAAATGTCTTCTGGGGGACAAGGGGTGGAGAAATTAAAGTTTTCAGCTTGATACGAATGCTGAATGTGCATATGACACCTGACTAGGGTAGGTGTTTTTCTAAGTAATCACAGAGCCAGAAAAGATTACTTTTAAAAAATGTACACCTTAAAATGTCAGACAGTACTTTCCTGACTATTGCTAAATGCTGAGGAAATGCTGTGGTAGACATAATTTATTACTTATATGTGTTTAGTCAGTAGAATTTCAACAAACTTGGACTTCAACAGGAAATGGAGTTTTGGCACAGAAGATACAGAGAAATAATCTGCTTGTTACTTTTAGTGCTGTAGACACAAGCTTGACCTGATCTGATCTGATCTCTCATACTGGATGTGCAGAGTTGTCAGCATTTTTATATGCAAGTCTATATACTCATATCTACGTATGTATGTGTATTTTGAGCCAAACACACAGAAATCTAGTACACTGTCTTATTTATTAAATTCCAGCAACCCAGTTCTTTAAGAGCTAAGAGTGACAAGTCCTCCGGCTTCTGACTACGGGAGACAGCCAGAACACAGAAGTACATAAAAGAGGGTTATGTCCTCAGAAGACAGAGGAGAAATAGCAAGGGCATAACTGTTATGTATAAGGCTTTACAGTGACTGTACTTTATCACTCAAGGCAGATTTAAATGCTCAGAGATGATGATCTGCTAGGTTATGTGGGCAAATCCATCAAGAAAAGCAGACCTCCTTTTCTTTCTATTGAAATGACAAAAAAATATCTTTTTAAGCGAAGTAAGCACACTGCTGTGAAACAAGTTATTTGGGTAAATCGTGATTTGTCTATTAAAGAAACCTGCTTTGGGAACATTTTTGTCAAGCAAAAGCATTGCCTTTTTTATGAGGTTTCAAGTAAAGCACAGCCAACGAGTACAGCCACCTAGTTAAACTGCACTGGTTTCAAACAACTGCTTCCTTTAAGACTGACTTGATCTAATTTTCCTGCCACCCTGCAGTAAGTATCCCTGACATCAAGTGTTACCATACCAGGCGCTGGAAGAGGCAGAACTGGAACAAATGCAAGTTCCCCCATGGCTACTGTCTGTCAGTGCCTGCTTTTATATAAACAAGTGCATCCAACTCGAGCTGCACAGAGCAGCCTTGCCACTGCTTATCCTCCCGCCTCCGTCTGGAGCTGCTGAGCCACTCAGGGACAGCTGAGAAGTTAGGATAACAGATGATTAAAAGAAACAACATCCCCCTCCCTCTGTCCCACAGCGACTGACTCTTTAGCTGAACTCCCAGTTAAAAAAATGTGTCTATTTGTAAAAGACAGAGCTTCACCGAGTGGCAGAAGTAACAGTAATGTCCTTCTACCACACGGTGGGGATAGAGCAGGGCACTTATGTAACTCCTGAAGAAGCACTTGCCCAGCTGTTCCACCATGACACCAACTTTCAGTTACAGCATGCTGTTTTGGGGAGTCTCCTTTTTTACCCCCTCCCCTGTCCCCCCACTCAGTTCAATTTACTGGACTTCCAAAACTATGTTTTTAACTCAAAGTTCCAATACAGAGGGTTGGTAGTAGTAGCAGTAGTTCTCCCTCCTCAGAACAACCCAAAATATCCTTGAAGCAAAAGTGAAACTGATTCCAGAGTTCCAGCTGGAGGGTGAAAGTGGGTTACAGAATAGGGTCAAAATTTCAGGCTTTTTGGGCACTCCAAAAGAGTCAAATATTAAAGATAAATACAGTTATTAAAAGAGGAAGTAACTTTCCCTTACAGGTCACAATGCATCCCCAATCATCATTCCAACCAGTTACCATGTACTCACCTTACTTCACAGTATATGTTTAGTCTCTTTTTTCAAACACAGATAGCCTAATGCTATGGGAAGCTGTGGGAAGAATTCCTGCTGAACAAGGTACCACTTGGTGCTTGTAAGGGTGACAGAACTAGAAGTGCAATTTTTCAGAAAAAAAAAAATAATAATTGTGCTGTGTCCATATTCTAAACTGAATAGTGAAGAGTAACTTGACCCTTTGTAATCATTACCACAGTGTCATAAAGTATGTAAAATTACTTTTTCAAAAGAAATTGCATCATTGACTACACAGGCATTTAGAATTTCAGACTTGCCTATTGATTTTATTATTTTGAAGAGATGACTTTTAACCATGTGACAAGAAAGCACACTACTACAGCTTATCAAGATGTGGAAATTTGGTAGTAACTGTGTAACATTTATCTTCCATCTTCTATAAAGTGTTTTAAATAAATGACTGCAATAACCAGGTACTTAAAAAGACTGAATACCAGCCAGCAAATAATCCAACCACCACACTCTTGCTACATCTTTGAAACTGTTACACAAAAGCTTTTTCAAATGACAATGCACAACTTGGTATTTTGTTTGGGTCCTGGAAAACTCTCCATGAGCAGCAAACACTGCATACTGCCCTTAGAATTAGCAACTAGGATGCTTCCCTGGATCAGGAACTCTCCCACATCACACATCCTCACGGAGCGAGTAATACATGTTTTCTTCAAATTTTTCAGAGACATTATGCCAACCAGATGAGGCCAAGGCCATCCAGAACAATGCAGGACTGGCAGCTTATTACAACCTTATTTACAGACCAGTTCTGCTGTGGACCAAAACCTGCATAATGATAGCAATCAGTTCATGGGCTTCTACTCACAGAGGGAAGCTGATCATGGAAGGCAGGGAAAAAATCCTAGAAACAACCAACACACCCTCCTTTCTAACCTACCATGTCTTTTCGTCCAAAGCACAGCTTCCAGGAATCATTTACTGCATCAAGCAGTAACATCAAGCATCAGAGAGCACGAGAAGGCAGAAGCGATGCCCCAGAGCTCTGCTGACAAAGTCACACGTTTTGACAAGCAAGCACCAGACTGAAGCCATCATGTTATGCCTAAACATTGAGCAGATACATCCAAGCAGGTGCTTCTGGGATGGTCCTGGTTGTTGGAACGAAACAGTACCAGGCCAAAGCATTGTATAAAGCATTAATCTGTGTAAGGAGTTGTAATAATAGACCTGATTTCCTAGTGATATTAAGAGATGAGGCCATTTTTTCAGAGCGAATTATAATGCTGAAGACAGTAAACTGAAATATTTGTAGACAGGGGGCTTTTTGAACAAATCTACAAAGCAAAACAAAATGCATCAGGAAGCAGGTATGAAAGCCCCTCAAAAAAACAGAAACTGTTTTTCATGTAAAGCTTAATAGGCAAATGGCATAAAAATCTATATAAGACCACCAACTTCACTGGCACAAATCCAGGTACATTTGGTATAATGAAGCCTCAGGGACAGTGCTCTAACTTCTGACAGTTGACTACATTGTGCTTCTCAAGCTGTATGCACACATGTACTCAAGTTTGGCAGGAGGTGATTGTTTAAGTGCATCTATTCTGCCCGCTCCAAGTATCTTGTTTCTGATGCAAGAATATTTTAGAGTAATACAGTCTCATACTGTTATGAAAGAAATGGCAAAAATAATCACATAAATGTGGTCTCTATATTTTAAAAAACCCTGCACCTTTATGAATTTATTTAGCAATTGTTCAATAAGTGCATCTGCTACAAAACACAGGAAACGTTAAAAGTTAAGACAAGGGGAAATCTGCATGTACCTTTAGTTTAGAAGCCATTAGTCACACTTCTTCCCAGGGCATGAGGATATTTCCTATGAAATACCACACAAACAAAAAAGAACTACTCAGTTTTTGTCAACTGCTTTCTAAAAGAGACAAAGTTTGCTTCTAACACGTTCAGCCACAGGAGCCATAACCAGGGCTCAAGCTGCTGTAAGGCAAGACGTGACAGAAGACCCTGCACACGGCAGCTGAGGACACACAGAATTTCAAGCAGCACTCAGTGGCTGGGACACAAGCAGAAACTGGCTGAGGGTCCTAATGCTGCCATTGCTGTGGCCTTGTCAGCAGCACCTTTACATCCCACAATAACCTTTTATCATCGATGTTTACATAAGACTGAGAGCTCTTTGGGATATATCATGAGCTCTATGTAAGGATCTTTCCTAGTTGAGACCTCTCAGTTCTATGACTGGATGACTGTGAGTGCATTCTCCACTGGTACACTGAAATTAAAAGAACACAGTCTGGTTAAAAATCTTTCCTCTGCTTTTTGGGTTTTGAACTAAATGAGCTTTACTCACTGAATGCAGATGTACACATGCCTCCACCACAACAGATTTGTCAGTATGTAAGTTTTTTCCAAAGACTTGTCTCACCTTTATTCTCAAAGAAAAAAAAAAAAAAACAACACCCAAAAGCTAGCATATGCTGTATTAATGTAAAACCCCTAGAGGGCAACTAAGCTTCAATTTCAACCTGCATAAATATTCAGCTCCTTAACTAGTTTACAGATTATGTAAACTATTTCCTTCAACCTTGGTTTTTTTCCCCTCGTTTAAAAGAAATGAATCCTTTTCATTCTCAAATCACATTATTGCTGCCTATTTAGTGTAAGTTAATCACCACTGCCCAACCAGAGACTGAGTTCTCAACCCAACAAAGCTTAAACGTGTGCAAAAGAGAACGATAAAGAAAACACATGCAAAGGCCTCATTTAAACAAAGACAGAAAACAAGCATATGAAAGTCTGAAATCACTTTCTTTGCATTAAAGACCTTTAACAATACATCTTGTTTATTATTCAGCTTAGTATTAATTTATTGCATGGCATCTGTTTTCTTGTACAGCAGTCTGGTTGCAAGTCTCAGATTTATAAACTGAAGTTTATGCTGTTGGGATTATTTGCCTGTTTTCCCCTGCACAGTATAATTTCAGCCTTATATATTTTGCGACCAAAAACAAAGTGATGAAGCAGGAAATAAGATGTCAAATTAGTTATGAAAAATAGTTTTATTTAGTTTTTGGTCTTCAGAGTCTAGGCCTGCTGCTAGAAGTGAAAGGAAAAAAATTTCAAAATACTTGGAGCCATAAAAGTAAAAAGCCTTCATTCAATTCCAAGTGTTCTCCCCAAATTTTAAAGTAGGTAACTCCAGCGTCCAGATGAGCCTTGTTTGTAATGACCAAGCAGGCATCAACTGCCTTTTCCCTAGTTCCACCAAATATTAGTGGGAGCTAATCCACTCTACAATTACTATCCTGTCAGTCAGAACTTCAGACATATTGATGTTCAATGGTAGAGAAGGCACTTAACAAACCAATGAGACTCCCAAGATGTGGAAGCAACCAGAGACAGACAGGGAAAAAACCAGCTCAAAGGAATCCTTAGCAAATGCCCACAAAGCCCAGGGGTTTCTACTGGCCTTTGCAGGAGATCAAACACCCCAACAAAAATTCATAGCACAGCCATCCTTGCTTTATGCATACCAATGCAATGCCCCATATGCACTGACCATGACAGTTCTCCTTCATGTATTGTCTTATTCTCATTTCTATGAGACTAAGAGACTCATTAACTGAGACTAAAAATGACTTCTGGTGGAATTGACTTTGCCTAATTTTAGCCACCTAAAATTTACAAGTCTTGCCTAAAGTTAATTCTGGAAGCACCTCACTTTCCTTCTTGTTGCCTTGACAGGGAAGTGGGTATGGGGAGAGAGAGAGGTTGATACTTCCAGAATGCAGTTATGTCCCGTGTATGAGACTCGACATAACATCCACATGTCTAGAACTACATGACTTAACAACAAAATCAACGGAGGAGTTCAAGAAGCTGACATAAGTCTCCAACGCTGGTGTTTCACTCACAGAAGTCTCCTCTCTGAACATTGCAGAACAGGATGAAGCAACTTCTATCCCCCTGCAGCTTTGAAAGACTGCAGAAGGAAGAAGAGGAAGGGTACACTGTTTCTTATTCAGATTCACCTTTGCTTGAAATATGACAAGGTTTTGGTGATCATTCTGACTTTTTGCTGCAAGTTCAGCCAAGGCTTAGAGACCTGAGCACTTGAAAACTGTTAGTACAAAACCTGCCCAAGTAAAAAGTCATTGTGCAGTTAGGGTTTAGACACACAAAACACTCATTACTACCATATGTTTTATCATCCAAATATCATATCATCCAAATCCAGCAGTTTTCCACAGTAGCAGTAATATACTTTGGGATTTAAAAGTCCACCTTGGAATCTTACTTCCAACAATAGTAGTAAAGAGATACTAAGAGATACTAAATTCAGGTACATAAATGAATGTGTAACTACAATGTAATGAGAATGGAACTAGCGTATTTAACTTGGGAAAAAATGAATCACATGCCATATTTTCCTGAATTCATATTTAAACTGCAAGAGCAGAAAAGAAAAAGATGAGACCAGAACTATTCATCTGAACAGTCTGGTAGGAGAAGGCAGCCAAAGCAAAAGTTGCCATCTCTGTTAAATATCTTCCTTCTACAGAAGTGCAAAAATTATTTTTTGGGGTTGTAATTTAGTAAGTATTCTGTGCCCAACAATTAATGTTTCTCAAAGGTTTATGCACAGTCAGTAATTAGTACTTACATGAATTTGATGGCAGAGTGAAGAGACTGATTCCCCAAATAATATTTTGTTTTAAAACTGCTGAAGTTTCACAGTTACTCAACAGATGGAGCATATCAAAATGAATTTACACAATAGTCTTGCTGAAGCAAGAGAATTCTTTTCCACACCATTCTCACTACCCACAAAGGACTCAAAACTTTCTCAAGCTGTTTTGAATGTATAAAATAATAAAAATCCATCACACATACACATACATGCTTTTTAACTTCCTTGAATTGGGAATAGGTTCCAAAAGTATTGGGACACCTGTATTACCAAGAGAAAGATGAAGAACCATTAGTAATAGTACTCAACAGTCATGAAGCATTAGATAATATAAATAGATAATATAGATAATATAAAATATTTTAAACACAGGACTTTTGATAGAAGTCATTGAAGACACCACAGAAGCTGTGAGGTCTTCTAGCACTCTGTTAAAGATTAGCTAGTTAATTAGTAATTAATTAGTAATTAAATCTTAGGTTGCATAACCCCAACAGTACACATTCTTTTATATTCTTCTTTTCCATATTCTATAGAAAGTAATGGTAAGGTTCTGTTCACTAACTAGATATATGTTGAAGCCTACATTAAGATACTAATGCAGAAGAATGTCTTAAAATAATGTAAGAATCTAAACCTTATGGCCTGGCAGAATTTTATCCTGAACTTCCCAGCAGGCAGAAAGAATATATATGCCCAAGTGAATCCCTGACAGTCAGTGTGCTTGTCCTGCTGCACTGGGTCTCACTCACAATGCCATGCCATATGTCTTCTACCATGTTGATTTTCCTTTCAAATATCTCCCTCACTGAGATGCTCTGCAATCTGGAAAGAAACAAAAGTGACATTTCCTGTGCACCCAAACTTTGTGCAAGCTGGATTGTTGGGGTAGGGAATAGGATGACACACGAGACAGGTATCAATCTTCTCCGTGTTTCTAGTCTACAGCTATACCCAAGATGGGTATCATGGACATATTAATGCCATGCACAACCTCTAACATACTGGTTTCCTGTATTTAGGAGCTCAATTTCTTCAGCAATATTTAGACTATACTTTTGTTATGCTTCTTAAACAATGAACAGCAGGCACACTGTAAATTGGAGTGTTTACACGCATTAAGAAGAAGCACTAAAAAACAAAAACACTCAGAAAACACATGCAAAGAAACAAGAGGAGGAAATCAGGACAGATAAGGAATGACAGAGATTATTTACAACAGAGAAAAATAAAGAGTACTTTTCACCATTGGCCTCATGAATCATTTTGACTGGGCTGTCAGATTCACTGTAGAAAACTACCACCCCAAAGGCAGGAGAAAGAGTAATGGCCAACAAAGTTTGAAGCTGCAGACTGCGGTCACTCTTGTTTACTAGATACTCTTTTCTTCAGCCTGAAAGCACTAGTTCTCCCCGTGAATTTTAATGTCATTTCCTTACATCATAACATTTAAGTTTTTAAGGTTTTGTGTTTTAAATTCTCCATGCTTTTGAAAACAACTCTGGAATCTCAGGGTTGAGATTCCCTAAGCCATTTCAGGGAGACTCTGTGGTAGAAACAGTTTTCCAGGATGGCTACTGAATAAGCCTTCTATTTTTCTTTTTTTCCTTTTCCCTGTTTAAGATAAATCAGACCATCCTATTTCTTTTATTTAAAGTGCTGCTTTTATCCAGACCACTACCAGGAATCTACCCAATGTCTGAGAACATAAATTGCTTGATATACAAAGAGAAGTCAGTTTAGGCATTAAAAACTCAGAATTTAGAAAACAAAAAGCATTTTTTGAAAGGTAAAATAAAACTAAGCATTGAAACAGCTTGTCTATAGGAGCTGAAACATTGTTACAAGACAATCACAGGCATGCTACATATGACCCCAGGAGAAGACGAAGAACCAAAATGTCTTCTAAAAGGCCTTTCCAGCTCTGCATTCCTTTTGTGCTTGAAAAATATGCCCTCCAATGCGGCAGTCATTTTCTAGAGCACTCAGGTTTGATAACCATTTTACAGAACTGAAACCATTTTACATCTTTTGAAGCCTAGATGGCATCAAGAAGTCCTGCTTTAAAGTCTCTCCTATGTCTTCCCACATTATACACTTTCTGTACATTTCCCACATACTAAACCATAGCATTCAGAAGTTCTTTTTTGCCAACATAAGCTGTGTCTCCCTAAGAAGAATTTTAGAAGGTCTGACAGTCTACAGCCACAGGTGGGATTACATCTCAAGCCACAACTTCACAGCACTTTTCTACACCACCTTCATGAGCATTCCATTACAGAAAAGAGCATGGGATATTTCTGTCACCAAGAAATAAAGCAAGACCTGTATCAAACCTGGCATGCAAGTGTAATGATAAATTTACACACATGAGCAGATTGTATTTCATGCTTCAAAATGGACTACTTAAATATCCTTGAAATATGTTACTGATCTGAAGGTTTGAAGGGAATATTTAGTTTATATTGAAGAGGGGAAAAAAGAAGAATGACCAGATACCTCCTTTAGAGATTGGGGACCACAGACAGAAAGAAGCCTATAAAGTGCAAGACTTCATGGGTGATAAAAGTCATACAAGGAAATCCTGAACTTAACTATTAGAAGTCCAAAAAAAAGGCCTTACAGATTTAAAGAAAACTTTCTTTAAACCCATTTTAGGAAAAAGATAAGAAGGCAGATCCCTTAATACCATAAATAAAGTGCCAGATTCCCTACAACTATTTCAGCTTCTTCCCAATACAGTTGATAGATACCAAGAGACTGTTCACTCCACCCAAGAGAAATTTTTATGCATTGGTATTCTACACTATCTTCTTCAAAATTCCTAATGTAAGTTCTTTTCCTACTCATTATCCTATCAGAATGATTACCTGCCATCTCTTACATGACTCCTCCTTTCAAATCCTTTCTAGTATCCCTCTCAAATCCAGAATACAGCAGCTAAACTGTTTTTCTTGTTCCCTGATCATAACTTAAAGCCTCATCTGTACCTCCAAAACTCTAGGAAGGCTCTAACATTCCTTGACCATCTCCTCTCCCAGCCTCTGACCAGCTCAAGCAGCTCTTGATCTCGCCTTCTGTCATATGATGACACTTCCTCTAGAGGTATCTATCCTGATCTTAGGCAGCACACATTCCAGGTGCTCTTTTCTGCAGGACTGTTCAAAGTAAAATTCAGAGGGATGACAGTACAGTACGTGTGTCTCATAACCTTTTATTACTGCATTATACTCCCTTCTTAGGCACCAGACCTGTAAGAAGAACACTATTCAGAACACAAATCTCTCTACCCTTTTTCTATGTAGCACCACAGAGAGAGTTACTGGAAAGCAATTACAACAGCAACAAAACTAAATTTGGGGGTGGGAAAGAGGGGGATTTTTTTGTTGTTGGTATTAAAAGGACGTGAAAAAATAATGTACAATAACATGGTTTTAGTCAGCAACAGACAACATTGTTCCTACTTTAAAAAAGAACTTGTGCATTGTCAGCATTGTTACCACAGGACCCATTAACTTCCACATCAAAGAATATGTGCCAGAGGGACAGTTCACTCAATTTAAGCTAAGCAGTCTTCAGAACTACTGTTCCATGTGGAAAAAGAATTTTAAAATGCTTTCATTCCAAAACAGGATGAAAATTTGAGATTTCATCAAAAACACTCCGTTTCCAGAACACCAAAAAGCATGAAGAACACTTAGAACACAACATTTTTCTTAAAGTATATTTGCCAAACTGTATTTCAACTTTAACTTGTGTTCCCCTATTGCCTGATAAGACCTGTGATTCCTGCCTTTATTTTTAACTAGCTCTGCTAACTTGTGGTATTCCACACACAGATATGTACAACAGGTATAAGTGTCCAATCTATAGGAAATAACTACAACTATCATAATGCACTGCCTCATAAAATCAAAGCACATTAGATGAAACCACAACTTCTATTCTGATTCCCATTTAGCTCAACTGAAATTAATACTTCATTTCAATTTTTGTGATTTGGATAAGCAGTTTTCTTTGGTAAATACACTTGTCAACTTCATGTGTTCTCTAAAGCTTTTCCCCTATTACTTTATGCTGAATACAAGGTCAATACACTGCTTGTAAGCTGCCTGAAAGCTCCCTATTTACTGTATTTCTGAATACATAGCAGCTACTTTTTGACCAAACTAAGTTCTGTTTTCCACTGTTGAACTTAATGGTACCTACACAACACATTCTGACTTCAACTGTTGAAAAATAACCTATTTTCTGTGTGAAAGTAACCCCAGGGTAATATTCATAATTCATGCATGACATAAATATTTATACACATGCAATGGGAATATAGCATGACCTCTTAAAAGTATTAAGATTTATTTACACAAAGTGCTAACTGTGTAACTGTTGAATGTAGTATCTAAGAGGGGTTTATAATCCAAAACTGCAAAGCAACTACATCGTTAAGGACACACAGTTAAAGTGACAGTTACTGTAAGTCACACGATTAACAAGGAATTGCCATGTCCACCTACGCCACAGTAACACCTCACTGTAATACTCCAACACAGTAACTGTAGGTTATCAACTGAATGAATGCAAAAAACCCCTTACAGAATCCCAAGTATGCTCTCCCTTGCTGGTAGTAAAAATGACTGACACAGAAGAATCAAAATGTGTCAACTGGGAAAGAAAACTATGAGATCAGCAAATACTGCACATAACATCTGGGAAAAGATATTAGTAAGTGGCTAAACAGCAACCACACTGCTCTCCCCCTTTTGTTGAGAGAAGAGCTTGACCGTTCTCCCCTATCCACGGGCTGCTGCCCTATGGACCCTTACCTCTCAGTGTTCTCTAAAAATGATCTAAATACCATGAAATACCCCAAGATCAGTAGCTACAGGCAAGATTGAATTTCTCTATTTTTACAGTTTGGGTCAGTTCGGCCTCACCAGGACCCTAAGATGCAGAACCAGCTATTCAACCTCTACTACAGTGGAGAACTGGAAATAATTAGAGAATGTAAAAGGCATACACAACATTGTAGCATCCTTCCTGAAAAAAATGTTTGAAGAAATTATTACAGAGAAGAGCCTTTTACACTTTTGTCATCACTGGGCAAGGAATTTCCAGGCACAGAAGGCAAATGAAGACAGCAACAATGATCCAGATTTAATGGCAAGTTTGTCAGGGAGTAGCAACATGACTAAACGGTAGAAACAACTGATGATCCTGACTCTTAATTTCAAGTTAAACTCTTCCAATAATCCAAGAAATTATATAAAAGGACAAAGGCAATTGTTTTCTTCCTGTCTTTACATACAGCTGAAGTACCTCCATTCTGTAGATGGTAAAACGCTATCAATCCACAGTCTTTAACAACAGTTTTCCTCCTAAAACTTGATCACCAACTTAACACCACAATATAATAACTGTATCTCATCATAAGAGCTGCAAAAGAAGCAATCCTATTGTTCAACTTTCAGCAGTTTGCTTGATGAGTACTCTTGTCATGGATATTATTAACACGTACCACAGTAAGCCAAAAACATGCAGTCATCCTCTATTTAAACTAGCATTTGTTAAGAATGTGCAATTAATTTGGGCTATGTTAATATATTTATGCAAGACAGAGAAATCAATTTCAAATTCAGGATCTTAGCTGAAAAACAATAAAATCTGTAACTTGAGAAAACCAAAGTGAAACACTGCAGAAAACACAGGTAACCTCTGGAGGTTCTGATCTGTAAATTCTGAATTACCAATACCACTTTAATATCTATACATAAAAATCTCTACCAGGTAAGAGAATCAAAATTAAGACAGGGCTTGTAGGATATGGCAACCTGGCTGAAATTGATATTCATTAGAGTACTCTTTGCATGAATAGGAGCATTTGGACTCTGTGGTCTTTATCAGAGCCCCAGCTGGTAATGGTTGAAGGTTAATGCCTTACCCCATTCTGTTCAATTTTCTGTCCTAATTAGTCCTCCAAATCTATAGCTGTGAGCACCAAGTGTCTGTGCTCAAAAGAAACTAATTAATGCTAGCAAATTAGATCAAGTCCAAAGATCCAACAGCCAAACTCTTAAATGCTCCTTGTTAATAGGAAGTGTAGCTGTCAATAACTGCTGTTGGTGGCTATAATGAGGCCTCTTTCTTTCATTGAAAGTGATTTCATTTCTCTTTGTCCCTGTAAAAGCTGTTCCATTCCCTAATAAATAAAAAAATAAAAAAATAAAAAACCCCTACACAACTAAGTTGCAGTGGTTAAGCTAGAAGTCTGACCCATTTCTTGTCATCAGCTGGGTTGAAATGACATGGAGTGGGGAAGGACAGAAATAATCAAACGGGGCAAGTTCTATCCCTGAACATTTTCTTCGAAGTCCTGAAAACTACTTAGAACACTTAAATTTCTATCACCAAGCAATACAAGATGCTCTCATATTTCTTTTCTGCAAAATACCCAGAATTAACCTAGGCTAGTTAATGCTGTTATCATTGGGGGGAAAAAAAAAGATCTAGAATCTCATTTCTTCAAATTGTAATTTACACATAGCTGTTCTCTCTACCCAGTTTGCTGGGGCAAAGCTCAATATACCATAATCCCTCTAGAGATTGTATTAATTCACATAGTTCAATGTGATGAGAGTAAATGTTCATTGGAAACACAGAGTGATGAATATTTTTTTCAAAATAAAAGCTATTGTGTGCAAACAAGATCATATAAAAATTCAGCATCTTACTCTTACCAGATACACTAGCCAGAAAAAAAGGACAAGGCAATTTATTACCACTACTAAATACAGCAGTACACTAACAGAGCATCTAAAATAATTTAACTGACAACTGCATAACACGTACAACATAATGTAATATCAATAGCTTCATACAGGGTCATGAGGTCACACACAATATGACTATAATGTATGTCAATATTCAGATAATAAATACAGCAGCAGAGGACAACAGCTCTTTTTCATTCTCCACTTGCAGTTTTGTTGCTGAATGGAAACTATACTCTCAAATTACACTAGCCTTCCCCTCAAGAAAATGAAGTTGCAGGTAATAATGCAGCATTCTTTTTTCATCCTCATAAGAGAAGGCTATTCTGGTCATAAAAATACTCCCATGTCACCTCTCAGGCTTTCCACCAAACTCTGAATAATATGTACATAAGTACATGTAAATAATTTCTGGTCACAGCAGCTCAATTAAAAAAAAAAGGTACCAGGAGCTGTCATGTTAACACATTGATTTTTATCAGTCACTTGATCTTTTTTCTTTCGTCATCACTGTGTTCCCAACGCTCCTAAAAGACGTGAATTTAAAAAAAAAGAAACAGTGGTAAGGACTGTATTTTCACAATGAGGCAAAGTAGATGAGCAAACTTCAGTTATAAATGGTGACTTTAGTTTTAATTTTCTTCAAGACAATAAGACTCATCAAAATTTTTAAATGTGAGCTGTCATGTAATTTCCCACTACTATCAGTCTTAGCATCTTCCAGTGTCAACCTCAGAACCACAACGTTAGGTACCAACAGGTTAATTCTCCCCTAGCATTCAGCAAGGGTTTGAATCAATTAACAGAACTTGGCCTGCAATACAAAGGAAAGTGAGCAACATCAAGCAAAATTTGCTAAGTACTTCACACATTTCATTATTTGCATTTCTGATAAGAAAGTACATATAAAAAGACTTCTTTTAAGATGAAAGAGTACCTAAAGGTGTGCTTGGGCATTTAAATGTGCAGCATCACATGTAGTTCAATCAGAGATTTCTTTGGTTTTATGGACCTTGATATGTCAGGTGTAAGGGTCATGGTCTAGAGCAGGTGGCCCCTACGGGGACAGAGATAATGTCAGTGACAGGACTGTTGAGTAAGTGCACATTATCAAAACTCTGGTTGACACTGGTCATGCTCAACTGTGGAGAAGCCTGCAGTAGTGTTGCATCCCATCATCTTCACTAAGTATCAACATGAGCCCTGAGGAGGAGAGGGCTAATGGGAAATCTGGAGAATGGGAGGAGGGTGGTTGCTTGGAAATGTCCTTTTCCAGCCACACTTTCCAAACCATTTTTTAAAGCCTTGCCAAGTACCGTGAGGTTTTTTTCAGCAATGTGACTCCAGTTGCTTTAATTACACAGCTCCTACAGAACAGTGGAACCAACATAATAGTTTACTCCACTGAAGGAGATGGAAATATCTTCCTTGTGCCTCCCTCATAATAATTTTTTAAAAATTAGTAAGTATTTTTTAAAGGACAGAACAACTTGTAGTCTTGGTCAAATGCATGCCTCCCACAATATCCTTCAAATAATAAATGCCTACATTTACTTCATCATCTTTCTAATGGCAGAACCAGGCTGATTTGAACTATCTTTCCCTATATTCACCCTGAAAAGCGTGTAGTTCAATTTCCTACTTGAATCCTTGAACCTAACAAATGAGTCTCAGCTACAGAAATCTGCAATCCCTCTTGGTGATCCCGAAAGGCCTAAATCCAGATGATGCATCCGTAACAGACAACAAAATTCAGAAGAAAAAAGTTCAAAACTAAAACTCCTTGTCTCTAGAGCAAGATTGTTCTTCTCCCAGCAAAAAATGTTGTGAGGTTTTGGAAGTTGGGAGGAAATGCTTTACAATGCAACAAATGCATAAAACATATACAAGAAACATAATGCAGAATTAATTTCATGATTGAATCAGTGACTCAGTAATTTCTTGATTCAGGACTTCTTTAAAGTCCAAACCCACAACACATCAAAATCAGTTACCTGTTTCTATTTTCCAAATCAAGGAACTCAAAATTAAACCAAACTAAGTTAACAGTCCTTCAAGTTTGTATATTTCTGTTCCCAACAGTTCTTCTCTATCTAAAACCATCAAGTTAAGTTTCAGAATTTGTAACTTTGAAGAGCAGAGTAAGTACTCTCTAGAAATTGGACAAACTTTTCTGTAGATATGGTCAAGACCAACCAAGGCTCTTGCAGGTTTTTTTGTGAGTGTCCCTTGTTTGAGAGCAGAGAGGAGTAATGGAAAGCAAACCACAACTAGATGAAAATACAGAAGTCTTGATACGCTAAAGAGAAACATTCTGATGAAAAATACTGACTCCAGGTTCCTTAAATGTGCTATGATTTTGCTTTTACTCATATCTAAATTTTACAACTGGAAATCAAAGCCAAAAACATGATAATTCCACAGGAAAAAAGCTTAAGAAATTATTTGATAAAAGCAATGGACAAGACAATAGCTAATAAATGTTCCTTTAAGTTACGTAGGTTTGAAATGCGAAGGACATGCTGATACAAAAATATATGGATATACTATTTCTGGAAAACTCATGCTACAGTTTGTAAAAAATACAGTGAAAAGACCATGTATAACAATGTTGTTGGGGTTTTTTGCTTGTTGGGTTTTTGTCTTTTGTAACTCATATAGCAGCCACAATTTCACATACATAAAATGTATGGATATTAACACAATAAAGCCACTTACCTAATGGTCCTTTAACACTGACTACTGTTTCCCAGAAAGCATTGCCTAACCAATTTAATAAAATTATTAATATATCCATTTTCACTGAAAAAGTGCTTGAAAGTCTTAAAACACACAAAAATTATTCTAAGACAGAGAGGAATAAAATTCTTAAGAAATATGCAGCACGCACAAGAACTAGACTGGAACAATCTGAAAAAAGTTCTAAGTAAATTTAAATAAGCTAAATAAAATTAATCTAAGTACAATCTAAGTAAAATATGACCAGACACAATACTGAATTGTTCTTAAAATTTATCAGATGGACATATTTTCATGGTTATTTCATCCTTAAACCACTCTAGTAGGCTAACAACCAAGGATAGCAACGGGTCACCCACTCAACCGTGCACTAGGACAGCAGGACCACTTTCGAGTTAACAAAACCTTTATTTATTTATTTATTTATTTATTTATTTATTTTTGTAACCCTTGGGGTTTCTTTTCCCTGGACAGCTCTGGAACACGTGCTGGACAGGCTGTCATTACTTGCATTATTAGCTCTGATAAGCACACAGCTCTAGGTGGTATAGCTGCAGGCTAAGGTAACGGGCTGGATACAGATGGACACCCGTGCTCACGCAGAGCACTATTGAATGTATAGGGGCTCCCCATAGGGACACATGTGAACCCAGTGTGATCAAGCCAATTCTAAAGGCCCACACTTGTGGAATAGCTTTATTTCCTATGTTACCAATGCACTTACCACAATTTCCGAAAGACAAAATGAAACGTATTAATAGGAGTTTCTCAAACAAAATTAACATAAAGCAGAAAAATCCTACACTGAGAGCAAGTTAAAGGAGTAGCTTTGCCACTTGGTGTAAACAGCTCCATTTCATGCACGTGTGTACACTCTGCAGCACAGAAACCGAGTCGCAAGAGCTTTGATTACTTAATTACACAGCTTATAATTGTTTACAGCATAAAAAGCATAGCCTATTTACTCTGATTAACACCTATCCCTGTGTACTAACAAGGCAAATTTATTCCAGGAATAATTTCAGAATAGATTTAGGAGATGATAAACCTCCTGTTCACAAAACTGCTTAAGCTTCATTTCCCGTGGTTTGGTCTCTGCCCTCCATCCAGATAAAAAGGTGTACTACAAAATAGCTGAACTTATGCTACCACCTTTTTATTTTTTAATAAGGGTATCCATGTGCACTTCTGCTGGCCAGTTTGATCAAAAAATTTTTTCATAAATACTCAGTTTCCACTTCTAACTGCCACACAATTTGATCAAAGATGGCTTGCAGGTGACGGAGGAATGAGGGGGAGACAGATGCGTCCACAAACCTCATTTCCCTAAAGAAACACAACTGAATTCTATACAGTTCTATAAAATCACAGTTTTGTCTAGTTTTCGTTAGTTTTCTCTAAAGAGAAAAACCATAACATTTGGCTTTAAAATTTATGGAGGCAAAACGGCAGAGAAGCTACAAGGTAACAGTCTATAGTTCACAGCTCAAGAATCTCCAATACTGGTTGCTGCCACAGAAAATGAAGATGCTGAAACCAAAGTCCTCATCTTACACAGAGGAAGTTCAGAGGAGAAAAACACATACACAATCTCCCTTTGGTTTACCCTCAAACAATATTATACAAACAGCAAGCTCTCAGAATATTTTTAACTGACATCTTCTTTATTTATTTATTTATACTGCAATTGCTTTTTATCTTCATTTCGTTCCTCCAACAGGTACAGAGTTCAAAGTAAAAATGATTCAACTACTGTTCAAATGAAAAAAAGGTCTATTAAGTCCGTCTGGTAGCACTGAAAGGTACCTGTCATGTGATGCTTCTTTCCTCTGGAAGATATTCCCAACTCTTTTCCCGCTTACTCAATGTCAAAATTATTTTAAGACTACTCTTTTTTATATTTTGAAGAACCCCTAAAAGCGGCTGCTTAAAAATACACTGGACTTGACTTTAAAGCTACTGATAAATGCCTAGATGCCTCCTTTGAAGCTTCTTAGGTAATAGTGAAACACAAAAAGCCACATCCCACTGGGGGAACAATTGTTCTTTCTGCCATGGTAAAAATCGCTGAAATAATACAGGGAAAACAATGTGGCAACAAACTAAAATGCACTCCCTTGTCGGTAAATACTGTTGGAAGCTGCATAGAAGACAATGCTGAAGATTTGAAGAAACAAGTATTAGAACAAGTTACACAGTGTAGGAGGTTTGCTATACAGTTAGGTGAAAGTGGTGAAAGTACAGTATAGAAGTTTCTAAATTCTCTCAGACTGAGGTATTTGCATGTCAGTAATGAAATGCACAAGGACTTTTTTTTTTTTTTGGTGAGCCGTTGAAGGAAAGATAAATTGGAGAAGATCTAGTCTCAGCTGGAAATGGCTTCTTGAATAAAACCCAATTTATTGTGGAAAAACTGCACGAATGTATCTACTGATGGAGCGGCTGCTCTGACTGGAATAAAAAAGGGATTCCAGACTAAGGCTACAGAGACACATGAAACTACTTCACTACACTACTCATAGGTGAACCATTGCAGCAAGGCAGTTGGAGCCAGGAGTGCACAAAGTGCTACAGGATGCTACACTGGCATTGTAAGTTTATAAAAACAAGCCCTTCAAACAGTAGCATGTTTGCCAGACTTTGCAGCAGCTTTGCCACAGCTTGTAGTGAGATGGGGAGGGGCCATGAAAAATATCTGGAACCACGCAGAGGTTCTCTGGATATCCTGTGGCAAAACATTTAAGGGAGTTAAGTGACAAACCTGACACATTTTTCTTTTACAAAAAGACAAGTGTTCCGAATTTTCTGACCTTTTCGGTGATGACAAGTGGTGTGAGTAGTTTGCTACCTAGCAGGAATTTCCAAAAACTAGACACTCAGTGTGACCCCTCAAGGTGAAGATGATGTTTTAACAATGAGTGAGAAAGTAACTCCTTTGCAAAAGAAACTTGTGCTTTGGAGAGAGAACTTTGAAAACAGGTGTTCAGATATATTCCCCTCACTATGCAACTTTTGCGTTGGTTTTATTGCCAAACACAATGTGAATATGTCACCTACAAAAACCTATTTCATCTATACATTTTAAAAGGACAGAAACAGAATTTTCTAACGTGCCAAAAATCTTCCAAGTGAGAGCTTCAGAGGGTTAAAAATATAAATATGTAACACCTTCCAATTAGTTTTGGAGAACAACTGATGGACATCAGGGGAGATGGTCATTTAGTAGCCCCATTTTAAGCAAAACCTTTGCAAAACTTGTGGCTGGGATTGAAAAAATAGCTTTAGTTTAATAAGTGCAAGCAACAATGTACTTCTTCCACTGGGATCTATGCATCTTTGTGAGGTATCTTTTTCAGGTATGACACCCATTAAAATCAAGTATTGAAATAAACTGAACTTAGAACCAGACCTTCAAATTCCTGTATCACAGTGTTAAACTAAGAAGCATGTTAAGTCATATAGATCTCAATAAAAAATACTGTTATTAATAGAAAACTTTTCACAGCAAAAATATTTCTGTGCCATTGGTAAATAGCATAAAAATTATTTTAAAGTACTGTTCATTTCATCTTTATCTCTTCCTTTTTTGATTTCTATTTTCATGTTTTATAGTGCACATTAACATAATAGTACAGTGGTTCACTTATGGAATTTATAAATAAACATACATATATTGGGATTGTGGACTCAGAAATTTTTTATTGATGGGGTGCACAGTCTAAAAAGTTTAGAAAGCACCAATCTAGATGACTTGCGTGTCAGAAGAAGTGGTGATACTACTTTAAAGAGTTATTGTCCAGTACTCTTAAAAAAAAAATGAAAACAGAAGTAGACTGCATTACCCTATTTCGATGTCTTGTCTAATAACACATGTGTATTTATGTGCACATATCATTTAAATGCTGGGGCAGGCAAAGGATGCAGTTAGGAATATTGGGAATATTTAAACAAATTTATCATAATGAGCAAAGCCTTAACTGAAGGCTCACATGAGGCAATTCTGTTTATGTAAGTATCAAATATTACATATAGGAATGCAATAACTCTTGTGTGGCTCTGTCACCACATAGTCTAGACTGAAATGTGCAAAGTTTTGTATTAATCATACTAAATTCCACAGCACTCAAGAACAAGTCATTTTGGAAAACAGTCCACATCACCAAGCAGACAATGCCAACACACAGATTTATATCCATCAGTACTGGTTTCACAGTGAACAGATAAGATGCAAATCACACATATTAATTCTCTGACTACATGACTTCAAAATCAAGGATTATATTCAGGGCACAAATACACATCTGATATCAAAAAACATCTGATCTCCTAATGAATATTTGACTCTTACCTTGCACCTTATCTGAGCACAGCTCCTTGGCTCGATCCCTCATTATTTGTGGAATCAAAACATCTTTTTCTACATGTCTCAGCTTAGAGTCAAAATTTTCTGCAAGAGTCAAGAAAAGATAATTTTGAAAAAAAAGATTTGTAATATCTATACATGAAAGTCAATCTAAAGAAATAACAAAGCATTGTTTATATAACATACACTAGTACACTAAAACTGTTATAAATAGCAGCAGAAAGTACCATAAAAGGACCACACAGACCAAGAGGATGGAAAATCCAAAATTTAAATTTGCTCAGATACAAATATGAGCATTATCTTGAATATTTCTATTCTGCTTGATATACGCAACGACCAAAAATAAAGGAGAAAATTCTGGCAGCACATTTTAATTTCTGCCTTACTACCAGAAAATCTGCATACAGACAGCACAAAGGATTTTATTTCAGGATACCAGTATTTTTTAATGCACATTATCTGAATGTACATTTTTACTCACTGGCACAAAGCTGAGAAACATAGCACATGCTAGAGCACAACCTAAAATTTTTGTTGCTATATGGAAGACTTCAGTTCTTGAGAAGAAAACTCAGCCTTTCCAATGAAGGATCTAGGAGATTTTTCTTTGAGAAATCCAATGTAACAGAACAAATGCTGTTGCCTGAATTTTGAACTTAAAATACAGCTGCAGTTTGCTTTCAGTTGCCTCCAGAACTCAGTACTCTTGAACACAGCTAGTGATTTTAAATAAACAAGACAGATCATTTAAAAAAATACTGCATTTCCAAAGCCACTTTCTTCAAACAAAAGGATGAGAATTTATCAAGCACAGCCTTTTACTTCTCAGCTTCTGAGTTAAAAAGCCTTTAAGGACATTCGTTCAGAATACCGTATAGTTCAGCAGAGTTATACCAAATACCTGGTTTTCCTCTTCAAACATAGTATTTATTCTTCCTTTGATTTCGATATTACATTTCAGAACAGCATCAGCTGGGATGCTCATATTATGAAAACCATACTGTCAGATACAGTTGAGTGACAATAATTTAATTTTAAAATTGCTTATTAAAAGAAAGTATGAAAAAAATTAAAAGTGCAACGTATTGAAACTAAGAAGCAGATTTTAAGTTCCCTACAGCTTTCAAATCCCACTTTTCAGAGCATTTTTGGCTACTTCTACATAAAAAAACAACAGTCATTAGTCATTAACCATCCTAAAATCATTATCTTTTGAAATCTACTAATGCTAAGAGATTACATTATGAGATGATACAGTATTGCACACGTGACATTACCAGTGGAATCCAGGAGGATTATAATGATTATAATGAGCAATATACAGAATCTGAACGAAAGACTTACACTTCTCCTCAAGAAAAATATCTCTCTTAGAATTTCTACAGCAGAAAAAAGCCCCAAAAGTCTATTCTGTAAATCAGATAAAAATACTGAAAACAAATAGCTCATGATTTAAGATTTGCTTCTATGTTCTGATTTTCATGAGATAAAACAATTACAAATACCTTTCATTTTAACCTTCTGCAGAACATCTGTGCAATTACTGTACCAAGTATTTGTTACAGACAACGCAAAGCTGTCAGAAAACTTTAAACATGTGTTTTAAAAAGGACAAATCAGTTCAGCTGAATGAAATGGCAGCAAATGGCACCACTAAGCTACGTGCCTCAGCTCCACTCACTTCACTCAAAGCAAGCTGGCACTGCAGCCTTCCTGCCCTCTCCCCATCCCTATGATGCTCTTTTCCCGCTGCCCACACAGATGGGCTCGGCAGCCCTGCGGTGAACGAAAGGGGAAGTTAATTTGGGTTAAAGGTAAATAAAGGTAAATAAATTGTCAGGGAATTTTTTTCAGCTAAATAAATTCTCCAATCCTGTTCACTATATAACTCCAAAATGACCTGTAAGAGGGAATCGTGTGACTCTCGAACAAGAAGAAAGACTGAACTGTCATGAGTACCACTGGTGCAAATTATAGCCTAAACCTCCCCCCAGCTCTTTCTTTGTTTAACTTAACTTGGTTGTATTGTGCTTAGAGCAGGCAGAATGACCTATGAATGCGGATATGCAAGTGGGTTGCTATCTGTCACCAAAAGGGAAGTTTTACCAGTCCCCCATTGCCCTCACTAACTCCCATCACATCAGCACTATTATGCACCTAACCCCATAGTGAATGATCAGGTCAAAGCAGAAAACTAACTCAAATGCATTCAAAGAAGTGCTTCTCAGCTAATTTACACCTTGGAGTAATTAGATCTACTTATCTACTTCCAACAATTAGCATCATAGAATAGCCTGAGTTGGAAAGGACTTAGAAGGATGGTCAAGTGCAACTCTTGGCTCTCACAGGTTCAACTTTCAGACCACATGGAAATGTAGCAGATAGCAAAGAAATGCAGCAAACAGCCAAGAAGTCTTTAAGGCCTAGGAAATGCAGCTGGGTCTCCCCAACTGGCAAAGCTGGCTAGAAGGATCTATGGTTCCCATAACCACAAAACCCAGGGCTCCAAAGCAAGGATCAGCTACCCTCTACTGACAAAGAGGAGAAGTGGGTAGGAATACAACTGAAGGCTTTCCTAGAAAGCAAACAGGACACAAGACCATCTGGAAAAAACAAACAAGGAAGGAAGCAAGCAAAGAAAAAGAAACCCAAAAAGAGAAGGCCTCCCTGTTAGCCCAGAACAGTCAAAAAGGATTTTCGCGCTTTATATTAGCTTAACCACCCAATTTTCTGTTTGATTATTCAAAAGGAAAGGGGCATAAGATTGATAGCAAGGAGTAGCTACAGTGGTGTTAACACCAGCTCAACCAGAACCATGACAGAGCTGTGCTCCAGGCAAACTCTCTCCTTTTAGTTCCATGTTGTCAAACCTGCAGAGGCTGAAAATGCAGGAAGGGTACTTTAGGACACTGGGCAGCATCCAGTAGAAAGAATGAGAGCTTCAACAGTAATTCAGAGGTAATTATTCAACAGTATAAAAGAAACAATAATAAAAACCACTCACAAACTCATCTACAGTTTTTAGAAGAACATTTGTTGGGAAGTATCAGCTTTAAATTATTTTTTTACTTCACAAATTTTTGTCTTTACAGGATTTTGCTTTTGTGTTTTTCAATCAGAAAATATTTAGTGCTTAATAATGATCGGACTTAATGATGCTAAAGGTCTTTTCCAGCCTAAATGATTCCATGAAATTTAAATCATCTTATACTGTCTAAATTTCAGGCATCTGGGTGCAACCACATCTCCAGATAGCTCAAATGCAGACATTCAGTTTGGGCACTACTATATCTGAGTTCCAACTGTAATATCTTAAGCATTTGAATATTTGTCCTTGATTCTAAACTATGCATAGCATTACAACTACGGTGATTTTCCTTCAATGATCTTAAAACACTTTACTGAATTTGGTATCCCTAGCACTTATACAAAATATTAAAGAAAAATAAGGCACAAATATTAACAATAGCAGATACCAGCTAAAACAAACATGTTCAAGTGCTAAGTAACTGCATTTCTGATACTGATGTACAAGTGCATGCAAGATCATCAATCCAACCTAATAATCTCTGCAGTAATGTATATGGCAAGAACTTTCAAAGAACCAACACCTCAGAAGCATGACTTCATCAAAAAACAAGATGCAAAACCATTAATTCCTTTGGCCTTTTTTCAACTATATTACAGTTTCTAGAATAAGTACTTTTTCCCCCCTTTGAAAGTTCACTATTCTGCACTAAGAAAGATAATTCTTATTCTAATAACAGATTTGCTGCAGAATAGTCCCTATAGAAGTATCTTCATTTCAAAAGTCTGTTTTATTTGTTGTTTCTGTTTTATTTTCAAAACATTATTCCCAGACAAGTAAGAAACATGTTTTCCTACAGTTTGCCTTCTGCATTTGAAAGCTGATACCTTTGGTTCCCATCTACATCCTCAACACACTTTTCCCGGTCTTCTGGGTCTTTGAGATGATCACGGCCTTTGGCCACAAAGTAAACCAATAAGAACATGTTACCTCTCAGCTTCCAGAGGCCAGACAAATGCTAGCAGAAGTTTTTCCTTCTCCCTCTGCCAGCCCAAAGTCGGGCATGTTTGCTAGAATACCTTAATCCTCTGAAATTACTTTCTGATGAAATTTCCTAGTATCATCAAACATCACATGAGGAAAATGGATGAGCACAAACTGATTAAGTAAAGGTTATAAAATGCAGTAAAAACTACATATTCTGTAAAAATATACATAGAAATTAGCTGGAATTAAAACCAAATGCTGCCTTGCAGGTGTTACAGCATCTAAGTCACTAGCTCCATAAGTACGTGAACAAGACTACATCCAAGGATGTAGTAATTAAACTGTGTAATTAAACTACTGAATGTTTCTTAAAGGCAGAGATCAGCAGATTCCAGAATGCTCCTCATGGGGACAAGGGATAGATGAGAGGATAAAGAACAGTTATAAAGGTTATAAACTTGCAGTTGTTGGGGGAAAAAAAAAGATAGATGGTGAGAAAGCTACAGAAAAGGGAATACTTCTGTGATAAAACCTCAGCCCAGAGTAAAGAATTGAATATAGAGATTATTAAACTGGGAGATATCCCTATTCAGCAAATCGCTAAGAACACATTTAAGACATTTTTTTAACAAATAAAATCTGTGGGCTTTGGCAAATCTCAGTGCTTGAAATGGTTCTCTTATTGCACACAATATGTAGGGCACAAGACTATAACTGTAACAGCTTTCTGTGGCTGATCAAAACCCTCAGCTGCAAAAGCTGTTTATTGACATGGAAGGCCAAGGCCCACAGCCATTCAGTTTAACAGGTTTCATTATTTTTGTAAAAATGACCAAAACCCAAAAAGTTACTATGCATCAATAGGAACAAGAACATCCCAACCACTAGAACACATCAAAGTCACTCCATACGGAAGCTGGGAAAACAGATGATGAATACTCTCCTGGCTTCCTGGCCTCTGACCACAGGACCCAAGAAGGCCTTGAGAACAATGGTGTAGACCTGTGCAGTCTGCAGCAGATCTTTCAGAGAACAAGGAAAGAATGAAATACAAAGCTGCTTTACAGTCCTAATAATGACAGAGCCTGTAGCAGCTTGTCATACTCATTAGAAGACTATTACAAACAGGGGATACCAAGACAAAAGCTTTCCTAGAAGAGCGTCCTGAGAAAAGTTTTATCATCTCCCCTCTTTATTCAAGACAATTAGTAAATGTTTTACTCACCCTTTACTTACTATTTCCTGCTGGTAGCTTACAGTAATGCTTTCACCTCTCTCATTACTTCAGGTAGCAGGGACACAGATTACTCAGAAAAATTGAGAAAAAGTTGCAATCTACTCTACCCAGATATTTAAAGAAACTTCACACGTTCTGCATCCAAGAGGAATTGTGTCAAGCGATTCTATTAACAGTCTTTGAAACATGCATTTCTAGTTATGCAACCTATAATTCTGATTTTCTTGTTCAAAAAATGCTCAAGGTTATTTACTTATCCATGTTCAAAAAATGCTCAATATAGTACTTTAAATACTATAGCTATTTCGGTAAGAATCACAGTATATATGAAGAAGAGAGAAAGTTTTAGTAACTTTATATTAATTGGTAACTGTTTTACCTCATGTTTTTCTTGAAATCACAGTTATATCAACTTTTAAATATCAGTTATGTTACTTACTAGCAAAAATGCTGTAGAAAGTTTAGTCGAGGTTCAAGAATCCGAGTTAAAATAGAATACTCCTCAAAATGTATAAATTTCAAAACAATCACTTTCATTATTTTGGGAGCTTGGTTTAGAAATGTGGAGCTATAAAAGGGACTTTTTTTTAATACACCTTACTATTTTTTTCTACCAGCTGCTACCAAAAGTAAGCACTTGTAAGTAGACAGATTTCTAAGACACCTTTCTTTTTCAAGTTAAGAAGTAAAACTTGAAAAAGTATTAATGAGAACTTCAGCAGTAGAAATAGGAGAGTTATTACGGTCAAAGGGAAGAAAACCAAGGAGATACAAGCAAAATGCCCATTCTTTAACCTACAACACATTTAAAGAAGCTGTTTTCCTGGAGGGGAGAACCATTTCAAGCACTGAATTTACCAGCCATTCTCTCATTTTTCCCATATGCAGACCTATAGTATGCTCAATATTTGAGCTTGCTTGGAGAACAAGTTTATAGGTAAGTTACAAAATTGCATTAATTTGGGGGATTCAGTTATTTTTCATACCACTTGATAAAAATTGTTTCTCAGCTGTAAATACTCTGCTCCATTCCAAAGTTTTGTTTTAAGACACTTGCCTATGAGCTAATTATAAAAAATACACTTGAAAAGTACACTGGGTTTTTTTACACTTTTATTAATAACAGAAGGAGTAGCACAGTGTTCAGTGCAGGCTTATTGGCAAACATTCCTTTCATCAATCAAACTATTGGCTCTAGAGATTACATTTTTTAAGAAAAAAACAGATTTATTTTAGTGTGCTTGTAACAGTATTTTGAATAAACAATATAATTAGAGCTTACTACTCCTCCAGGAAAAGAATGCATTCAACTCAAAATTTTCATCTCCATTATTCTGCCTAGCTTATCCCCCCTATATTAAATAAAAATTACCAATCTTGCATTAATTCATGTGAATAATTTACGACTATGTGCATCATAAAAACTTAACCAAAAAAGTCTGTATTACTGAATATATTATCAACTACTCAAAGCCTCTGTTTGAAAACACTAAGTCACAAAATGGAACAAATTCATTTAGAGATAGAACCCATTAAAGCCATGGGACAAAAAAAACCCCTTATCTTTTGAAGGTCTTAGGGTCTTCTCCTACAATTCTAATTTGATGTATCAGTGTAATTAAATACTTTAAGTATGCAATCCTGTAGCTTTTGAGAGAACTTCTGTGCCTTTACTGACATGGAATTCATGGGGTCAAAGTGACAATGACTTTCAGCATGTTGCTTTGTAACCTCCGTCCCACAAAAACCATGCAGAATCCTGTTAGAGGTAAAGAATTTTATCAGTCAAAAAATCCAGTGTAAACTGACAGATGATGGACCAGGTCCAAACACCTTCATGCACACACGAAATGCTACTGAGTTGGGTAATTTCACTTGCACATCGGTGTCTGCATACAAACTAGAGCCTTAAGTACTTGGTTTCTACTAAGGATTTTAAAGTACAGAAGGGCAACATGAAATGACAGAAGTGTTATAATCTAAGTGAAACTATATATGTGATACTGTGAAATCCTGATTTAAAAGCAAAAGAAACTGATCAGTGCAGCTTCTCTATGCAGCAACCATTTTTTTTCCTTTAAATATATATGAATAAATTTATTTGTATTTAAAAAGTTCCAGATTTTGAGATCTTTCTAATACTGACATAATTTTAAATTAAGATGGAGTACAGGGATGACAACATCAGGGAAAATTTCCAAAGCTTTAACTTCTCACCATTCTATCATCACCTCAAAGTCAATTTTCACCTTTTTCAGTGGCAGAATTTGTTATCTTACATTTTGCTTTGGGGCTCATGTTCCTGCAATATGGCAGTACTGGATTACCAGAATACTGTTTGCTAAAAGTGAACAATGGCTGTATTACAGAAAGTCTGTAATATCTAGAAAGAAAAAGAAAAGCAGACCCGGCAAAACACACTTTTTTGTTAATTACATGCAGATTGCAAATGCTCATACATCTAGTGAGTAATAACTAAAGCCAAGCTGACACGAGGAGATATTTTTACACTGCTGATCACACAGCAAATCCAGTTACAGGGCCTGAAAATTAATTACAGATTAGAACTTAAGTATTTACTGCTGGAAATAATGCAGGTTCATTAATGTCTGGCCTGTACGATTGTTCAAGTATGACAGACCTACCAGTTAGGAAAACTGAGGGTTTGAGCTACCTCAGCCCATCTCAAATGAGAATTCCAGGAAAATGCACCAAATATAAAGTCAGTAACAACTAGGGCCATGGACTAACCTAGGAATAAACTAGCAGAGACGGCCCTAATTCCACCATCGTTAAGCTGCCGAATGCTCACTTGGTAACTGATGCAACACAACTTTCTTTCACTTAAACAAAGACACCATGCAGCATTACTCAGCAATCAAATATATATTTTTGGTTCTTTCTGGGATGCCAAAATATAATAACAGCACAGACACAATTTGATTCACGTATAGGATATAGTTCAACACTTCTTAAATCAAGTCCAAACTTCTGAGCACCTCTCCTCTGAAACCAGTCCCAAGTGTACAAACCCTATTTCTTCTACATCCTTTGTAACTAACAGTGGATGTTGTCCAAAAATTTGCTGCTTACTTCTACCTGGAGTAAGAAATAGAGAAAGGTCCTGCACCACAAACTATCTGAATTGTATAAATCAAACAGATCACATAAAATAGAGCTAAGCAGTGGAAGCAAAAAATGTGCAATAATCTGCATCAGAAACAAGAGACAAGTCACAGAGAAATCTGACATAGGATGAGCAAAATCCCCAACATCTGGAAAAAGAAGGGATGCAGGAAAATCTAACAATCAACAACCCCCCGCCCCCGATTATTACAAGAGGAGATGTTAGTTAACAACCCAAGATTTCCCATCATGCCAAATAATGTTAATCAGTTGCTGCAGCACTACATAGTCCTCTTTACTAATTTTCAGAAATGTATGACAAGGTGTACTGAAAAATAATGTAAATCACAAATAAAAGTTTCATTTAAAAACAAATCTGTTTAAAAACAAATCACATCCTTGAGCACTTGAATATTTAGCTCTTTAGCCACTCCTTTCAAGACAAAATTTACACCTTTCGTTGCAAAGAATAAACACCACACACAAATGAAGAGCAAGGCTTTTGAATAACAGGACTAAATAACATTCTTTCTGCATTTTTTTTAATTCCTTTAACTGGAAGGATTAAGAGACAACAAGAAACAATGGCAACCTTTGACTTCTGTACCTACGTAGTTAATGAATAATCAGTACGTGTAATACAAATGAATGAAGAACCTGGAACCTAACATCACAGATGTGATCAAAACACACCAGTGTTTTCATAAGTTCCAGAACATGAGGTATTCTGACATGAAGACAAGGCTAAAAGCCTTTTGGTTACATTAAAACAAGAATTGCAGATGTTATCCTGGCAACTTATCCAGAAGAACTTTAATTAAAAGCTGAAAAAGAACAGCTGAAAAGCCACTTCCTCTTGTATATTTTTGCCCTTTAAATTCATCATCACTGTATTCCCCCATTATTGTATCCTTCCTGTCTTTTGAAGTTATTATTTAATTCCTTTCAGTAAATTCTTCTAGCTCTGGTCTTGACACTTTGAAATAAGTTACAACCGTTCTGCAAGCCCAATTCTCTTTTTCCACCGAAAAACTGATGTTGTAACTTGTTAGCAACCTACATTTCCACATGACAGTACTAAACAGACATTTTAAGTAGCTTAGGAAAAATATTAAATCAGTCTTCAGCCCCTCTGCTTTTAAGCCCTGTATTTAGGAAAGGAACCAAAGCCTCTATTGCGTATCTCAGCCACTGACACTGACTCCACTTTTCTTTTTACACATCTGTGAATCTTCAGCTAGGGACCCACATATCACCACCTGAAAATGACAGATATAACCAAGTGCACATTAAAAAGAAAATGTGCTTTCTTATAACCCATGGCCTCTACTACTAAAAACAGCACCCTACACAGTTTCAGAAGTGGTGAGTACAAAAATCAAACTCAATGCTGAGCTGCAGTACATTCATTCTGGAGAAGGATAAAACAAACTAGTGTAACATTTTCCTAAACTGGGAGGAGCTGTTGACTCCTTCAAAGGCAGGGAGGCCCTGCAAAGAGACCTATATGAATTAGAGAGCTGGGCAATTACCAACCATGTGAAGTTGAATACAGTTTAGCACCTGGAATGGGGCAGCCCTGAAGGTATGGACAGACTGGGCAATGAGATGCTGGAGAGCAAACACTATGGAAAGGGACCTGGAGGTCCTGGTCGATGGCCAGTTAAATATGAGTCAGCAGTGCCCTGGCAGCCAAGAGGGCCAACCATGTCCTGGGGGCCAGCGTGTCGAGGGAAGGGATTGTCCCTCTCTGCTCTTCACTGGGGTAGCCTCACCTTGAATATTGTGTGCAGTTTTGGGCACCACATTACAACAAGAATATAAAGCTCTTGGACAACGTCCAGAGAAGGGCAACAGAGTTGGTGAAGCGCTTAAAGGAGAGAAAGGGCCAAGAGCCTTACAAGTCACTTGGCTTGTTCAGCCTGGAGAAGACTGAGGGGAGACTTCAGTCCAGTCTACAACTTCCTCACAAGGGGAAGTGAAGAGGCAGGCACTGATCTCTTCTCTCTGGTGACCAGTGACAGGGCCTGAGGGAATGGCATGAAGCTGAGTCAGAGGAGGTTTAGGTTGGATATTAGGAAAAGGTTTTTCCCCCAGAGGGTGGTTGGGCACTTGAACAGGCACCCCAGACAAGTGGCCACAGCACCAAGCCTGACAGAGTTCAAGTGTCTCGACAATGCTCTCAGGCATATGATGTCATTCTTGGGGATGTCCTGAGCAAGGCCAGGAATCAGACTTGATGATCTTTGTGAGTCCATTCCAACTCAGGTTAATCTATGACTCTAGGAACATAAAATTTTGTGAATATATCCGTCTACCAATTTATTTACTGACTGTAATCACCTAATGACACAACCACGGTTCCTTCCCGAACTGTGGCTGTCAAAAAACTCCTCCCATACAAATCATGACATAATTCACAGGTTCTATATTCTGAGCTTCAGAGAATTCCTTGATATTCGCTCCCTACTGCCTGGCAAAGCCATGAGAATATTTGTGTCTTTTGTGACCACAAAACGAAGTACCAGTCACAGTAGCAATTTACAGAACTGTGATTCTCCCTCTTTTTTTTCTCGTATACGAGCCAAGAAGCAGTTAACAATGATGACACTAAAACCTACCACACCAGGGTATCTGGGTTAACACCTTACTAATATGAACAGGGCAGCTCACACCTCTTGCAGCTATTGTTCCAGTTTCTCTGCTACCTCACTTAGACATCTCTGCTTTTAGTTCACATTCTGAGGTTTTCAACAGAGCCGTAACAGCCAAGGACTGATGCGGAGCGGGGGGAGGGAAGCAAAAGACACTGGATAACAAGGCAGCAGATTTAGAGAGGTGTCAGTAAGCAATGCCACTGCTCAGCACATGAATCTCAGTATTAGTATTACACAGCATGTACCCAAAGTACACCCTCAGCAGTCCTACCACAGCTAACATACAACTACAACATGGATTGGGAGGGACAGATAGAGTTCAAGTGTCTCGATATAGGGAAACAGAACGCTGATGAACTTCAGTGTTTGGAGTCAACCTTTTTGCTCTACACTGAAATCACAACAGGTTGAATTAAGCTAGTATAATAACTACGCTTTTTCCAAAGGACAACTGGGAAGTGAAATTACGCTGTAGATCTGAACATCCACCACTCAAAATGCAGCGGTAAGTTTTATAACATTTTCTTAATTCAGTAACAGATCAACACTTAGAGAATATGATCAAAAAAACGAGAAACAAACCTAGAACTTGACTGCTCTATGAATGCCTTGTTTGCAGGGCCTGGAGAGCCAGGCCTAGGACAGGTTTCTATCAGAAATCAGGAGTTTGGCCTTGGCCAACACTCTTCAGCTTTTGAAGAAGTAGCCAGAGCCTTCACCAACCAAGGTGCATATCCATGACCGCTGGAGTCTGCCACCAGCTACGGGTGTCCCAACACGAAATGGTCTTTTAAAACATCAAGCCGAAGGCACCTGACTCAGGGACTTAGGGCAGGCGGGCGAACACTACGTGGGTGTAAAGGACACGGGTTTTCATTCACTTCTGTGGACACGTGCCTATAACCATTCGGGCAAGATCTCGGGAACACGAAGCCAAAGGCCACGTAACCTTGGTGTTTCGCCTTTTCCTTCGTTACACAGCCAGAAAGGCCACAGCAGCGCCCGCGGGCGCCTCGTCTCCCCGGGCTGCCTGAGCGCCGTCCGGCAGCTGGAGGTCACGGCGGCGGCAGCAAGGAGGGAGGGAAGGGGCGGCGGGGAAAGGGAGCCGAGAGGGCAGCGCGGACGTCCCAGCCCGCCGGGAATCTCGCGGAAGGCGGGCCGGAGCCCCTCGGGTGGCCCTTCCCAGCACTCGCGGGCGCTGCGGTGCAGCCCAGCCCGCCGCCCTCCCCGGCGGGTGAGCGGGGCCAGCGGAAAGCGACAGGGGGTTTCCCACAGGAAGGCCCGGCGAGGCGGGCGGGGCAGGGGGGAGGAGAGCGGGGGAGCGTGTGTGAGGGGGGACGCTCCGCCGCCGCCGCCCTGCCGTCTTCCCTCTCGCCCGCCCCACGGCCGCCCCTACCTGCGGCGCCGGGGGAAGGCTCCATCTGTGCCCCGCGCACGGCGTCAGCTGCGCACACGCCGCGCACGCACCGTACGGCCCCCGCGGCGCAGGCGCGGCCCCGCCCGCTCTTCCCGCCCCGCCTTCAACGCGCGGGGGCGCGCAGGGCGAAGGGCAGTGGGCTGGGGTGGGGTCGCGGTGAGAGGGCTTGAGAGGGCTTGGGGAGGTCGCTGGTGGTCTCGGACTCTCAAGCTGGGTCATCCCAGAGGACGTGGCACAGGATTGCGGTCCAGGCGGTTCTTGTGTATCTCCAGTGAGGGACATCCCACAACCTCTCTGGGCAATCTGTTCCATTGCTTAGTCACAGTAAAGAAGTTCTTCCTCATGTTCAGATGGAGCTTCCTCTGCATCAGTTGCTGTCCATAGGCTCTTGTCCTATTGCTTGGTACCACTGAGAAGAGCCTCGATTCATCCTCTTGACACCCTCCAGTCAGATAATTGTAGACATTGATGAGATCCCCGCTCAGTCATCTCTTCTCGATGCTTCCCTCAACCTTTCTGCATAAGAGAGGTACTCCAGTCTCCCAGTCATCTTGTTGCCCTCTGTTGGACCCAGTCCAGGAGCTCCATGTCTCTCTTGTACTGAGCAGCTCACAACTGGGCTCCCTGCAGGCCCTGGGTGCAGAGAGTACCACTTCCCTGGGAACCTCGGGGAAGCTTGTGAGTGTGTGAAGCCCCTGACAGGGGCTGGGTGTCACAGCCTCTAGCTCTTGGCTTCCAGCCCAGGCTTCCAGCCTGAGGCTTCCACAGTGAGGGCTTGAAGTGGAAACAAAGAATTTCGGTGGTGGCAGTTTTAACCAATGAGTTGGTCTGTGCCCTTTGAGAAGGGCTTCCCAATCAGTGGGCAAGAGGCCCTCTCTCTTGCCTTGGTTTCTCTCGGACCACATTCCTGTGACAGCTGTGTGATTGATAGAGGAATCAGGAAATTTACTGTCCCACTTGAAACTCATATTTAGGAGTTTGCAGTATATTTAACTAACCAATCTTTAGTTGTTCATGGCACAAGGCAATGTTTCCCCACTTTGGGGAAACAAAATATGCAATTAAAAAAAAAATTAAATGAAAAGTGACAAATTGCTATACGTTTAAAAATCCAAGAACATGATTCCCCAGAAATGAAAAGAAATTAAAAACAAGGAGACATATCTGAAACTCAGGACTTGTTTTTACAAATACAACCCAGGATTTTCAAAAAGCCCACCTTCTTATCTTCAACATTTTAGGGTGACAGGTGGTATAGAAAATCAGTCATTTTATGCAGTAGCCTCTTACAGGAGGCTGCAAAAATTCTTCTATAGCATTTCCTCTATTATCTGGCATTGTTACTTCCTGTTAAATGGAAAGATGAATGTTAAATATTACATTCTTAGGGAAGTGGGAAATCCAGGAGCCTTCCCCAAACACTAGATAGATCTTCTATGCGTCTGGAAGATAATAAGCAGTCTAGAAAAAATCGGTAGGAGGAATTCTGTTAGCAGTCACCACATCATTTATTCTTAAAAGGAACTTTCAACTCCAGTTTTTCCCCCAGATTTATGTTATTTTTCCCATTTGAAAATTCAGTCTCTTTATTTGAAAATAGATTGTTTCAATTTAAGGCCACACTAAGAGCCAAGTTCTTCATGTTGATATGTTCACAGAAATTAGTAGAGCGTGATGTAGGCAAAATCTTCCACACGATTGCTTTTGGCCTTACTGATCTAGAGCATTTCAGCTTTACACCATTAAGTGCCTTTATGCTTCTCTGTTCTTTAAAATCCACAAGTCTGATCTCTTTCCTTTGAGTAAAATGTGAATGTTACAACTGTTTTCCATAACTTTAAACAATACCACTTCAGTTAATGTTTACATACTGATTAAGAGAATTTTAGTTCAACAGGGCTGTGCAAATGCAATATGTCAACTTACTTGTATTTGTTTTATTATGGGGGTTTTGGCCTATGCCACTTCTGCATTGAATTTAAGAGTGCTAAAAAAAAGATACCAGCCAATGTGCAAAGGGTTCTTATATATATCTGCAACAAGAAAATGCAAGAGAACACAAGATGCAAAGAGGAGCTTTCAGCAAAAAAAGGAGAATGTACACTTAAAACTGTAGGTCAAGTTAAAAAAAAGGCATTAGTTTAGTTAGTGATTTTTTTCTGCTCTTAAACTCTTGGCTATTGGTGTTTATATATGCCCTGCAAAATCAGAACTCTGAACATTTCTTTTATTGATGAAGATCTTTGAATTTACATGTCGGCTCTTTGTGTTGTGTTAATTTAATCAGAGGAGTAGGATAGACAGAACCTTCTTTGATGAAGTCAATACACACAAAAACAGAAGTCCAAAAACTTTGTAAGTTGAGGAAGCTGCCCTGTCCTTTTGCAGTAGCAGGCCTGGAGAGCAGAAACAGGATTTTTCTGCAAGTCTTATTTCCAAGTCTGACCAAAAAAAAAATGAAGAATACTAAGAACTGCAAGGGAGTAAGACACATCTTGAGGAAATAAAAACAAATACAAAGGAAAAAAATGTCTAGAATGACTTTGGCTAGAACAAATATGGAAATCTGAGGATCAGAAATAGTTTTTGAGTGAGAGCATAGGCAGCTGTGGTTCTGATAATAGTTTTGTGCAATTTGGGGCTATTACAAATCATTGGAAATGAGAAAGTGTTGGAAAAAGTGTTACCTTGAGAGATAAGCAAATGAGACTGACATTATGGAGAGCATGAATGGCATAAGTAAGACAGAAACTGTCCACAAATGGCTTTAAATGAAGATAAATAGCTTATGTCTGACTTGGGAGTCAGTGCAGTGATCCCGGGAGGTGACACAGTGGCCAACACAGTGACACAGGAAAATTATTTTCTTACAGCAGCTCAAATGAATACAAGCAGAACAGTTTTCACGACCAGATAAGAGGAAGTTACTATGTTAGAGATATGAGGTGTTAAGAGCCATATCAAGAATTCTAGTAGTATAGATAAAAAAGCAAAACACTTTGTAAATACATATTCTGCATGCTATTATGTGCATTCCTGGTGTTATTAAGTTCATCAACCTGTATAGAGAAAAGATTGTTTTTCTTCTTTCATTAATGTGAAAGTGCCTGTCGAAGTGAACTATATTCTGTACGATCATCCAAAGGTATAAAGGGGTGGTTTCATTTAAATTTAAAAAAAAAAGATAAAAAAAAGAAAAAAGTGCTAAGTGGGTCTTCTTTAAACATGAGGTCTAACTTGTATCTTATCCCAGGAGAGAGTTCTGAAATGACATCTGGAGTATGCAATTTGTGTTTGGTCAAATCTTTTTTAATATGAATCTTGCACAAGTTGGGCAGCCCTGTGAAGTTGTGCTGAAATGTGTGGGGCTTTTGCCATGTAACACTTTGATATGAGTTACTACTGTATGCTTCATTTAACTGACATACTCACCCAGTAAACTTGCTTAATTGGAACGTCTCCTGGGGCACTGATGTGAGACCAGTAGTACTTAATACACACAACTGCTACTTAACGGGGCCTTAACAGGGCAGTGGCTATTGCTTACTACCCCTGGTTATTCAGTGCTGCTTATGTCATCTCTCTGTTACAGTTTCTTGGGACTTATCTATACAAGGAAAATGTTCCCTGCAATTCATCCCCTGAGGATAAAATACTAGGTGCACTAGGGAAAGTAAACTGATGATGGTGGTCACAATTTATGCACTGATTGTTACAGTGGGGAAGATATGGTAACTTCCCTTATAATCTTGGAGGATGCCCAAGACAATGCTTTTCTTATAAAATTTTTTAAAAATATATAGTCAGAAGTGGTGTTGGGTAACAGTAATTTCTGTGTTCCAAAGATTTGTATTGTCATTTGATTAGTTAATCGCCCATTTTCAGAAGTGTGAACATATTTTCACACTTCAACCAAGACGGTGTTAACAATGAAACTATAGATAGCAATAGAGATTAATTATCTATCCCCCGTGTCTCCACACCTAGTTCTTACCAGATAAAGAGAGCCTATCTGTCTACACACAGGTGTGATTTTTTTTTTTTTTTAAACAATAGGCTTGGTCAAATGAGTTCAAAGGCATATTTTCAAATGGCANCATGTCTTCCAGAAGGGGGAAAAACATGAAGAAGGAGTTTGTAGTGTCTATTGATTGTGCAAGTTGCAGCATTTTGCGTTTACTCCCCCATAAAATTAAACCTATCTATATGTTTGTTTAGGGATAGGAGGTCTTTACATCAGAATCTGTTACTGTAGGAAGAAGCACTAGGCATGTTGAACTACTTCTGTCCTATCTTAATAATCTGTAACTCTACTTGTTCTGGATATTAGTATCTTGCAGACCTCTGAACCTGCAGCCTGTCAAGTCTCACATAACTGACGTGAGATTTCTGCAGTATCTTCACAGTGCAGGCACTAGTGCTGTGTGGCCTTGGCCTCTCTCTTTCTCTGGAAGAACTGCAACTGGCATATTGCTAAGTGGGAAGCTCTGTGGTGGCAGGGCCTATCTAGAGTCCTGTGGACTGTGTCTTACCACTTTACCAAAAATGACACCTTTCCCCAGGCCTTCAGGAAAGGCCTTGCCTTTCCCCTGATATTTCAGTGGAGTTGGAACCATCTGATCAGGGTGACTACCAAAATTTGTTGACTTTCTAGCACGATATCGTTGAAGTAGTATGTAGGGAGCTGGCCATCTGCTCAAAAAAAACCCAAACCAAAACAAAAAAACACACTACATGAAATAATAATTATGTTTGCCAGTCACCACTAGATCTGATTGGCAGAATGCAAATCACTTCAGTTCCTTTTCTGGAGTCTGCACACAACAGCAAAATCTTTCATTGGCTTTTTTTTAGCTCAAAATTTCCTCATTTTGTCTCGACAGACTCAGATATATCCCAAAGTTATAAACTATATGATGTACCAGATGTAGATCACTTGACTGGTACCAAGATTTTCAAATAGTAGTAGTTCAGTATGTAAAAGCAAGGGAAGGCTCACCACTAAAATAAAGCAAACTATGAAATTTCATTGTTTGATTTACCTTGCTTACAAGAACAATTACTTTTCAAGCTATGATCAGAGTGCTTTGCTGTCTGAATACATTCACAACAGTTATAGGGTGACTGTCATTTGCATTGGAGTTTTTATTTAGAAATTTATTTCAGCCACTACCAAGGCTTAGGAGTTTTGTTTTCCCTCCTTGCAGCTCTGCATACCAGTTTTCCTTCTATTTGTGATTTTCTTTGAAAAGTTACTTAGCTGTTCTTTTACTTCATCCTTTCCCATTTTTTTTACCTGCCACACAGAGAAGGGCTAGTCCTTGATGATAAATGTTTAAAAGGAAATGGTTCAGTGTTCAATGTGGCTTGTAGGTCACTGTAACCACTGTGTGGTGCAGTCCTCTAAATATGTGAGCTGGCACAAGAGCCCTCCTGGTGTCTCACCATTAGCAGTAGCTTGGATATTTCCTAATCACTCCTTAGTCTTGTTTTTATTTGTTGGGGGGAGAGTGGTGCCAGAGCAGAGAACATCTCTATGGAGGCAAGCCCTGAAGTTGTAAGGTACTCTCAAATCCATTCCGTAACATAGACAGGGGTTACAGCTCCATCCTTGGTGTCGGGAGTTGTATTACAAGTAAAGAAAAAGAAAGAGTAAGCCTTTAATAACTGAAACGTGCCATGTAGTCAGTCCTGTTTGAGTGCTAGTCTTGTTTGTACATACTCATTTTGTGTAGTAAATCCCTGCTTAGAGACACAAATCCTCTTAACTGCTGGTTGATCCTCTTAAGAATCATTGTCTGTTTCTTTAGTTCTGGAAATGTTTGCTTCTCATTGGGCACACCACCCTCTAATGTAGGATCATCATTCTGCCTTGAAGTTCAATCACAGTAGTTGCTTCTTTCATCTCTAAACCACAAAAAACCTCAGAGATAGGGAAACAAGAGCACAAAGAGCTTAAGCAGTTTGCCAGGCGTTGTGGAGGAATGCTAGTGGTAAAGTAGAGATCTGAAGATCAAGCTCCTCACTTTATAGTCCACTGAGATTACTTGAGATTGTAACACTACTCATATTTCATAAAATTAGGCCTGAGTACAATCCATACTTCTGCATTTGGGTTGCCATCATTGAAAATTTTAAGATCTGAGTCATCAGGGCAGAAGAGAAAACTACTTATTAATGTATCTAGAGAAGGATGCAGAAATGAAAAAAATGTCCTTGCTGAATCTGATCCTGATGCTGTCTAAAATAATCTTTCTGTCAGCAGACAGCTTCTTTTTGCATGCATCAAGTTCTCAGTATTTAACTTACTGTAAATCCTCATACCTCTCCCTACCCAAATTTACAGTGGGATGGTTTTATATAATTAGCTACAATGTTATATTTGCATACCTCCTTAGTTTAGATTGTTGAGAAGTCTGTGGTTATTTGTCTCCTTCTCCATAAAATATGGAAAACAATTCGAGGTACAGGAACTTATTTTCCTTAAAATTTACAATAATTGAATATACTCACTGCACTTGTTTCTAATTCAATTAGGCCTGAGTACAAGACTGATAAACAGAATGTGAGTAGAGGAAGATGCTTTTCTACCATGACAGATATGTTCAAAGCATGTTTGGGGTTTTTTGTCAAAGTTTTTCCCTTCACTTTAGTTTTTAGGTGCATAGGAGTGATGCAACAATAATAATGCTGAACACTTAGCTTCCTCATATTCACCAGTCTGGAAAATTCAATCTGACTTTAAATTTAACACTACTCTTCTAAGGAACCTCAACTGACCAGCACTGATTCTGTGGTTTTACTTGCTGAGATTTAAATGGATGTTGTCAAGAGGAAGTATTGGCAGTCATAAAAGTCCATAACCTGAACTTCAGTAAGGGGAAAAAAGTTTTTTTGCTTTTTTGTGTTCATCCTTTGTGTTTATTTGTGTCCATTGTTTCATTGCTTTGAAAATAAACTTCTTAGTTCCTAGTATCTTGTCCATGTTGTACAGTTAAGCATTTACCTGTTTGTAAGTGCAGGAAGCTTATTGGGGAACTCAGTGAAATTATCATGTTGTATATTTTTGAGTTGAGAAGTAAATTCTCACTTTAGCTGCAAAGAAATGTTATTTCTATCCTCATCTCCTTTTCTGATCTTTTTTATGTTGCCAAATGTGGTTTTACAGCTGCTGTACTTTCATCTACTGACATTCATTTCAGTGTTAGAGGAGCACTGGATGCAGTGAAGGGAGATCTGATTTGAAAACTCGGCTCTTGACATGTATTTCCCTGTAATATGATTCTGGTGTGTTCCTACTTATCTACCTCACTGGGACATTTACATCCATAAGCAGTACAGGCTTTGTGCAACTCCAGTTCTGATGGCTGGTTGGTGGGGGTGCAGCAAGGGTTAGTTGCTGTTGATGTGGCAAACTATAGTATTATCTGTAGAATCATGAGATTTTATTTTTTTTACTATTAATGTGACATGTTGTAATACATAGAATCAAAATGAAAACTCGGAGGCTTTATCCCATCGATTCCAGATGGGATAAAGATGTTAAGAGCCTGACAGCTTCTACATTCAAATTCTTTGCTGCAAAACATTTAATTAACTATCTTCTTTGCTTTACAAACAATGTTCAACCTTTATTCACACCTGAAAAGTAGATGAGGATATGTAATGTAATGAAGCTGGATGCAGAAATGGATACTCAATGGAAACCCCTGGCAAAGTTAGTAAAACAAATTTCATAAGATCTAGACAGTTCTGAAACTTCAGTGATAATGGTAACTGTTTTCATTTAGGGCAAACTGAAACTGGGAATTGAATACTGGTACTACAATTCAGGATTTCATAGCTCATCTCTTTGCTCTCCAATTGAATAAGTATTTAAGGTGTATCCTATATGTCTAATAAGCTGAAATTTGGGATTGTAGATTTTATTATTTTTATGATTTACCTATCTCCAGCATTAGTTTAATTATTGTGAATTATTAACATCAGTATAAGTGATTTGGGTCCGTTTTTTTCAGGCATTCTCTGCATATCTGTTCCAAAGATCTCATAGTATAAACGATTGAAAGGAGTAACAGGAAGAATTGAATAAGGGCAGAGAGCAAGAAGACATTACAAATGTCATGTTTGGTATGAAGACATATACTGCATGTCTGTTATTATTATACATATGTGTGATAATGTGTGATCATGAACATATTATTATACATATATGTGAAATGTAGTATAACATATATATATATATATGTATTTAATTCTCTTTCCTACTTATCCTATAGAATTAGGTAAGAGCATACCATCAAGGAAGACATGATTGAATGGTGATGTGTCAAAAGAAAGTGTAACTAAGGTTTAAATAAGTTTTAACTTCCTGTCATGTTTTTGCATAACTGGGGCAAAGTGTTATTCAACTCAGAAAAGCAGGGATTTTTTGATGGGTTATTTCAAATTCATTGTTTCTTGGAGTTGTTTTTTTTTTAACCCCACTTTTTATAACACCTTTTATTTAATTTCAGTGACTAGTTCACATTTTAGAGAAAAGAATTTTCTCTAAATTTCAGTAAGGTTCATAACATCTCTGAGATTTCCCAGAACTTCTACAACAAAACTATGGGAGAGAAAATTTGGTATTTCTGGTAAGTCAAAGGCTTGGAACAAACAGAAAATTATCCTTTTGAAAATTAACAATTACATGGGTTAGCATAGAGAAGTAGAAAAGCAGAGAAAACAATTAAAATGCCCATCCTCTCAGTCTGTCTGTGTTTTGCTTTGAGTGGGTATTTGGAAATGTAACTGAATCCACTGCAGTAGATAAATCAACTTTTTTTTCATGAGCACTGTGCTCTACAACGCAACCATGTAAATCTCCCTCGATATCGTAATTTGTATTCAGTTAAGTACCAAAAAGTTGATCGCAGTGTGTGATGAATCAATTCCCATGCTAGGATAAGCTGTAGAAAGGAGAAGCTGAAGTTTGAATTTCATCATTTTCTGATATGGAACAGCAGATTAGGAGTAACAGCAAGATTTTAACCCCTACATTCTAAAGAAACATTTCATTTGGAATGTAGGAATAACACTGTTTCACTTGGCTGGCACCTGCAGACATAAAAGTTCTGTTTGTTCTGAGGGTCCTTTCTCCCTGTTTAGCAAAGATATGGACATTTACATAGGTTGGTATTTATTTCCTCAGCTAGGAAATCTGAGCAAAAAGGGGACAGCCAAATTAGCTGGGGAAATCACAGTACCTTTAGAGAATCAAATTTACTCTTTTTAGTATGTTTTTATTGGGTCCTTAGCAAGTGCTTCTTACACCTCCTTGTCATGCTTCTTGATTTTTTATTCCAGAAATATATACTGTAAGTACAGTATCTTAATGTTACATCTTTCCTTCCATAGCTCTTTCAGGCATAGAAAAACATTTGTTATTCTTTTGCTCTCTATTACAATGTGACAGCTTTGCCCTTTGCAATGCATGAGGATCACTTTTAGTCAATTTTATCAGGAGAAGAAGCAGTATGTTGCAAAACTTTATCTACCATCTCTGGCAAATGCTATTCTTGTTAGGGTTCCAATTTCAAACCCATTGGTATGCCAGTTATGCTGTCATCCAGTATCCTCCAGTTCATTAATACAATTTAGTTTTCATCGCAGTTCATCTCCAAATCTGTCGTATTAATTGTCTTTCTTGCTGTCCTTTCTTGTCCATGAAAGTTTTTGCTTACTTTTTTACATATAAATTTTGGTTGGTGAGTGGCACTTGATCTTGTACTAGTATGGACAGATATACCAATATTAATCAGATGTGTGGCTGAACTGCAGTTTTTGCAGATGCAACTTTTACAGTTCCTTCATATTCATTGCTTCTTGTTTAACCATTTACAGGTTAACTTGCCATAAAAAGAATTCATAACCTGGAATGTCATTAAAAATATCATATACAGAACAATGCTACCATTTTGAAGTATTTAAATGCATTTGCACTTTGACAAAATGATGGCAGCTATTAATAATGTAACTGAGCGTAAACAAGTACCATTGCAATTTACTTCTCATGTTCTTTGAATTGTCTCAAAATTTTGTTAGTCAAAAAATCAGGGGAAATTCTGAATTTAATTATTTTAAGCTCTGTGTGGTTTACACAAGCAGGAATATATGTTAATTAAAAAAAAAAAAAAAACACAAGCAGCTTGCTTTACCTTTAGACCTCTAGAATATCATCATGTTTAAGAATGTCTCACATGTATTTCAGTTCTAGATTTCTTTGTGGGAGACAGAGCTACTCATATATAAGGGACATAGAATACAATCCTAATTATGACATCCAGCATGAATGCAAGCAAAATGCCACTAGGAAAGTTTAACTAGTTCTGGTGGCAGTTTAAGCTCCATTCATGTACTAATTACATCTTCAACAAAGATTGAAATTTAAAGCATTGTTCCAAAGAAAATATTATAGTTCCTAGCTTTGTATAATTAAAATACCATTTTGAACTATTTAGCATTAAATTAAAATGACTGTCCAGGTGATGATTAGGACATCCAGCTATTGAATGCAATTTGCATTCAATTTTGCCCAAGTTCTCCTTTTGAGCTAACACTCAACTAGAGCATGGCAACTGCACAAACATGACTCTTTTGGTATTAAGGGAACATATGTTATCGATTTGATTGACTTCTTATTCATCATGCCACGTTCTGCTTTGAATGTAAACAATTCAAAACGTTCACTTCAGCATGTTTTTTCCCCTGTAATTTCATTCCATTGGTACAGCAAAATCGCCACAGTGTAAGGCCATCTGCAAACTGTAAGTACCAACCAGGTTAGGGTGCTGGTGGCTTCCAGCTGAGGAGCTCTGGTTCCTGGACGGGAGTGACACTCAGTCTCCAGGATCTGCTCCAGAAGACACCTTAGGGAGATCTGCTGTGGTGAACCAGCACTAGGAGGGTGAGAAACAGCTGCAGCCAGAGCTGCTGGCCAGCCTGCCTGCTGGAGCTGCAGGGTTAGGGCAGCACAGAGCCAGGGTGGGGAAAAGCAGCAGAATCTCAGCAGCGTGGTTCTTGCCAGGTTAGGGAATGTGTAACGGAGCAGCTGTTGGATATGCAGTGACAGTTACCACGACCACCATGGCTTTGCTGGCTGACAGCATGTCTCCCAAAGGGGGGTAAAGCATGGGCTACTCTAATCAGATGTTCATTCGGAGAAAAATGAACTTTCTGTCATTCAAGTCCTTGCGGGTACTGCAAAGAGAACAAAAGAATAGTCATTAAAAAAAAAGTCACTGGCTACTGACCTGCCTGTCAATAAGCATTAAAGAAATGTGATGCTACTGCTGGGAAACTATCAAATTTGCTTTAAAGAGCAATGCTAATATCAAAATTTGTGTTGATTTGTAACAATCAAGCTGGAAACCAAGGATGTTTTTGTTTTATTTTGAAGGAAAAATACTCTTCAACAGATACTTGTATTAGCAAGGGAGAAAATCTGCTGCTGAAATAGGGAGGTGACAGAGTAGGGAAAAAGGTGGTTTTTCATTGCAGTTAGAGTTTGGATATAGTATATTCCTCATAGTTCACTACAGCAATTAGGCTGTTGAAATTGGCAATAAACCCTGAGAAAGGATGAACGTATTGTGAGAATAGTTGCTTTTTTAAAGAGGTACACTCACTCTGACTCAGGGAGGAGCTGGAGTCTGCAGTAAAGGGAGAGCAGCAAGCACTAACACACTTAAAACTCGTTGGAGTTAGAAGCTGTGCTACTGTAAAGCAACAATTTTTCTAAGAAGAATTTGCAAGACCCTCAGAAAGAGAAGATGTGCACACACCAGTTCCATTTCTGCATAATTCATATCCTGTTTCAGAAAAGAGAAAGAACTTTGAGGTCTCACTTCAGCTTTTACTGTGTTTGATGTACACCAGAAATACCCTCCTAGCTTTTCACACACTACTACTCAGAAGACTACTGCAACTAACTCTCTAATTGCTGTGCTGTTCTGGCTGGGTGGTTTTGCCATAGACTCCTCTTAGCATCTTTTCATTCAGTTTTTCTCTTCTCTGTCATTTACTTCAGACCACTTCTGACTTCTGCAATATAAAAGACTCCAATGAGTAGCTGTTACTTCTGTCCATTCCATAGTCATGTTTGAAGCGTCTATATTTTTCTGGTATGTTGGTGGTTACTCAGAAGGCCATATAGACATTAGGGCCTTTGGGAGAGATCCTTCCTGCTTTTCATTTGAAAGCAGGTCACTGCTCTTATTGATTTCTGGACTATCAGATATTGTATGTGTCAATGTCAAGTTTTAGGTCTCCTCTTGTGTTGGGTAGTGGTGATGAAGAATTCAATATTTGGGTTGTATGGGGGCACACCTAGGTCATTTTGCCATTAAAATTACTAGAGAGCCAGAAATGCTCCCTTGTTTTCAATCAACAAATCTCAAGATTCTTCAAATCCATTTAGAAATTTGTGTAATTATTTTCTGTGTTGGTGTCTTTTATTTTCTTTTGTTGTTTCCAGGAAAAAAAAAACAGCAAAGGACTTTTTTTTCCTTTTACTCTTTCAAAACAACTATGCTTATTCCTGTAATATTAATATTGGTGTTTCCCATCTTAGGAAAAAAAAATGAAATTAAGAGAGAGTGAGTTATTTTCTTGAAAAATTGATGATGAATGGTGACAAAAATGTCCATGTGAAATACGTAAAACTCTGAAGATATGTAGGAATTAAATGGTGGATTATTTAAGATTCATATTATCTGTCTGAAATGCAGAAAATTTTAAAGAATGTTGTTAAACTTTTAGCTAGAAAAGTATAAATTTCTGTCCAGTTCATATTATAAACATTAAAAGTAATTTTGATCCACATTTGGAAGGAAAGTTCTTGTATTTTTCATATTAAAGTATTTGACATTTTAATATTACCTGGAAAATTAATTGATAAAGCTTATAAAACTAAATGCCACTTTGCCCAGAAAAAATATCTTCTACCTTTCAAACAGCACTGGATATTTTGCAACATCCAGAAGTGCAGACCAACAGCAGCCTCCATGAGAAGAGATTCTCAAAAGATTCAGATCCCTTAAACATGCGCAAACCTAGAATGTAGAAATACAAACCACAAAATAAAGTGTCTATGTTTATTAATGACAATTGTTGCTTTTTATCTCCCCTCCTCAATTCCAGTGTCTTGAGACTGCAGCACAAACCATGTCACCAGATAAATGCCTTTCAAATAACTTCTTTAATTAACCTCCTGTTCTTGAAAAATATGCAAAATTAAGAATACCTTAAGCAACCCCAAGTGTTTCCAAATGTACTCATGCATTTGGTAGGATAGGCACATACTATTTCTCCTAATCATAAATTAGTATATTGCAAATGGGAAAAGTAAACATAATACTTGTATTTATAAATCAAAGTAGCAACCCTTGTAAGCAGTCTAGGAAATGATCATTCAGTTGTCAAGGCTGAATGACGTTTGCACTTGAGGAGCAGTGTGTTGAATTTCTAGTCTGAAGTTTATGCAGGAGAAAAACTACTTCAGCAATTACATTCAGATATGGAGATAGGAACAGACTTATTGACTTCCTGAGCTTGGCTTTGAATTAGCTGAGTTTGTACTGTAGGAACGAACTTCCTTCACTTGTGTTATATCAGTTTCCTTTGGCCCAGAGTTCACTTTTTCCAGTAGAAAAGGGATAAAGTTACCATTCAGGTACTCTGTAAGTCATCTTTATCTGGTTGAGTTGATTCTTTCATCATGTTAAGGCATCTTTCTGGATTGCTTGGGAAGGAGCTCTGACAACATTGTTGTTTTAGAAAGTCCAACAGAAGGGTAAACTCTGCCTACATTTAGCAGCTGTCTTTAGATTCTTTAATTCCCTCTTAAGCAGGGTCAGACTTTATTTGCCTCCTACCTGTGACCGCCAGTACCCAGTGGTCTACTCTTCACAGTCACAGGCTTTGAAAAGTGTCCCTGCACACTCCTGTGCTTGATGTCCTCAGGAAAGTGACTTAAGGGCAGATATAATTATTTTAGAGTTTTCTGAAAATCTGAATTTAAACATTCCAGATTTTAACACAGTTGGCTTTTATGCTGTATTATATTTTAACAATAGCTCCTTTTTTTTGTACGTCTGATTTCTGATGCAACTGTCCCATATTTGCCAAGGGATTGTCCTTCCTCAGAAGGAAATAAGAAGGGCCCTTTGAAGATGGGTTCTCTAACCATAAAATTGTGTGTCTAGAGGACAATAAAGAAAGGAACAGAGGAGGCAGGTTCAGCAAGAAATGAAGAAGAGCAATAAAATTACTTCACTAGGATATCACACAGCTCTTAACATAACTACTACCGATCACTTTGAAGAAATCATGTGGAACTTATGCCCTTGCAGTATTTACTATGGCTAGACCACACTGGTTTTTGGTGTGGGAGTAAAGGTTCTTCCATCAATACAATTCCAGCAAGACAATGTATTAGGCCTTCCACTGAGATGGAGAAGAGAACAAAGACAATTGCTGGCTTGATCCAGGCATTAGCATTCAGTTGTTTTCACATGTGTTAAATGTTTTCTGGAAGTGTTCCTGTTTATTGCTGACGTGTCTTAATTTATGAAAGAAATTATAAGTTTGGTGCGTTTTGCAAAAAACCCTGAGAAACACAAAATCTAGTCTCCCCAAATCTGTAAAATTTACCAGCAGTTAATCAAAACTCTAGAATGTGCCAAGGCCATGGTATTGATGAAGGTACAAAAACTGCTTTTAAGTGATGCATTACTTGATCATGGCATGTTGTCCGTGCTTTTAAGACCTTCCCTTTACAGTTTAGCACCTCGGTGTGCTTTGCCAAAATGACCAGGCAACCACTTCGTTTTTCCTGAAGGGGTGTTCCCCTCTGCTTCTGTAGCTTCATAGATGCTTTAAACCCAACAAGACTATTTGTTCTAACTGCTTTGTCAGTCCACCAAACAAATAAGCAGTATGAAGTTACAGAATAGAGAGAAGGGATTTTAGGACTTTCTACTTCTCTGAGAGGGGAGCGAGTACCACATGGTGCTTTGGGAAAACATTCCAGGATACAGTGGACTGGCCTGAGCAGTAAGGGACACTCAAGTTAAGGTTCTGGTTTTTGCATTCAGACCTCTAATGTAAATAAGGACATGCTGTGTTGGTAAGGAAAGTGAACATTTCATGCACCCTAGTGAGTTTAGACCATGGCTGTCTGTCAGCATAAATGCACGGATGGTGTTTTCTCATTTAACCCTATTTTGGTGGTAGTTTCAGTTTGACTCATTATTACTCACCGAAAGACTTAAAGTAACAGAAACCTTCACAATTATGAGAGAGGTTATGTAATCTCATCAGTCATTTTGTGTTTGCAATGTATGCTATAATTTTATTGTGTAGTAATTTGAATTCTTTATAGATAAATTGCCAAACTACTTGGGCTTCCTATCAAAGTTTAATTATAAATCATTACAAAAAATTAGTATGTTTGCATGGAACTGGTTAGCAAAGTTTATGGAAAAACTTTTCGGCAAGAGGGTACCTTAGGACAATATTTTATGGGCTTATCCAGGGGTAGCATGTTTTTGGAAAAAAGATAATTAAAGTAATTAGGAAAATTTTAAGACAGGCAATTTGTTTTGAGTAGCAGCACAGGAAAAAACACGTCTGATGGAAGGTGGTTCAATTTTTCTGCTTACTACCTTTTCCTTTTAATTGTATGAAACCTTTTGAGATTGTGTTGCCTCCAGATAAAGGTGTAGGAGGCTGAGAGGTTTTTCTTTGATGCAGTAGGAGAGAAGCAGAGAAAGAGGAAAAAAAGAATAGTGAGACATTGGCAGAAAATATTTGGCATCATAAAACAAGTAATATATGAACCTTCTAGTTTGAATAAGCACACAATATTTTCATAGATTTACCATTTCAAATGTTTTTGTTGGAATGAGGGTGACTTTTTATATTTATCTCATTATGTCTGGGCTTACTTTTTGACATGACATATTTGTGTTATATGTGCTAGCAGAACTTTGGAAAGTATACCCAAAATACAGTGACAATGGTGGTTCTGTGAGGCTTGCTTAAATTACCTGTGTTCTGTACCCTTCGGATAAGATCATTCCATGTCTTTTTTTTTTTTTAATATTTGCAACATACAGGTTTTTTCCCTAAGACACTAAATAGCCGGTGTCAAATTCCAGTCTTTAATGCAACAATAGCACCCCTGCATTGGGACAACCCATTAGTTATGCAGTGGGGAGCAGAATTTATTGCGGTGCACTGGTTCTTCTGTTGCTGTTTCTTTATATTTTCCATGGCAGCACATTAAGTAGAAGTCTTATTTAGTGGCCCATTTAAAAGAACAATGTACTTGAGTTTGTTGAGGAAATTACTACTACTTCTAAAGTGAAGATCCTGACTGTCCCGAAATGAGTCCCCAACAGTTGGTTGCCTTGCACACTAATGCCCAGTGGAAGAAGAATCTGTGCTACAGATAGTTGCCACATCAGAAATAATTCAAAACTGCAAGAGAGGCAAAAATAAAAAATAACTGAAGTTCCAGACAAATTGTCAGGCTGAGTTGTGTAAATAAAATGGCCAGCTAATTGTATTCCCGCGTGAATCCAGTCCAAATGGACCAGACGGGTTGAGTGCATAATAGAACACATGCACCACAGTTTGAAAATCTCTGGGAATACTGAGCTGTCTTGTGCCACCCCTGATGGAGCTGAAATTGTAGTGAACAGAATGCTGGAACCATGTTGTATTATCAGAGGACGTGGAACCACTTATTTGAACTAAACACTTAGTGCTGTCATGCTGGTGTGACAGAAAATGGCACTAAAGCACAGCTGAGTGGCTATTTTTGTCTGGATAAATACTCCAGTTTGTCAAGCTCTGTCTTCAGGTCTGCTAAAGCACAAAGGTAGAGTTCAAAATTAGACATTAACAACTTTACGTTATGGTACCTAAGGAACAAGTATCGCCTCCTTTCTTTCTTTTATTTCTTTTTCTGTGTACAATTCCAAATGTCTAATAAATTAAAAGACTTGAGTCTCAGGTTGTTCGAAGAGGGTACCTAAGACTAGGTTTCACATTGTATTCCATAAAAGCAAATTTTGTGTAAATTTTCCTCTTTCTTTTTTTCAGCAGGTTTTTGCATTGCCGGTGGTGGATGTAGTCTCCAGTTTAAAAAGCATCCCTTGGAAGAATTGGGCTTTAATATATAAGTATACCTGTACCTTCTACTGATACAATTATCCATACTGTGCTGGACCACTTCAAATATTTACTTTTGTGTCCCAAAATTACCAGTAAAACATAAAAAAGATAGAGTTTACAGATATAAAGATTAGAGTCTTAGTGGCTGAGCAATCAGGCTTGGGGTATAAGTGGGACTTCAGGGTTTCCATTATTGAACTAGAAGTCTAAATTTAATAATTTCTTAATAATTCTGGGAGAGATTATTTGTCATTAAACTTGGCTAAAGTTGGACTTCAGGTAGTCCAGAGGAAATCAGAAATTAAGGGTTCATTATTTCTCTGAAACATTTTCTACAAATGTGTGAAGATGGACTATTATCCCAAGACGTGTCCATGGCACCTTGGGGTTGGGGAATACTCTGTGGCAAGCTGAAGAGGATCAGTCTGTTGTGTAGCATTGGGATGAAGAGCCAATAAAGATCAGGGGGATGGTAGAGAAGAACTTCAGGAATGTTCCAAAGCACCTCACAGACAGATGTCAGGATACGAAACTGAACAGGCAGCCTCAGTATATGGGCCACCCATATAGAAAGATTGTTCTGCTATGCTGCTTTCTGGCACTACTGCTTGAGTGGCAATTTTTTACTTGATCAATAATCAGAACTGTGATTTTATATTGAGTTAGTATGTAAAACTTGGAGGAAAGGCTCAATAATACTGTGTTGAGTATGGCTATTGGGTGTTCTTGCTAGGCTTGCAAATGAATATTGTTTATGTTGCCTTGAAGTCAGGAGTGCTATGCCCCCGGAGGACAATGGGAAAAGGTGTAAACAATGTTTTGCCTCTTTGGTCCCCTAAAGGCAGAACTCTCAATCTTTCTCTACCCTGCAAATTAAAAGAAAGTTTTTTGGTCAGTGTGTGTTTAGAGAACAAAAAGAGAAGAACAAAGGAGGCAAGAAATGAAGACCAGTAAAAGATTTACAAGTTCACCAGGATGTCTCACATCTCTTGAGATAACTTAAAGGGCTACTGCCAGTCACTTTGGTCAGTGAGGAGTAGTTCTCTCTTCCTTTTTTTTTTGTTTCTTTTAATCTAAATTTTTCTTTCCTGAAACTGATACTTCTCATGTAAATAGTGGTACCCAAGATATCAGACTTCAGAGTTGAATATTGCTTTAAAATTGCAACTTATTCAAAACCTTTCACCCTTACAATTTCAAAGTATGTGTATAAATACATTAAACTTCTGGAATAAGTGTATGATCTGTAACAGATTCTTTACTCGTGTAAATCCAGAGACCTTGACAACAGTGGGGGAAGCTGCACATTCCTATCTTTAGATAGTGTATCTGCAAGAATGCTTAACTATTGAAAATATATAATCTTGCTCCTATCTCAAATTTGTGATTTTTCACTTTTCTACATTGTCTTTAGGCACAGAATTCTTTTTTCAATATTTAACATTTATCCAGGTGAATATGAAAGTTATTTATACTATACTCACAGCAGAAGTTCCATTGTGCTGTGTGCAACATTCTTGTCACAGTGTGAATATGTCCTTAGCTTTGAGACGTAGGAAGCCATACAGTTTGAAATTTTCGTGATTTGAATCTGCTTTGAGTCTAACTTGTTTTTTTAAAAAGCAGAAAAACAAATAAATTCTATCTGTTTTCCGGGGAAAGCAAAATAAACAAATGTAAAAACACAAACAAAACCTATAACAAAACAACAACAAAAACCATCAACCCAAACAAACAGAAAGAAAAATCAAAAAATCTCCCCAAAAATCCTAGGGGAAAAAATAAGTTGTGTTTTCACTGTGTATTTGTTTCCTCAACTGCTACTTTGCCGAGAAATTTTGTTGCCTTAATGTTTTCAAGTAGCACTTCGTAATTTTCAGAGATTTTTTTGTGTATAAATCTGCTCAAGTTTGATGGCATTTTAGTTGGTGCATGTGCTTTAATTAAATATGCCTTACCATTTTACTTTTCCCTGCGTGTTCTATTTCCAAGAACCAGAAAGGTACTGAAATAAACTGGAGTCTCTCTGCTGGTGAGATATATTCCCCCTGATATGCACACAGCTCCCTTTGGTTCATATAAGAAAACAAAATGCAATTGTTAGAGCAATTCAGAGTACAAGACCCTGATCAATTTAACTGTAATTGGTTCTTATGATCAGGTCAAAAGGGAGCGATCAGAGACTACAGCATATGCAAACCTAAAATTACAGATTGAAAAGCACTGATTTCATTATGAATTTTTTTTTTCTGACTCATAGTTTGAACGTCTAAATAATAGCATTCTTTTCCACCAATTCTTATAAAGCAGTTACTTATTTATTTTTAAGGACAACCAACTGATTATATTTTGAGACAATTAACCTGTAAATGTTTATTTAAGTTCTTGTTTTCCCCTTTGAACACGAAATACACTCCTGTGCTACTGGGCTGCATGTTGTTTCTAGTAACACTGACAGATACTATGTCAAAATTGCTGTACCTTCCTCAGGACAAACCCAAAGCAAGTGTAAACTTCATTGCATATTGTTCTCTGTACACAGTTTTACATTGCTTTTCCACAGGCTAGACAGACTTTTCCAGATGAATTTGTTGAGATGATTCACTCTTGAATTACATGATGCCAACCTAGAAAATTGACAGGAAGCAATTATTCAGATTCTTCTAAATTTTTAATTTTTAAAGCACATTGTTATGTATTTCTCTGCTAGGTAGGGTAAAGCATCTTCCTGGCAATACTGGAATGCCCTGAGGATCCCCAAAAGCTTTTTAAAGAATATTTTATTTACTGTGAGGAGGACTTGAGATAACCCTTTTAGGTGTCTACAAGATTTGTAAAGTCTGGTGAGAACAGATTGGCAGTGGATGCCTTCAGCTCAGACTGTACTGCAAAAGGTTTGCTGTGTATGGTTTCAGGCTACTGGCAACATTTGGAGCATTAAGAGTGCCATTGTAACATTAGTGTTGATGATATGGGAGCTAGTATGCATGGTTGAGGCTGAGGCCGATTCCTGTAGATGCTGATCCACCCAGAACACAGAAGTAGGTTTGTTTCTTTCTTTGCTGCTGCTCTGTGGTTCCCAACGGTCTTGTTTTACATGTTAAAGCCAAAGAAAAAGAGGTGCTGGGCAAAGCACAGAGTTTGGTTTCGACTTTTTGAACTTGTGGCAAAACACTTCTTGTTTATTTGCAAATAAAAGGAAAATTGTCTTCATTTTATATAGAGAAAGAAATTTTCTTACCAGTACTCAATCCTTGGTAGCAGGTAGATCTCTGTGAGGAAGAGTGTGGCAAAAGATCTCTGAGTTGGCACAAGAAACGGGATTGCATCTGGGCATGCATACCACTGAAAATGCAAAGGTTTTTAACTTTAAGAGGAGTGAGCTCTGGTATAACCTCTTCAATATAGTAATGGAGAGAGCACACTGGGTTGATTTAAAGAGGACATTTCATTGGTTCATGAACATGATTACAGGACCCAGGTACCTTTAGCAGCAGGAATGTGACATGAGTCATGAGTAGCATAAGAAGACAATTTTGAGATCTGTGGGTTGCCAGTCATTATTCTTCTGATTCTGCCTCATCAGTTTTCTTCCAAATCTTTTGGTTTGGGGATACCAGTTTAGCTGAGCTAACAAAGTGGTAGACTAAAAACATTTGTGGTCTTTATATAAATGCATTTTCACAAAGGAACAAATTCTGCTCAGCAAGATCAGAGCAGTTCTACAATCTGCTAGCACAAAACAGATTTCTTTCTTTACTTAGTATGAAAACGTGTAATCAAGGGTATAGGATGCTCCTTAAGAATATTTGGTCATGAAACAAAAGATAGTCCTTCTGTTTAAATGATATTCAGAACCATCAGAGATGCTTCCTCTTCTGGTATTTGAAAAAAGATTTTATGAAAAATAGGGGAATTAAATAACATCTCTCTTTTGTAAATGAGGAATGAAGTAAAAATTTGATTGTGCCTAATTAAAATATAGATTCATTCAATTTAATTACAGGACGAGATGAACAAACAGGAAAAGTTGTTTGGAAGAAAATTATGGAGGTCATCTGGCCCAGCCTCCTGCTCAAAGTGGGATGCATTTGACAAACATTTGACACTTTCCTGCATGACATCCTTGCAACTAAATTGGAGAGACATGGATTTGATGGATGGATCACTCAGTGCATGAGGACGTGGCTGGATGGTCACCTTTAAAGTGTTGCTTGAATCAAGTCACTGGCTTGAAGTTCAAGTGGAGACCAGCAACAAGTAGTGTTCTTCTGGAGTCTGTACTGGGACCAGTGCTGCCTGACTTCTTTTTCAGCAACATTGTCAGTGGCACTGAGTGCACCCTCAACCAGTTTGCCAACAACACCAAGCTTTTTGGTGCAGTCAACACACCGGAGGGAAGGGATGCCATCCAGAATGACTTTGACAGTCTTGAGTGGTGTACCTGTGCAAACCTCATAAATTTCAACAAGGCCAGGTGCAAGGTCCTACACCTAGGGCAATCCCAAGCACAAATATAGGCTGGGCAGAGAATAGATTAAGACCATAAGTACTAGTTTAAATTGAGAAAACTGCCTCTCAGGCTTTTTGTTTCTGTCTGATGTCTTTAAAATGTAGGGAGGTGTAATTTCCTGTGTGAAATATTCACTTGCCCTTAAAATACCTACTGTCAGACAAAGTAAGTTACCACTAATGTGTTGGTAAGTTACCTACAAATGAAAAGGAAAAAAATTTAAAATTCTTTGTATTCAACACATTTAATCTATGCAACATCATGCTAAATGAAATTTAACTGTGCAAAGTAACCGAAGAGATTTTGAAAAGATTTGTTACATCCAATTATGCTTATTCTGTTAGGATGCAGTTAAAATAACTTCACTAATTCTATTTTCTTCTCAGCATGTTAGGTTGGGATTATTAAGTACAGAAGGAAATATAATTCCCTTCCATGAATCTTTTCACTTGCTCTTAGCCTGAACAAAAGCCAGATTCTGATTTTCTCCCAGATGTTTTCCATGCCAAACCTCATGCAGGCAAAACACCACAAGTGTTTACACACTTATATATACTTTGGAAAGTCTGTGATGCTTGTCTGCCTTTCCTGCACATATCAAGGCCATACCTGGGTTCAGATAGAGGATCAATTGAAAATGTCAACTTGCAACTCAAAATATAAAAGGAAGCATACAAAATATGAAATCAAAAGTAGAAGTACACTTCCTTTTCCAGACAAAGAAAGTAATTTACTCACAGTGCATCTAAGTGTCTTAAGCATGCAGTGTGGTAAATTACTAACAGAAACAGATGTAATTCTTTAAACAAAGCTGGCCACAAACTAAATCTGTTAGTTCTGTTGTGAGCATAACGTATTGCATTATCTGAGACAATTTTGTAAATGAGCAGAGAACACAGAAAGATAATTGAGTAGTTACAGAGATAAAATCATGAGAGATTTAACCACTTCCGACTTGCAGTATGCAATCTGAAGAATTGTTCCCCATTTTGCAAGTGTGAGCCTCCATACATTGATTCAAAGTCAGACATATAAACAAAACTTAGATAATCAAGGCTTTACATATGTTGCTTCTTTTATAGTGAATATTAGATAATCTTACAATGTGTGTGGAAATTACTGTTAGCTTTGGTGAACTTATTTTAGACTGAACATAAGGTCAAGACTGTCAACATAAGACACAAATTTAGTCATCTTCAAGTGTATAAAAGTTAGCTAATCCATTAATTAGTGGCAGTCAAAGTAAATTTCATGTATGTATTGAGAGTGATATTATGTAATCCAAAAATATTTAAAAAAAGGTAATAGTTTCACAGATGTAGATTTCCAATAGCAAAAGGTGTTCTATACATGTTCTTAATTGAAATGCTTGAAAGTATTTTGAGGGAAGAGTTCTATTTTTTAAGGTTCCAAATATGCCTTTATTCCAGGTGGTAAATGTTCATTCATTTAGATATCTAGTCTTGAAAGAGCTGCATAATGAGAAGGAAATAAGACAAAAAGAGCAAACAAAACTGACGAAGTCAAGACCTGATAGTCAAAGTACAAATGTTCTTTGGTTTTCAAGAAAAATTTCAACAAAGTTGGAATACAAATCCTTTTGGTTTTCAGCTCTTCTGAACCATTCACAAGTGAGTTTTCAAATGACTAAAAATTCAGATTTCTGTATTTCCACCAGTGTTGTGTATGCTGAAATACCTTCTAGAGTTTTAAGATTTATCAGGATTACCAATACCTGTTGGGCATTTTTTCCATTTGAAAGAGAATACAAAATAAATTCGTCTCCCTGATTATTTGAATAAAGACTGACGCAAGATTTAGCTATGATATGAGCAGTTCTAGACTTTATTCTACAGTAATTTGTATTCAGGTTTCATTTTAGTTCAGATATATTATTTCAGTGCTTATTTTTCAAATATTCATACAATTTGCCAATTAACATATACTCTTTCCTATTCACACACTTGTGTATTAACACTATCAATATATTCCTTCTCAGCAGATGATGGCAAACATATCTTTCATTTTCAAAATACTGTCTGCAAAAGATTCCTTTAATTATAACTTAAATAAGCTCTTGGTAATAACAATAACCAGGTGAATAAAACATTCCTATTCTTTAGCTTCAAAATTTTCTCTCAGCTGTCTTACATGTACCGTATGAGTCAGATTTAAAAAAAAAAAAAAAAGATGTGCAAGTTCTTTGACTCAGGCTATACAGCATATGATTGAAGTAAAGAACATCATCTGCTTTGTTCACCAGGTTTTTTTATTATTATTATTTCTCTCTGGTCTTCTACTTTTCTGCTCCTCAAATAAGGCTAATTACAAAGGAAAAAAGTTGAAACTGGTGGAGAGAGATCCTTTAAAGCCATTCCTTTTGCAGAATGGAACAAAAGAAAGTACCAAGGGCATAGATAGGCCTTGAAAAAAGAAAAGAGAAAAACCATCTAATGAGGATGCTGAGATAAGTGCTTGTGAAGAAAACTGGCAAAAAAGGGCTTTTAGTCTAAAATCCATAAATAAGTGGGCATTAGATGGGTACTAGAACATTTTTAACAAGAGAGGCCACCAAACTGTATCATCCTATGCAGGAGCTACTATCCTAAAAACTCTTCTTCTTAACAAGATAAGGGTTGTTCTCTTTGAAATATTAATTTGAAAAAGAAATACTTGAAAATTAAGGAGTATTATTCATGTCTGTGAATCCATTATAGAGGAAGACACCATCAAAGCTGCTTTAGATATAATTATGAATGCTGTAGACTTTCTAAAGGTCAAAGATCCTAAACAGTATGAAGAAATTGTTCACAGTATATGATGGCTCAGACAAGATTTGACCTCCAATCTCTCTTTGGGTCTTCTAGGCTGTGCTAAAGAAGAAGCATGCACAGCATCAGCTAAAGAGGAGTTTAAGAATCAAATCATTTGCCCATCCTCCAAGCCTATTTCGTAATACTCTTGGGTAATTGGGCACTCAGACGTGCTTGATATCCATAGATGTGCAGGTCAGGTGTTTGAGACTCGGTCTAATTATCAGAGAATGACTGCCAGCTAAGCATTGTCCATTTCAGCTCTCAGTACTGCTCTTGTAACACATAAAGGAGAAAAACAAATCTGAAAGGGAGAGAAGATAAAAGGACAGAATAAAATAAACTACAGGACCTGATCCAAAGACTGTAGAAGTTAATGGAAAGTCCCATTAGCTTCAGTGAGGTTTAGATTAATCTCCGTTTTTAATAAGACTGGCTGTTCTTTATCCCATCATGTATTAGATCTCCTCTCACTCCTGTGTATCAGAAAGTTTGCCTTTAGTACAAGTGGTCTGATTTTTGAATATGTTCTAACAGAGTAATGAAATCAGTCAGGTAATCATTTGATTTAACTTTGGTTTTTTCATAAGTTTCTACTAAAAGAAAATTTTAGGGGCTTTGAGAAAAGGTTACAGTACAACAACAGTAGTCCCCAAAATGTAATAATAATAATATCTTATAAATCCCATAGCTAAAAATCTGATGTTTGTACTTTCTGTGGGGCATTTTGCTTGTGACAAGAAAGCATTAAAATACTTAGTGCAGATTTATTAACGAAGTGTTTCCTAAACATGTGATACACTACAGTGCTCCTTTCTTATTCACTTTCAGTCACACTTCTGGCACATGTTCTGTGCCGCAGATGGACCAACAAAATACACATGTATGCAGTGATCAGGTGTTTGAACTTGATTGCCAGCTAGTAGCTTTTGGTGTGATAGAGGTTTCACCCACAGGTGTCCTACACACACGAGAGTAATTTTTTGGCACTAACTTTTCACAGCAGGTTACCTGTGTGGCTGCTAGCCATTAGCCATTTTTTTGTCACTTGCTGCAGCATTTCCCAAATTCTGTGTCAATGATGAACAAATACAGCGGGATACTACCAAATGGTTTGGTAGATGTCTTGCAATACTTCTGTTTTAATTTTTATAATTTACAAATGGTTTTACTGAATAGTGAGGCTGAACTAATATGTTAGGTGATTTTCTTTACCTCAGTGATTTTCCTTGTATCAGGGTTTTTCCAGAACCACCACTCACAAGACTTATGTTTTATGAGTTTTTGATAGCACAGATATTATGATAGAAAATATCTTCTGCATAAAGATTAATAAATCAGCAACAACTGCAGAATAAGAGTATTTTTGTGCTAGATTCAAGCTGGAGAGATAATAAGGTTCTTACTTGTCCTTTATTTTGCTTTACGTGACACACTCAGTATGAGTGAAGCATCAGAAGTAATTCCATAATTAAATTCTGTTGATACTTGCTTTTAAAGCAAAATTATAATCCTTCTGTTTCACACATTAAAGATTGAGTTCAGCCTCTGAATAACACTGTAACCCTTCAGAGGACACTTGAATTTTCTTTATCACCTTTTAGGAAAAATAATTATGGATTATAGCAGAGAAAATTTGTATAAATACTCTCTTCTTGACATTTTGCACATTTTTCTCATGTTTTTGAGTTCAATTAACTAAAGAACCACAATTCCCACAAACTGTGAGTTCATAGACTCACATAGTGTTTTTCATACATTGAGGGGCTTAAAAGAAATATCTGCCTAGATGTAATAATAAATGTACAGGTGGAACATGGTGTCAGTGATGTATTTGTATGCTTGTCAGTGTATTTGTATGCTTGTCACAGAGAGAAATTTCAAACTTGTGATACAGCCCTCCCTTCTCCCCTGTATCGAAATGTCAGCTTGAGATGGTATAGAATGGTGGCACACAGCGTAAGCAGCCTTTTGGTTTGGTTTCTACCAGGAGGAAAAGTGAGGTCTATAAAAGCTCCTGTGCAGTAAAGGAGCCCAGTTACTGTGCTGCCTTGTTATCACACTTGCTCATGTCAGCAATGGTGGAACCTCTCTGACGTCTTTCTCTGCTTAAAGTAAACGTGAGGTAGCTGGTTCTGGAGTCACTGATAGATGTTCCTTACTACAGAGGTAATTTCCTACTATATGCTGATTATGTGGCACAAAGTGGCAATCCACACAGAAGATAAATTATTAGAGAATAAAAATTTTATTTTAAGAAAGGAAAAATTTTCATTTAATTTCATATGAGCAAGCTGGACTATAAATTGTCCTCTTTAGCCAGTTCAAACACAGAGCAAATTTGTCTAATTCAACACAGAAAGATGGCTTTTTCATTAAAAACAAAAAAAAAGGCAAGGAATTGGTTCTGTAACTGGAAATGGACTTCTAAAAATACAATAGAGCATGTCAGATATGTATCTGCAATGAAAAAATTGGTCACAGAAAATGAATACTTTCCCAAAATAATTTCCATCTGGAAATAAGTGTGGAAAATGTGCCAGATGTATGATATTAAAATATATGCTGAAGGTGTTGTTTAAACCAGGATCCCTAACTATTTCTTGAATGCATTCACAAGGAAAAATGGTGATGTTCAATGAATGAGTGACAGAAGTGGCCTTGCTGGAAGCTTGGCTTGATTGTAGCTGCAAACTAGTTAATAGAACCCAGCTGGAGAAATAAGTTGGAGAAATACTGCTCTTGAGTAAGGACTAGACTGCAGTTAGTACTGCACCTTGTGTCCTCACTGTAACTCAGACAGCAAGCTTACATATTGGATTCCAGATCCCGTAAGTATCCATGGTTTGCTCACATTCCGTCCCTTCAGTGGAAAACTGTTGGCTCCCAGAAAAGAAAGTTTCAACTGGAAATGCAGGGTATATGTGATAGTTGCTCAGACCTCTGTGGTTCACTTAAAACTTGAAGAGACAGCTCAGTAAATCTGTCACAGGCCCTCTGAGGCCTATCATGCAAGTCCCAGGAGTCTCTAGATCTAGACAAGTGTAGAAGGATCCTCCTTGCAGGGACTGTACTTGGGCCTATCAAGATTGAAAGAGCAAAGATATTCTGTGTACACATGCTGTTGGACCAGAGGTATCATGTGGATAGCTACACAGCTCCTGTAGTAAGTGAAAATAGGAAAAGGGAAGCAGAAACTTGTTTTCTGAGTGGCTTTTGGCTCAAAGACTCTGGGAGGCACAGATCTAAGATACAGCATCACATGATGAAAATGTATCTTCCAAGAATATAGTGCAGAATTTGTCTACAGATACTAAAAATATTTACAAAAGGTGTAGGCTAGATTTTTTTAAAGTGTTTATGCTCAAGTTTACAGACCTTATAGGCCCAAAATCATATGTATATTTATACATTATGTAAGCTGCACTTACAGTCAGAGAATCACCATGTCAGTTAAGCTAAAATATTTAGCTGACACTTTACGCTTATGCTTATACAACCAAAGGTTTAAGAATATCATTTCGGCCTGGGAGATTTTCACTGACCATCCAAATATGGTACTTTGAAAATAGAATTATTTGTGTCAATGTTACACAATACTGTAGGACAGAAGGTGAAAGAAATTGCCTGTTCAATGGGTCTGAAGAACTTTCCCTTTGAAAATTTACCATGTATTAATTATGTATGACATTTCAGGGAGTGCGAGTTGTTTGTAGCCCATGGCAATGAGTTACTGAAATGAGACTTTTCTGAGACAGAAAAAAAGGTGTGAGCATATCAAATTACACAGATATTGGTAGCCTAGATGTATTTGCTAGTTTGGAAAGCTATGTTTGATATTGTGAAATTAAACTGCTGCACACTGGTTTTAGATGGTAGAATCACATTTCTTATAACAATACTGAAGTAGTTCGGTGACAAGAAATGGAATTTTTATCTTGTGGCAACACTTCAAAGAGAAACAACAAATAAAGTATCTTCTCATAACTTATTGTGGAGCTAATAAAAATGATGATCAAACTACTGAAATGTATTTCAACACCCCCCCAAAAAAAAAAGCTTAGCAACCTCTTGTCATTCAACAAAATAAGGGAAAAGCTTATTGAGGATTTATATGCTGTGCATAAATATTTTACTAGTTTTCCCCTTTCTTTAGAAGGATATCTTTCTCCAGGAGTGCCCCTAGCTGCAAAATTCAAAAGGGACTTCTTTGCATAGGAAAAGGAAGGATCCTCAACTTTCTGGGGATCAGTTAATTTTTCATTTAAAAATGCTTTATTTTACAGTCTGTTGGTTGTTACATACTTTATTAGCTGTATTTTTACAGTATGTTTGGTTGTTCTTTTTATATCTTTTGATCCCATGGAAAGAGAAGATGTCTTCCTCTCAGATAAAGACAAGCTGTTGAAATGGCTGCCAGCAGAATTCTGGTGTTAAAAAAAAAAAACCCCACACACAAAACAAACAAAAAAAAACCCAAAACAAACCAAAAACCAACCAAAAATCATCTTGCAAACTGGAAATGGTTGAACCAGTGGGAAGTCCTTTGAAATTCCACCCTACTCATTTGGGTGCCTGTCTCCTGAAATGTGAGATTCGTGAATACTAAAACAGCCCATTTACCAATAGAATCTGAAGAAGATTTTCTCCTAGGAGCCTTCATATTTTAAGGATGCAATATTTCCCTACCTCTTTTATGTTGCTGCCATCTCCACTGTACATTGTAGGGGAATCTGGATGAGACTTCCTCAAAGCCTCAGGGCCCACTCACTGTTGCAGTTCAAGATGATCCAGCCTGAGTAAACATTCTCATCTGTGCTGATACACATTGTAGTTAAGCATTTGCAATCTTGCAGCCCATCTCGAGGTTGAATCAGTTGATCAGGTGATTTATGATGCCTAATGGACTTAACATTTCAGTTTGTCAAAAAGTAAAAGTAACAGTATTTATATCAGTAAGCAAAAAATTTAAGGTGGGAATAGCTGTTCCTACAATATGTGCAAACCGTGGCTGTCAGCTAGAACATTAATGTCCATCTGTGTGCCTTAGTGTTTTCTTTTCACTGCTGCCTCTGTTTGGAGTTCTCTGGTTTGTGCTGTCCATAATCAGTATTATTATAGGAGGCTTTGGAATTTGTAGGAAAACACTAATACATTTCTTCCTCATTGAAATACTTTTTAGGTTTTGTAGCTACTTCTAGGTCATAGTTCTCAATTGTTTTTAAATGTAAATTAAAAAGAAAAAAAGGGGGGTATTATTTTAACAGTTTCCAAAGTATTTCATGTTTGTTTTGTGAAAGTAGTGTGTATTGTACTGTTTCAATATTGAGACTACATACTTTATGTGAACTCTGAGTGCTTTTAATTTCAATTAATTGTTAGTACTCTACACCTAGCTAGCCTTAGTAGAGGTTACTCTTCTCATATTCTGCAATGTTAATTCACTTGTAGTCAATTATATCTTTACTGAAGTATTCTGTTCTCTTCTCCTTAGTTTTTACCATTGTATCCAGGCACTTTCCATCAGAGTGGTAAGCAGTGTGCAGCTGACTAATGTCTGTAGTGTTTGTTCTTGGACCCCAAAGAGGCAAGCAGTGTGTTTAGTAAAGTGGCTTTATTTGGAAAAGATTGTATTAGGAAGCTCAGAAGTATATACTCTAACTTGAATAGGCAAGAGACGGTCTGTAGCTCCTCGAGAAGTAGTGAAATGAACAAGCACTTCAAAATCTACATCTTCTGTGCAGATGAGATAGTCCTGATTGTTTAAAGGTCCACAGAGCCAAGCAGAAAATTTTTGTCAATCATCATCTTCACCTGTGGGCATTAGGTCATCTTTTGTATTGATAATCCTTGTATCAGCAAATGAATGCCCTAGCTCCTGATATTCAGTCGCAAACCAGAGCCTGGTATATGGTTGCTGGGAAGACATGCTGCAGTATTCTGTGCTGTTTATGCCATGCATGGCTTATAATGTTGCTATATTATAGCAGTAGTTTAACAGCCACATGACCAATGCAATTTTGGAGAGCAGATTATGAAAAAACCCAAACAGAAGCTGAAGATACTGTTCAAAGAACTGGTAGGCAAAAAGTTAGTATTATTTTGCTAAACTGTATACCAAGCTTGTCAATTGTAGAATGCAAGTCATGAATTATGGGGTTGTACGGAAAGTGGTTACTTTACGATACAAATGTTTATAAAATGCTTCTCATTTCTTAGTGTGTTAACTACAGAAGTATTCCACTTTGCCCTTGACTGAATGCCCCAGATGAATGAGAGGAACTGTGGAAATGGAAGAAAGCAGCAGTAAGAGCAGCAAACTGGGCAATAGCTACAAAATCTCAACAAAATCTCTCTCTCTTCTGAGAGACTTTGGGCACATGCTGAAATTAAATGACAGCACATGGAACTTAGTAAAGTTATTGCTGTTAGAAGTGAAAAAGTGAAATGTGCTATTGGTTCTTTAAAACAACAGCAAAAATCTCACTTCCGTCTTTAGCCAATCTGAAACAAAAGAAAATTTGAACACAATATGAAAGGAAAAGTAACTACACTTTAGGCATTAATGCTGCATTCACCTCTTTCATAGGGAACTATTACTGTGTTCCTTATTACGTGTAATAAATAAAAAAAATAGAGGCTGCTTTTGACAAAAGTTAGAAAAATATCCATGAGAATTGTTTCTTGACAGTGAAAAAGGAAAAATGGCTCTTGCTTACTTAATCTTCCTAGTCCTTTATGTCTACAAGAACACGCATTACTTCACTCTTGTTACCATGTCATCTTCCTCCTCAGTCCCTGTTAATGTCTTCTTCTGGTCTTATCCTGCTGTGACTGAGCATTACAAAGTTTTTCACGCCTCCATGCGTAAGTCCATCAACCAATTAGTTTTCAGAGCACGTGATACATATAGATGGCACGGCAGTGGGTTCAGACCTAGGTCAGCATCCTCCAAGCTTTCAGTCAATATGAAAAAAGTATAGGTCTACATTATCAGTTGTATCGATTTAGAGAGTGAATTGTTCATTGTTGCTTCTTTTTCAAACTTACTTCCAGCTGTGATCACCACTGTTACTCTGATTTTTGTCTGAACATTCACCACAGAATTTCTCACCAAGACAAACACTGATTTTAAAGAGGCACCTGAAATGTATCAAAGTATGTGTCTCGTATTGACTCTTTATGGAGCTTTGTTGCACATCTTGCTTACCCATCTTTTAGAACATTCCAGTAAGGTATCTAATTTTTTTATCTAATCACCTTCTGTTTGTTTGTGGGTTTTTTAAAGTTTGGAGGACTAGTTGAGGACTTCTGTGGTAAGTCTGCCTCAAAAATATGTCTTTCTTGTAAACTGATGAAGAACATAATGAATAATGTAGTCTAATAGAATTAAAAAGTCAAGTTTTCAAAGACTAAATTGGAATAATCAGGAATCAATTATTATCCATTGCGCTTAATGCAGTTTGAAACAAATGTGAGTAAAATAGTGAGACATCCTGGATTAGAATGAACCCATCTTGGCATTTCGATGGAGACAATGAATTCTTGTATAAATATACTGAGGTTGTGGGAACAAGTGTATCTCAGCAGAAAAAAAGGAAATGCTTTTCTGAAAAATATGTTGTCTATTTTTTTCCTCCATTACTGTCTGTTACTTTGGAGTTAGGAAAAAGCTTTTTTGATGGTTGCTTTTTCTTTTATTTTACGGTAAAGAAGAATACTATACCTGCACAACCTCTTTAATTTTTTTTAGCATGCTAAAGCTTAAATCTGTTTGGCTGTGATCTATTTCTGTCTCATACTGACTTGATTTTTTTTTAATGATTTCTGTTTTGCCATTATAACTAAAATGAGAAGCAGGCTTAATAGTTTAAACAAAATACGCCTTTATATTACTGTAAAGTTTAGATATTAAAAATCAGATGGTACTAACTGTAGTTAAAGCAACATGAAACTAGGAGCAGCTCTGTTCAGCTGCAGTCTGAAAGCAGATGAAGAGGGGTGTCTGCAATTAGAGGTAGTGCTTAGATGGGAAGTCCTGCCAATCTGTTCTCTTTCCTCTCATTTCTTCTTCCTCTGTTCTTTTTGTGCTCTGAGACAAATGAGATTATAAGCTCCCCTTTAATCAATAAAATCAATCATATTGCAATTTTTTAATATAAACACATTCATATCAATTCTGAAAAAAAAAGCCCAGTAACTGGAATATACTAATATCAAAGGTACCTAGTGTAAGTAAAAATATAATATGTATTATATTGTTGCTCTATTTTTATCCTTGGAGCCCCTGGTGGTCTAGTGGTTAAGGACACGGCACTGTAACTGCCGAGGCCCGGGTTCGATTCCCGGTCGGGGAAACTCCCCGGGTAGGTGGAGCCCGTTAGCCCTGTAAGGCGATCCACCTACGTCCTGAGGACCTCGCTGCCACTGTCCAAGCTCGCTTGGCCCCGGCAGATGAACCTTAGGATTAAAGGGTGGGCTCAGTTCTGCGCGCACTGTGTCCCACCTAAAATAAATCCAATGCGCAGGCTGGAAGGCGTACAAACACCTTCCACAGTTCTTCGTTAGCGAAGTCTGGCCATTATTATTTTTATCCTTATAATAATTGAGCTTTAATGATGATGGTGTCCCACGATCATTTATTTCAGTGGCAACAGAATTTTAGCGTAGACTTAGAGATCTTTTGGAAATCTGCTTTTTGGTGTCAGTTACACGTGTTTTTATGCAATCAGTCTGTAAAAATCTGTACTCTAAGTATTCTTGTGCTGAGACACAGCCCTTCTGAATTTAAATTAAAGACTACGAGATTCTTCTCGCAGGTATTGGGTAATTTAATTGAAAATGAAATCATGAGTACCTTTCCTTATCCAGACAATGTCAAAATACCTTTCTAGTCCATACACAGAATTTATCTGAGTAGAAAGGTGAAGGTGCTGTTACACCACATGAGAATCTCTTGACAAATGAGAATTAAAAAAAAAAAAATCAGAATTTTAAAAAACTAAAACATAATTAGGCTCCCACCAATCATTTCAGAATATCCTCAGGCCTCTGACATATCCATGTCTCCACAGCAGCTGATGGTAAAGATGTCTTCAGAGCAAAAAACAAAACAAACCCCACAACCTCTACACCTCCAAATCCAGACAGTAACATGTGATAACAAAGATTGGATCAGGGGACTGCCTGCCTACGTAGAACTAGAAGTGAGCACTCACAGTCAGATACGCAGTTAACAAACTCACTTTTGGAAAGCCTTTTCAGCTTCAATCACATTACTTTTCCTACATACTGAGCTGCTACTGTATTAGTAGCTTCCATTCAAAGAGAAAGTAGCTGGAAAAAAAATACAAACTCCAAATAAATCATCAGCCCTCAGTCAAAAGAGGAGGTTTGCAAATTTTTGCATTCTAAAATGTATAATGTCAAAATTAACAGATTTCCATCTCTTTCTGGACAAATAGTCTCTGCTGCTTCTACTCTCTTTGACAGAGGTGGAGCTATTTTAATTCCATATAATACACTAAGTGTACTGTAATACAACACACATGCAGAAAAACTTCTGATACTACAAAGGAATATAATGTTTTACATATCTTTTTCTACAGGAATGTTGATTATCAGTGACTGTGATAGAATGAGGTTGATAAAATCTATTTTTTCTGCAAGTTTAAAAAAGTGGCTACACAAGAAAAAAATCTCAATCCGTATTTAGGCATCCCAAAATTATTTAATATTTTAAAAGTAATGATTATTGTGGGCAAAGTAAATGAAAGCTGCTGGGTAACCAGCATTGCTTGTTATGACTCTGCCAGGATGAGTCATTTGGTATAAAATGCAGGTGTGTATCTTCAGACAGCAAAAAAAACTAAGAATAAAAGGTTTCTTGTTTTCTCCTTTCTACCAACTGTGTCCTGTTTTGCCTTAATTCCCAAATCCACTGAACTGAATAGATGTTTTCAGTTGTCTCTACTCTGCACGAACACAGACAATTTGTTCTTTTTGACTAAAAGAGGTGAATTTTGCCCAAAGATCTAAAAAAAAAAGTACTGAATTGTGAGCTAGGTGGGGTATCATTGTGGGAAAGATGGTCTAGGGACAGGTCACTAAAGCCTTTTTTCTTTTTCTTTTTGCTTCATTTGAACTATTGACCTTGCGAAAGCATTCAGCTTTCTGTGAGATTTTTTTTCTTTGAGACGGCTTTTTGTGCCTGAGCTTTGAAACATGTATGATCAGACCCAGCTTATCTCTGAGGCTGCTGGGTTTTCTAACTCGTCGCACTGGAAGACACACCGATCTTGGGAAATCAAGCTAATGTCTCTCAGCTATGCAGAAGAAGTGTGAACAGCTCTGTCAAATGAGCTACCCCCATCTCCTTTTTTTCAGGCAGCATCTTATACTGGAGCAGTCACTTCACATTTGCCATTTGAGCAGTTGTGATATAACTGCTGTTTTATTGCCTATAGGAGAGTTTCTGTGAGGAATCAGAAGCTGGTCTTTCAGCTACTCTGGCCAAAAAAGGTTTTAGTCACAGGACTCTATTACTGGTGAATGCATAAGGAGTCCTGACAGGACTACAAGAGAATATGAACACACAGCTCTGGCCTAAAGGTTGCTAATTGACCAAATGGTAATACGAGGGGAAGTATTTTCCAGCCTTGAACCTCTTTACCCCCAGATAAGTATATTAAATGCCATCAGTTAACCCCTTGAGTGCAATGACCCAGTGCTGCCAGGGACATTCCTGGTATGATAGACCCTTAGGCATCCCAATCAGTGGTGATGTTTAAAGTACAGTCATAGGTCCAGAGGAGTCCTAGGTCTGTTCCTTTGTTGGGTGGAAAGACATCTCTAGACATGCAAAAGGTTAAACATAACATTTAAAGAACACAGCTACAGTGGCTTAAAAACACATGAAAATTGCAAAGCAAAAGAGCAGTTAGGAATGAAAATAGAACAATGTCAAGTGAAAAAAATCTCAGTGATTTTGCTTGGGAATTGAGAGTGGGGTTTTTTTCTATTTTGTTTTATTGGATTACTACTGTTTTCTCTAGGTAGTTTCTGAAGAGTGAATGTGCTGAGTTATCTCCAGTTTCATTTCTTCTCTCACTTGTTCTCACATCACGGACATTACTAAATTTCACCAAAAGATATCAAAGCTATTATGTCAGGTGAATTTATTAATACTAAGTTAGACTTCATAAAAAAAGTCCAGTCCTACGAGATAAGTTTTCTTTATTTTTTATTTCCTGGGGCATATTTCCTTTTAATTTCTAGGCAGAATATTTCTGTTGTCCAGATGTCTTGTGGTTTTCTAGTGGTAAAAAGATGTAATGATCTGTATCAATTTATGCGTATGGAAAAAGATAGTTCAGACTTCACTTTTGCTGTCTTAAAAGATGTTTAAAGTAAAAATTGTCTCCTAGTTTAGTAAAGACTAGAATCTTCTTTGTACCTACGTCATGCAGTACTTCACCTCTAGTGTAATTTCACTGAAATTAGTGGGGTTACTCATGTAATATGGTACCAGTCAGAAGATATATCAATGGCAGATTCAGCCATGTGGAAGTTGTGGTTATTTAACAAAGGTTTTGTCTTTACTTGCACAGAAGTATTTATCTATATTTTACAGTGGGATGACTAAATCTGTTGTTTATGATGGATATTCTACAAATAATGTATATTTGGCCACCAGAAACCATCTCAGTTGCCTTGAGGCACCTCACATTGTTGCATTAATGGATGAAAAATTACATTTGCCATTTCATAATTTGTGTCCATTTTTTTTCATGGTTTAGCAGTCATGAGACATTGTAGTTTTTGAGTGTTGCCTTTGATCATGAGCTGGTACATTAATGGATATGGCATTGCTTTTTAAAGAACACTGAAAATGGTGGGGAAGAAATACTCATGCTGTACATTACACAGCAGTGCACATCAGCAGCTCTGTAGCATAGGAGGATTTTTAACTTTTCATTTAAAAAATCCTTCTTTCAAATCAACAATCACTCCACATTTGATCACATGGCACTGGAACAGGCTGTTCCTCTGTCACCTGCGTTATATGTGCTTGGATACAAACTAAAAGGCAGCACAACCCTGAAGGTTTCTCCTGTGTGGGTGCTTGACAAGTTTGAACTCGGAGTGTTTGGAGGAACTATAAGGCCCAGTTTTCTGTCCATGATCTTTTTGGTGTGTTATAACTTCGTATACACACTCATAAGAAGTTTTATCCTGCCTGGAGACAGCTGAGGTGCAAAGCAGCTGGGAATCCACACCAGAGTTCTCACCAGCTGCAGGTCACTTACCACACCATGTAGATGTGTGCCCACCCCCTACGAAACGCAGTGCTGGTGCCAAATAAAAACTGGGCATCCCACCTCAACAGAATAATTGTACTTATGTTTCGCTGCCTGTTTTGCTTACAAGGGCCTACTTTGCAGATGTGGGTCAATGAGATATGTGGTTCCCTGCCATACAGCTGTTTTTAGTGGTTGGCTTGGAGACATGCTAATAATGCAAATGAGTGATATCATAACATCAATATCCATGTGCGATGTCTCTGTTAACTGTGACCTCTTAAAAAGTGCATCTTGTCTTTAGAGTGCTAATAATATGCATATTAGTCCTGTCTTTAAAGTGTATTTATTCTGATTAGGAAGGAATGACCACTTCAAATGCAACTGGTGGGTATTTTCTAGATGGGTATTTTCTAGGAGGAATAAAATTATTTTCTTTTTGAGATGTCAAGCTTTAAATGAAACCAATTCTAGGTTTGTCTTCCCTGAGCTCCAGAGCTGCACAAGAGTTGCCTTCCCCAGTGTACATCTACTACCAACATCCTTTTCATGTGGCATCAGAGCAGACCAGTCGGAAGTCATACTTTTTATATTTGTTATAATTGGTTTTGGTTTCTAAATTATAATAAATTTAATTAGATTGTAGTCACTTGACCCTCAGGGGCTCAACTCTAATTTGCTCTTACTGCCTGATCACTGGTTAACTCAGTCTAGACATGAACCATTCCTGGCAGGGTTCTCTACACATTAGTTTAAGAAGCCATCATTTTTTGTATCCATCACCCTTGTCTTCATTCAATCACACCTCTAAGGTTTCCCCAATTATACAAGAGGTAGAAATTCCCCATATCAAATTGCCCTTTGCCATGTATGCCATCTTTATCCCATCACCCATCACTCTGAACTCCCTCGTTTCTCCTAAGGGTAGTGTGGTTGATGCCGTTCCATGGGCCTGCAGGATTCATGTTTGTGTGTAGTATGCTTTGCACTAACTGTAGAGCTCTTCGTCCATCGCTCCTTTGCAATTTGTTATCAGAAAGTCATGTCAAGAAATGGGGTAGATAATCTATAAATTCAGCAAGTTGCCTGAAACAAGGAATCTGTGCAGTGTGATAGACCATGATCTGCAAGACAAAAACTGCAGTGTAAGCTCAGCTAGAATTAAATCCCAGAGAATCTACAGAGAGGATGTGATTTAGTAAGACCTATCACAGGGAAAAAAAATCTTTAATTACTAAAGAACAAAGCAAAGACATGTCTTATGTATATGTGTAACATATCTTACTATTCCAAATAAAGCTGTATGGGGATCAGTAAAGAGTATTATCCCCAGGTTTACTGCAGATTTCATTATATAGAAGGTAGCTTAAGAGATGACCTAAAATGTAGAAGAGTATTTTGTCTGCTTTTTTATCCTTGCTTGTTATGAACATCATTGTACTAGAACGAAACATTTGACTACTGGGTCCAGCCTCTGTTATCCATGGAGATCCCACTGTGTAATCCTTTTAAGTAACTGGCCAAGCTCCACATTCAGAATAACAGTGTTTCTTGCCATTCATCTGGCTCTGAACTGGGCACACTTGATGCATTACAAAGTCTAGCTGATACAATGACAAAACCCACCATTTAGTAAGGTGTAAAACTGTTTGGTTCACATTTACTGCTAACGCGTATTTAACCCAAGCAATTAAGAGGGAAGTTTGCTGTGTAATTCTTTTGATGTTTCATCTCTTCATTTCACAGCTAAAGCTTAGTCATGGGAAATTACTAGAAAAGCCAGAGTAACAGGAATAGTTTCAAGAGCCAAAACAAACACTCAAAAAAATTAAGGACTCTATACCTAATGTGGAAAAAAAATGGAAAATACAGAGGAGATTGCAAGAATAGGGGAGAAGAAAAGGATTCCCAATCACTTAAGACATAATATGATGGAACTATAATAGTTTATTTCTTTCTTTGGTTGTTCAGAAATCCCTATAACCATAAGAAGAGATTCTCAAACTATTAAAACTATTTCTTACTTCCATCATTTCGGTTTTATGCTTTTATGTCACACAAGATGAGTTTAATTCTGATGTATTTTATTACCACGAGTAATTAGCAAGCATGAAATGCTTTGTTCTTTTGTTTTCTTTTCTCATTGAGTGAACAGTAAAGAAAAAAAAAAGCATTCTTGTTCCTCCTGGAATAGTCTGATTTCATTGCCTTAATTAGTGTTACTCCTAATTTAAGAGAGTGTCAATGTATTTATTTTCTGATAGACCTTATAATAGATCTTATCACAGTCACTGCCATTCACTGTAATTAATATGTCTGATTATGTAGTAAGAAGATAACTTTGCTGTTCTACCACTTCAGTCCCTGGGAAACCTTTCCTACTGTTCTTCCTTTCTCTTTTCAGATATTTCCAGTCACTAATTATAAATCTGCTAGACTCTTAGATTTCATTACCTCTATCATCCAGCTATTCTCCATTTCTCTCATTAATTTGCCCAATTTGTTCCTGATTTTCCAGATTTTAGTAAACACACTTCCAGGTATACACAACTGAAAACAGTGTGAAACATTACATTCTGATTAGTTTGTGTAATCATGACATTGCAGTAGTTATGTGTCCCTCAAACACACAAAATTAATCAAAGTCTCTCAGCAAAAATTAAGCCATTCTGGAATCATCATTTGTAGATATAAGTACAAAATAGTCCACAAGAGGAAATATAACATGGATTCAAACACTAAAATCTTGGCCAGAAACTTTTGGAAGCTTTATTAGTGGGTCTCATAATGTATAATAGAAGCCAAAAGTCTCATGGACTTTTTTTAACTCCTCCCGTACAAAATGCAAAAGGTATTTCAAAGCAAGAAGATCCCTGAAGATTGAACAGTTTCAAACATGAAACATGATTTTCGTAAACACCATGTCCCTCTAGATTATGAGTCTAAAATCCAGAAGAGTCTAAAATCCAGAAACTCAAGAAGATGGGAATAGGTTTCAGAGACATCTTAATCCTGTTGCTTGAAACTTTCCAATTCATTGTGCATTTGTTCAGATATAAACAATGGACATAAAGCAGGGGCAACCAGAGGGGAGAGGGGGATAAGAGACAGAGCTGGTTTAAGTTTCTTAAATATTAAAATACTATGAATAACAATAATCATATATGTTACTCCTATTCAATGTTCAACACACGGGAAAGTGTTTAGGAGATACCAATATCCTACCAACCTGGAGGACTCCGTAGTTACTTTGGGCTGCTGTTGAAGAATACCTAAAAATGTTATGAATATTATTCCAAAACTCTACTTAAACCTTAATTTTCAGATAAAAACTACTAATTTGTGCAGTAAAATCAGTCTTAGCTCTACAAAGAAGTAGATTGTCATCTAACACTCTTAGTCCTGCTCATTCGTTCATTCATTGCTGCCTTCAAAGACAAAAACAAAAAATAAAGAGACTCCAGGGAAAATCTTGAGGAGATGAGGGACTACTTACATCACAAGGCCCAATCTCATAACTCCTTGCACATATTTCGATTCTTAAAAGTGCAGGTAGACCTAAAGGATTATCATTTGCAGGATTCCCCAAAGAACAGCATTTGTCAAATACATCTTTTCTGTGACCCTCCATTCTGTGAGAAATGAATGGAGTACATAGTCTGCATTAGCAATGTATTTCTTTCTCTTCCTTGAGCTTTATCAAGCGTTGTCACGCATTATAGTTTGGTGACAGTGCTAGAAAAAAAGTGAAGACAGAACTGACCTCTCATAGCATTTTTGTGACCATGGGGCTCACACGAGCAGCTTGGCATCTGCCGGCACATCTTTAGCGAGTTGGCAGCCCCAGCGCCCTTTGCAGGTTGCAATCAAACCTGCCTTCTACAGCAGCCTCTTTCTGGCTGATTAAGTTTAATGTAATTTTAATTAAAAACCACAGTGTCAAAGGGTTTAGCTGCTCGAGAAATGAGCACAGATTGTGGCACAGTGGCAGCAGTCACTTGGAAAATGGAAATGCATCCTGACAATATTGTGTAGGGGCCAGATAAACAAAGCTGCAGCTACTGTACCTTGCAAAAAGCTGGGACAGACCATCATTGCAAGGAACCTTATTCAAAAATAAAGTATAGAGCAGTTCTGATTCTTGTCTTTTCATCACTTTAAGATGCATCTCAGCAACTGACTAGAGTAACAATTGCCAAGAATTAATTTTAATTGTCCTCATTATTTTTACTTTTTTTCAGTGGGATGTGTAAGTGTAATTTTCAGATTTCAGTTCTTATTTATTTTGAAAGCAAAATATTTGCTTCACACAATAGACTAATACAACTTTTCTCCTTAAGCTATAAAGAAAAAAATTACCACAGATTTTACCAGGGCTGAAAGCAAGTTCCATTTTTGAGAGTTTTCACTTTTATCTGTTTCCAGTTTTTCTTGTCCCTTGAAGCAGATCACAAGGAGATTTTAATACTTTACACACTGCAGATACTGAACAACATTTGGAAAATGACCAAAGAAATCACTTCACTGACCAAAGGTTGCGTCATATCTACAAGATTTAATTTCAATAGGTCCCAGTATACTTAGAAATATTGTTAATAATGATTTCCAAAAGAAGCATCTCTGTAATATTTGATTTTCTTAGTTGCCATAGTTTTTTTAGTAAAGAGAATTGAGTTATTGGAGTTATTAAACACCCTGGTCTTGGTAGAAGTTGCTATTTTTTAAACCTGTCCTTTGAACGCATGTATTTCTGAAACCAAGGCTTGATCCAAAGTCCACTGAGATCAGTGGAAAATCCCCAGTGACTTAGACTTTGGATCGGGTCCGGAGAAGTATACGTGCAAATAGGTAGGGATTGTGGTAACATTGTTCGGAGGAATTCCTTTCAGCAAGAAGCCTTTTTATTGTTCGTAAATGCTACTGATGCTCCGGGGCCAGAACCCCAGGAGAATTCCACCTAGTGACGTCAATTCTGTAGAGGAGAACTTCCTCTGTCCCCTTTTAGGTTTGTGGGACATTTTCGAACAGATGGAGCCTATATAGGTGGGACGGGTTCCATCTGAACAGAAGGGTCACAAATGCACCAACTGAGAGGATAGACAGAGCTATGGGGGAGAGTTTAAAGGAGTGGACAGGGGGATGGGAAGTCTGTACAGAATCCAGCAGAGAGGAAGAAGCAGCTAAAATAAGCAGATGGGTAGACAAGGGGAAATAATGCTAAGGACTGAAATATGGAACGCACCTAAAGAAAAGGTTAAGAGAGAAAATCAGAAGATGGAAGTTCTGTTGCAGTACAGCTAGGAGGCGTAGAAAAAGCATTATTCACAAACACACGGAAGAGGTCTGACAAAGAAAGTCCATTTTTAAAAGTAGTAATATTCCAAGACAAGGGTTGTCGTGAGCACATCACATAGGTACTAGAATGTAGTAGGCATTGAAATTTCTTTGCTACGTAGGGGACAACATGATAGAAAGCTCAAAGAAGACCTGAATTAGGCCTCTAAACTAGACTTCACTGACAAGTAAAGCACCTTACATGAAATACAAGAAGGTATGATGGGTCCTTTGCCTCTGAAGAGAATAGCAACGAGGGAGAAAAAGGAAGCAGAAGGAAACCAAAGTAAAATCCCATCACGAAATCTGAAATACAGACCACCTTGGAAGTAACTAGCCAGGGGATGGACACAGAGAGATGACTGTATATAACCAAATTATATAGGAAAGAGACACTGGGTAATTTAAAAAAAATAAATAAATAATTGAACTTTAGCAACACAAATAAAGAAATGTTTCACTTCCAGCTTTACTGACCCTGGATCTTAACAGAAAAAGTTATTTGAATGCAGCTCCATTTACCAATGGTTTTGGACACTGGTTTACAAAGGACTTTCTACCACCCTTAGCCTACCATCACTATTACTTAAATTAAAGTTTAGATGAACATAGACAGCTTTTATTTAGTAGTGGTTATGACATGATGATAAGATTAACTTGTTAGTGTAATTTTGCCAAGTGCAACCTTTCTCCCATCAAGCAGCTACAAATATGCCATATTTTGTTTCTAAATAAATGCTTTAGTCCAGAGCATTTATAACTTGTAATTACAGGTGATTCTCAATTATGGAAATATCTATTAAGTCCAAAATTAATATCTAGCTTTATAACAGACCTTAATAAAGCCCTGGAGCAGAGCACTGACAGGAATTTAAGAATGGAAAAATATCTTCTATTATTTGTAGCACATTGCTATCTACTCAAAAACCTTCTCCTCGTAGTTACTATCTCAGAAATCCTTAGGGTACCAGAACCACTCAGCTTTGCTTCTTAGTTCTCCCCATGTTTGTGGACAAGGTTCTAAGGATATTCCATATGGAAATGTGCAAGTGGTGCTTTTACGATCACCAAAGGAAGATGTTTCCCTGAAGCCTTTATATGTTTTCAGGAAAAATCTGAGCATCTGCCTGGAGCCCATTTGAATCATATATGCAGTTCACTTATACAGCAAAATCTGACTGTGAATGTAAAGGAAAATGCCCCAAGGTTACATGACACAGTAGCGAGTTACATACAGCACTTCACTGGCATATATATAATTGTTTTATTTATGAATAGAGAATTAGATGTTTACATATAATTATACAAATAGATAGTTATATTTGATGAAGCAATGAACTAATTAATACCTTTGTAATAATACGTCATTTAAAAATTCTGATGTGTCAGAATATTTGACTTTCGAAGAATGCTGAAGAGAAGTGGTACTGTTACCTAGGAAGAGAGATTAATCAATATCCTTCTTTATCTGGTTATGATGGTGAAACAAATATAGGATATAAATATTTATGTAGATTCCAAAGGTTTGACTGAATACTCCAGTAAATCTATGTATTCTATGAAACCCCCCAAATTCTGTTCTAAGGATGCACATAGTTTTGTGTATGTCCAAAGTACTGTAGATCTTATATTACACAATATCATTTTGGGTATGTACAGTTCCGTTACATGAGTAAAGCAAATGCAGGTTAATTGGGTGACCAACCATTATTTATTGAATGTATTTGGAAACATATAAATTACATAGAATAAGCCTCAGTGAAACCAAGAATTCACAATGTTGCAGTTCAGATACTGAGACTAGCTATAGACATGCATGGCAGGATGCAAAGGGGTACAACTCTAAGGGGAGTTGCACTTTTTCAATATTCCCAACAAAGTACTTGATCTGCCTCCTGTGTTCATACAAGCACAACGTTTTACATTTGTAGAAGATGTAATTGTACGAACAATAAGTCTACAGAGTATAAATGAGGGGGTTTTTTTAAATACTGATTATTGCAGAAAGTATTTGCCAAATTGTTTCTAGTTTTCTACAGGCTATGACAGTTTTTTTAAATACCCCACTTACATGGAGATAACATTACAACATTGGAACAAGTTTAAGTACTAGACCATTAAAAATCACAAACTTTGACCGTAACACATGACTTCAGAAAACCTTTTTCATGGAGGGTTCAGATTTTTTTTTGGTTGGCTTGTTTGTATGTTTGTTTTGCGGATTGGGTTTTTTGATTTCCAATATATTAAAGTACTTAAAATTTGTTTATAATGTTAAATGAAAAGTTAATTCAATATTTGTTTCAAAGGTACCTCCATAATAGCAGGCTTGAAGATAATGATTTTCTCTCTTGTGTACATCAAAATATTTGTACAAGTGAATTCCCTTCCCTGTCAGTGTAGCAGTTTTCTTTGCTATCCTGTTTTGCAAGGTGGACGCTGTATTACTGTGCTACCATTTAAATTATTTTAGAGGTTTTTTCCATTAGTTGTTCAACTTCCTTTCTGCTTTTCTACAACGAAAACAAGAACTTGGTAGATTGGAAAAGTGTGTACTGTATACTATTTTTTCAGCCCTTCCAAATTAAATTAAATCCACTCAACATAGCAAAAGAACCCTCAGGCATAATTCTACATACTACTTATTTGCAGTATTAAATATTCAGTATTTTTTCTTTTAAAAGCATATTTTTAACAATTGTCATAAACTTCCATGCTAAACCATATTCAGGTTCGCATTTAACCTGTTTTTTTTCCAGGTTGTCCAAACTAAGATTTTTCATACTCATCCGTCTTTCTGATATATAAAAAAATAAGTCAATATGGAAGGGAATTTTTAATCAGCATCTTTTTTCTGAGCTTACATCCAAGTGTTCTTTTTACATAATGTAGAAGAGTGAATATATAGGTAAAATATTTCAAGGAGTTGCATTAGTCCAATATACTCGTGAACATTCATGATTCTACAGCATTGACTATTCAGATCAGTTTGAGCCAAACAAATATTCTGTTGACTGATAGTCACTCCAGTATTCACACTGGAATGAAGCATAGGCGTTTAGAATGGTAAAAATCCTCAATTATAAAATAAGTCAACACAGGGGCGACATAATATATATTGCTAAGTTTCAGACATACTTGTCCTTTACTGTATATACTTTACCTCTTATTATCTCTCACATGTCAAACTAGTGGGACTTTTAGGAGCAGTCAGAAGTGTGCAAATTATCATCTTTGAAACAAAATACTACAGAACTTGTGTGTGCTCTCCAGTTAACATGAGCAACTCTACTATCTTTTATAAGGGTGTCAGTAATGAATTTTGAAGGTTTAATGTATAGAGTAGTTCAACAGTACACCATAAGGGACCTGGTGAACTCACAAATTGCCTCATTGATGAATTTCATTTTCCAGATTCAAAGTGTGTGAAGAGAAGCCATCTTCAATAAAGCTTTTTTAACACTCATGTGGCCACTGTTTTCACCTCTTAGAATTTATTAAGAAACCCTACCTCTGGTCTACTGAATCAGAAATCAAATATTCTCATTAGCTAACTATTCTTTAATTTGATTGTGGATTTAAGACTTTAATGACACCACCTTCCAGCTGCCAGAGCACAGAGTAAGGACCTCATCAGGCAGAGCCCATCCTACTGCCCTCAGGAGTGGAGCAGGGCAGGCACAGAGGTGGTGGCTGGGTCCCACCATGAACTGAGATCACCAGACAAGTTCATGGTGAGAGGGCAGGTCTGAGGCCAAGCTCTGGCAGTGACCAAAGGACCAGAGATGAAGGAAGTCAGCGTCAATAGGTCCTACCAGTGCCCTCAGGTCCTCAACATGTTGCAGTGCACCCATACAGAAGTAACTCTGAAGTTCATGGTTTCAGATGAGCTGAAATTTAGCAGGTCCCCCTAGGTCCCTGACAACCGTATGTTCCTCTTGAACAAAGCTGCATTTGCTGCTCAGGCCTCTCACCTGTTTATTTTGGTGCATTATCCCATCAGGATAGAGACCTTCCTCATTTGCTGTTGCTATTACAATTACAGCTATTATAAAGCTGAAGATTTATCAGGCAACAGTGGCCATAGAAGACCATAGGGGGTTGAAGATAGCTTTAGAGCAACACTGGAGGCCTGTAATGAGCAAGGCTGGTGTGATGAATTGTGGAGTCTGGAATCTGTAAAGGACAGGCATGACACACAATGAACAGAGAAATTTCAGGATACAGAAAAGGAATAGAAGTTTCTGATCAAACATGAGCCTGAGCAGGAAATTATTAGTTGCTGAAAGGGATTAAAGTATTCTACGGGCAGGGAATCACCTACAGATCATGACAAGAAATGAGAAAGCAGTGCTGTTTAGTGAAACAGTGGCACACAGGTGCAATCCTGAATGGTGTTTTAATGGCTTAGATATTAATAACTTGTAATGATAATCACCTCACACTCTTCTCGCTGATGAGTACAGAATTAATATATTTTCATATGTAGATATATTGATATATTCATATGTAACTATTGATTGGCTTGCAAAATGTACTTTGAATTCCCTTGAAGAGCACATTTACCTTTTTTTTTCAGAAAAGAAAAGACTCTGGCATACCATCCTCAAAAGATTCTTCACCTGTGACTTGTGGCCTTCTATCCACCTGCAGCAAGGAGTGGAAAATAGTAAATGTGATCCCATTAGAAAATTAATATGGAGATTTGAATCTTTCTTACTTTGAAATTACGATAAATTTGTTGTCCTAATGTAATGTCAAAAATATAAACAGAGATATTAACACCTTTGTGAATACATACAGCTGAGCTCTCATTTGCAAGTTCTTACCCATTTTAATTTCCTGAGCACAGAGAAAGTTGTAGAAAGGATAAGTTGGTTCTATTTGGTGAACATCTTTTTGTCAAATTTTCCTTTTAGAGTAAAATAGCAACATTTGAAATTGACATCTTCTTTATATGTGTAATACAAAGATGAACCTCTCTCCAAGGATCTTATATTGGAATTTCAGTCTACAATGTTGGTTCTTACGCTATCCAGTTCAATTCATCCTTCCCCTGCCATGATCTTGATGTGCTCTGAAATTGCACCAAAGTACAGCTGGTCACAAATTTCACACTTACCACTTTAGACAAGTGAAAGGTCAAGGGCTTACAACAGTTGAGCAGCTCCTTATCAGTACCACAAAGCACAGACAGGCATGAAAGCAACTGCAAGTCAGATCAGCTGTAATTTATACTAACTGTAGAAGTCCATACAAATCCATCCCACTACCCCAGATAGCAGAATATATATGTTTGAACATTGCTCACTTGTCTCACTTCTTGTCTGGTCAGTGCAACACTGAAATCAAATATACAAGCACATTTTCATTTAGTATCACCAATATACTCAGAATAAACAAATATTAAGGAGCTCTTTCAATAAAAAGCCTTTCCTTATTTGGAGGGACCAGTTTAACTTCTAAGATGGAGTTGAGACCTTAAAGCAGCCAACTAACCAGAGGAAAATCAGGAGATGGAACTAGAATGGTCTAATATCTTGTTGAGAATGCTGATAGATGGAAAGTATAAAATTACATATTCAGTACATTCTAAAATCTGAAAAATAGTCGTTGCATCTAGTCTACAATGAGAAATTATACTCACTGTTGCTTTGAATAGTATGATATTAGATGAAGAAAACCTAAAATGTGCTAATTGAATTCCCTTGAATCATATTATCAGATCCCATTTCAGTGAGCAACTGATTTTCTTTGGAATTTCTATGGATTTTCTTTTACAGGAATCTAAGAGTATAGGACTTCTATCGATTATTTTAATGCTCAGGACTCAAAGGTGAGTTGTGGATGTCTCCCAGACAGAGAGGAAAGGCAAACATATCACTGAGGACTTAAATTTAATTCCTGAATAAATTTAAAACGGGGACTGAGCATTAAAAAAAAAAAAAAGACTTCTAGACTTCTAGTTGGTTTTGTCCTACAAAGGCTTCGGTTACAGATGCACAATTATTCTTGACCAAGAAAAAATGAAGAACCCTTTGTCCTGAAAAAAAAATACCTTTTTTTAAAAAATTGTTATTATTATTTAGAACTGGGGTTGTTAATGTTCCAATTATTAAGAGTTTTTTTCCTGAATTAATTGTTGTATTTTAAAAGGAATTTAAATATATGATGGACACAGAATAATAATTTTAAAAAATAATTTCTTTTTGGGTATACTGACGCTCAAGTCAAACAACTAGTTTTCTTTCTCACATTGTTTACCCAACAGTGCAGTTCAGCACATCAGTTTATTTCTGATTAACAGAATCTATTTTGTGGATATAAAATATTTAGATTTGACTATGCTGTTTTCACTATCAGTGGCCTACTAGAATTATTATTCCTATTATTCCAGGAAGCAGTTCTGTAGTTACTATTATCAGACACTATAAAATATTAAAAAAAGTCTTAAGAATAGTTTTAAATCATAGAATCATAGAATGATACGATATACCAACAAGTGAGTTTTTACATTAGCCAGGCAAAAGGCATTTCAATTATTTTTTAAATATTTTTGAATTAGTCTCCCATATCCAACCTAGCTCTCAGTACAGATAACAATGACACCTTAAACGTTCAATGCCAAGGTCTGGTAAAAAGGGGGTTTGGAGTCAGGTGGAATTATTGTCTTAGCATGCACCACATGAAGTCTGCCCATTACAAAATAATTCAAAATTCTGTTCAAGCCAGAATATATTTATTTTGTCTTGGACAAGAAAATTACATTGAGATTTCTTCAAACATGATATTGGCATAGACTATGCCATAGTATCTTTGGACTATCGCAATAATAAAATCAATAATGACAAATCTTGGCATTTCATGCCATTGGGCATAGTTAAAGGAATATGGAAGATTAGTTACAACATGCTACATGCCTAACTGGAATCATTGGTGGAAATAGATATCAACAGTAAAAAAATGGAAGCCATCACCAAAAGCAAATCACAATTAGCTGACACTGATCTTTGGAACTCAAGGAGAGCTGGATTTTTCAAGCATGACTGCCCATCTTTCGCCTTAAGATGGTGGCATAAGTACATGTAGGAAAATATTTCCTAAGAGAAAAGGGCAAGGATTTGCCTCAGGTTGTTGCTTCACTCAGTGTGAACTTCACTAAAATTCAAATTGTGAAATAATAAATCTGACATAAATTAAAAGTTTATTCTTTGCCTCCCAGTGCGTGCAGTAACTTAAAGCCAAACACCAACAAACAAATGGGCAGCTGGCATTTCAGTCTGCGAGGTGTTACCCGTCTGGTCAAATACATCATTTATTTGATTCGTCTCAAGTATCTAAGTTAAGAGATTTCCAAGATGCAAAGACATTAAGATTTTGCTTTCAGAATGTTAGAACATCTTTTCCTTGGAATTTCATCAAGAGTATAAATACTCATTACTATGTATTTGTCTCTGCTAAATCAGATGAGGAACTTCAGAATATAAGTTGTCTTCAGAAATTCCCATATGGTTTTGAATAACAGCTGCTATAGCAAGAGCCAAGTGGCACACTCAGCTTTATATAACACTACCTACATGGTGCTTTCTGTTCCAGGGCTTCTTTCACTTGTTCCCTTCTCTGCAACAAGTACACTGGTCCCCATCAGTTAGAATATTCAAAAGAATTTCTTCTTTCATGAAACTGCATTGCTGATGGTTTCTGCAGTACTCCTGATATCTCATTATATCAAAAGCTTGTTTGAAAAGTTTACTGTCAGTAATTTTGGCTTCAGCCACAAAATAATTTGAAGATACTATCTACCCTTCATATGATATTGAAATGTTTGAATACCAACCTAGTATTAACAAAGTATCCAAAACCTACCAAGAGCAAAACTAAAACCAGTCACCCAATGTGAGACTTAAAATACCAAAAGATTCTTCTTTGGTAAGGTTTGTCAGTGCTCTTTTTCTGTGCATCTTGCTCGGGGTGTTGGATGTGCACAGGAGAACATCAGTGGTACACCTGGCTTCTAACACCAGAGGCTTTCCCACAAAGCAAAGCAAGGGCTTCTTCCAGTGCCCTTTCAATGAGGTTCTGTTGAAATTAAAGGCTTAGTTGCTTTGGTTCGTGTGAGTCATGCCCACAGGCCCTGAAAAGTGTTCTGGGACAGCACTGTTCTCTAAGGCTCTTCTACGTATTTGCATGAAGTCATCTAATCCTAGCCAGGAATTTTTTTGCTGATGTGGATTATGAGTCAAGAAAAAGCTCTCATGGATTTTCCATAGTAAGAAGAACACAGTAGTTTAAACTCACTTACTAGTGAGAGTAGAAGTGTGTATATTTCAAAATGTCAATGGAAAAAATATTATAAGAGTAAATCCCAAATCCAGCATCTTTACAAATAAATTCCATGGAATTTACAACTACAGATACCGAAGAATTTACTTTAACAGCTCTCTGAACACATACTGTGGGGCAGAGTTAAGGTTGTTGGTTTCATAAGCTGGATGGATATTTTTTAACCTGATGCTAAACCTGGAATCCTTTCAGATGAACTGCAGGCATGGAAGGAGTATGCACCATGGTTGGTCTTTATAGTGTGCAGAGGTTATAGGACACCATGCATGTCCTCAGTTCCCCATCGTGTGTGCCAGGGAAACAGGATGCAGAACAAAACAAACCACTTTCCGTTCTGTTGCCAGTGCAGAAGTGTCACTAAATTGAGCAGTGATGATGGCTGTAATTTACTATACAAAATTTCTTCTCCAGGTTAAGGGAACCATTAACATTTTCCGCAAAAGCCACAAGGTGTATCTTTCCAAGGGGGAAACCATCAAGTCTGCCAATAATAAATTAAAGTTCTTTAGTTGGGGATAATCACTTATCACAACGATATAGCAGAATATAACAAGGCACTGCAGAGAGGGTTTGAGACAAGAAAACTAGTACTTATATAGAGGCTTTCAAAGGTAATAGAGACATCAGTACATATTAAGGTTAGTCTAGAAGTCTAGAACTGCAGGGGAAAACTTGAAAGGAAAACAGGTGATGTTTTTGAAAGCTTTTTTTTCGCTGTAAGATTCCAAGTGCTGCCTCTGCTGTATTCACAGTAATGCTTTGACTACATGCTTAGCTCACACTACCATGCACGAACCATTTGTACAGTTTTCATCAGGGAGCAGTCAGAGGGTCCCTAAGGGGCACAGAACCAGGGGTCAATAGAGTAGAGTTCTTATCAGCCAGGGGTCACCCCACGGTAACTGAGCACACCAGGCCTAGAGATAGTAGCCAGGCCCAGCCAAGAGCTGAATTCACCAGCCAAGTTCATGGTGAGGTCTGAGGTCAAGCCAGGAAGTCAGTCTGCAGGTCAGAGTCAGGTCCAGCAATTGCCAGGCAGACTCCAGGTCAAGCTGGGAAGTCAGTCCATAGATGCCAGAATCAGCTGGACACATTGACAGGAAGGGGCAGAGCTACAGCTGAGCTGAAAACCAGCACTCCTCCAGAGAAGCTTAGGAAAGAAACAAAGGCTCAGGGCCTGAAGAGGTCCTGGGCCTGTGGGTATGGATGGAGGCTCTAACTGAGGCAGGCCAGGGCCATTTTGGCTATTAATGCACTCAGGCACCTTGACTAAGTGCTGTGTGTTACCTAAGATTTTGCTACCTGCTGTGTCTATCACATCTGTCAAATATTATTGACCCTTGTGCTAGGTTTTAGCTGGTTTTGCTGTGTTTGTGACGCAGCTTGAACACTTAGTTAGATTCTGTTGGATGATACTTAAGAGGAAGTAAATTTCTTTCACACAGGAAGGCTTTTCCTCACAAACAGCCCTAAAATCTGCAGCTAAAATATTCTTCCTGTGCATTTATAAAGAACATCTAGGAATATATTGCTCTGTTCCTCTGTCTGAATGGTCGTTACAGTGGTACAGACTGGAAGGACAAGATGAGAAATAGACATGACCAGACAGAAGCAGTTGTAAGTCTTGGACTTAGACACTAAAGGCAGGATTTAACTGTCTAAACGCAAGTACTTTCTATTTGAGGTGCCCTAGAGTATCCAAAATATCCACACATATGATCTTTGCCAACAGGCTTTAAACCAGGTACGTCAGGGGATGGTGATGACAGCTTGCAGATAAGTGAGGGAAGAGAAATCGAGGCAATAAATACATGGGACAGGGTGACAGGAGCAAAAAAGCCCTCAGGAAGGATAAGACAGGTTAAAAGAACATTTGCCTCAAGTGTTTGTGCACAAATGCACACAGTCTGGGAAGCAAACAGGAGAAGCTGGAACACTGTGCAGGTGCAGAACTAAGGCATCACAGGAATAACTGAGATGCGGCAGGAGATCTGCACTGTAGGGAGTATACATAAGGCTCATTAGGAATAACAGGCAGTGAAGACAATGAAGAGGAGGGCTAACTATATGAAGAAGAAGGCTGGATGGATTGAGCTCTTTTGGTGAACAGTAGATAGGATGACTGATGATTTGTGGGTCTTGATCAGAGGAGAGGCTGATAAGAGCAACATTGTAGTGTGACTACGTTACAAATCATGTGGTCAGTATTAGGAAAGGGATGAAATCTTCATTAAGCAACTCAAGGAAGTGACCAAATCACCAACTCTGGTGCTTAATAATTGCCACCCTAGAACTGGAAGATTCTTTTGAAAAGGACCTGAGAGTCCTGGAAGTCAGTAGGCTAAGCACACAGGCAGATTTCAACAGGAATGTAGTCAGTAGGTCTGGCAGTAGACTGGAACATACTGAGAGATATCAACAGGAACGTAGACAGTAGACAAAACCTCTGCCAGTTTTTGGGGCTTCATCTAGAATACTACCAGTTTTGGGCTCTATGGTACAAGAAAGATGCTGGTAAACTTGAAAAAGTTTAGCAGAGAGCTACCAAGATGTTCAGGAAGCTAGAGCACACGCCTTGTCAGAAGAACCTGAAGGAACTGTGCTTCTTTAGAGAGCAGGATTGTTTAGGGAAGGTGTGGGGCACCTAACAGCAGGTTTCTGATACCTAAGAGAAGGTTTTTAAGAAGGCAGACACAATTTCTATGCTAAGGAAAATGAGAGCTATAAGTTGAAACAGCTTATAAGAAATAAGGAAAGTGCCACTGTGAGAATAATTAAGCATTGAAACAGGGGCCTAAAGAAACTATGGAATCTCCATCCTTGGAGTTTTTCAAGACCCTAGCTGGATAAAGCCCAGAGTAGATCATCTGAATGCTGTGTTGACCCTCCTTTGAGCAAGGTGTTGGACTGGGAACCTCTCAAGGTTTCTTCCAGCTGGAAGGACATACAGTTCAATTGTATGTGGAACACACATGGTGCAGAAACCCCAGGAGACACTAGCTGTCCTGGAATAGTGAATATAGACTATATGGAAAACCTAGGGACATGTCATATGGCTTTAAAAGCTTGTGTTTAGGCAAATGAAAGCCTGCTTGACTTTGAAAAGTGGCCAGGTGACACACTTGTCTTCCCATTACAAGTGACATTTATGGAGAGGAGCATACAACTACTTCTTTTTCCACTTCTTTTTAATGTTTTATCATTTTAGAATTCATCTCAGGAGAATTTATCATTACAGTCTTTTGGCCAGATGGAAAGGCTTTTCTGCTATTGTGTCATGTAACCCTAACAAGTAAAATTCTCTTTCCAAAATGCCATTCAAGTTAAGAAACACGTTTCAAAGTTGGATCAGCACATTCTTGATTGATTTCAAATCTATACCATAATAGACATCACTGAAACTAAAAGTAGGGAGAACAGTAAAATAAACTTTCAAATGTTGAACCAAGTAAGTAATAATCCAATGAAAAATGGTTGAGGTTTCATGTTTACATACCAGTATATAGCAGTGAGAGGTGTTATAGTGTTATATCTTCTAACTGATTTTTGTTAGAAGGGAAATAAAAACATAAGGGAAATAAAATGCAGAGCAGGGATTTTCTAACTTCAACAACCTAATGCAGGTCAGAGCAGATTCAAGTTTTGTTTTCACTATCTATATGTTGTGCTTTAGTGTTGCCTATTAAATTCAAGCCGAGCAGAAGAAAAGAGCGAATTTGCATAACCATTTCCATTCAGGTTATGGACTTTTAAATCCATGTTGCTTGTGTCTATAGACTAATGAGTGCACCCTTATAGAGGAGGCTTAGTATGTCACTGCATTTGGAATGTCCAGGTTTTTGCTTGGCATATAATATTTTGAGAGCCATTTTTTTCAAGCATAGTGTAATAGGCTTTAACTTTGCTAAGCTTTTCTGCCAGGCCTCCAGTGCCCTGCTGTTCTATTATATTGAACTTGTAAGCAGGACACTCTGCCAGGCTCACCCAGATTACTGCTGCAATAAGGGCCCTGCTGAGTGACTAGTGTCATGATAAGTGCTAGGGAGGGAGTTCACCATCTTGGCATACTGTTCTCATCTTATTAAATTCAGCTTTGTGGAAGCAGGGAGTCTGCCTCTCGGCCTCACTGGCTCTGGCTCAGTCCAACTGCTACTGTCAGACAATATGAAAATAGGAACCACCACAGCTAATGGCAGGTGCTGCACCACCACAGCTGAGGAAAAAAGAGAGCTTTTCCTTCTTTTCTTTTTTTTTTTTTTTTTTTTTTTTTAATAGGCACTTGACTGAACTGATTTGAAAACATTTAGCTTTTAGTATTATTATAACCTTCATACCCACAGATACTTGCTGAGCCACTGGTCTTTTCGGACATTTTTATTCTGTCCACTTTATACAGACTCCTTTGTTCTTGCTTATTTACATTCAGGAAATGTAATGTAGCAAACAAGCTCTTGGAACTGGTCTGATGCCATTCAGATTTGGTAAAGGATGGTGTTGTAAAGATATAGTCCTGACAAAAATCCCTACTGCATGTTGCCCAAGAAAAATTTCCCAAATTCCAGTCCTGAGTTACTACTGGAGGCGAAATGAGTTAACTGTTTAAGCCCCACTGAACTCAGTGACACCTGCTTACCCAATTCTCACCTTTCTTTCAAAAATCTAACCTTTAGTTGCGGGTGGAGGATTCAGAATCTTCCCGGTGCTCTAAAACGACTGGCTGTGATCTGAGTAAGCTATGCTGCTGAATGCAGCAGGAGAAGTGCAACATTCATAGAAAGGAGAGAGAGAACAAGGGAATATGTGTTTGCAAGGCAAACCTATGGAGAGGAGGAAAATAAAAATCACTCACTTTGTAGTATGGATTGTAGTAAAGCACAGCTTAGTTCTGAATATCAGTTTTGAGAGTATTTGACCACTTATTTTGGAACCTAAGGCTCTTTTGAGCTAAAAAAGAAAAACCCCTTACCAAGGTCTTGTGGAAGGATAGATAAATTACTTCTGCACTTGCTGGTGTCTGTGCGTGTATGGAGTTTTCCTTGACATCAGCAAATACATTGTTTCTCACTGTTCAATAGCAAATGTTCAAATAACCCCATTATTGTCACTTCAATGTTTTGTAAATTGGATGTGATCAGCACATGCAGTGCAACCCTTCTGACAGAAATATCAATGTTGTCCAGCTACAGAAATCATCTTATAGCAAAACCAAGTTGGAATCAATAGAAAATCCAGGTTTTCAAGTGCATTTATGGTAGGAATTGCTAAGTCTGGCAGGTTGCAGTTCAGCAGCACACTTGTTGGCCATGTCAGTCTTCATAAGAGGGACAGGTTGATGAGACTCTTTGAGAGAGGCTGATTCAAAAATTCAGACAAAATAAGATCTTTCTGCCAATTTGCAATATCACATTCACAATCCATTCCAGACTCATCAAAGGTAAGGAATAAAGGACTTAACATTTTAATCCCCCCTGAGGAAGTGAGTAAGAAAATTATGTCTCTGAAAAGTGTGATTTTTTTCTTGAAAAACAAGAGTGGAGAACTATTAGTGACACTGACTGACGAATATTGTGTGTCAGACCTTTCATATCCCAGGCAATTACCATGCAAGGGAATTCTTGTCAAAATTTGAGGGCAATGGAAAGCATGAAACATAACTATCAGTCAAGTTTATATGTAATACAAGTCCAATTTCATTACACCTGTTCTTCATTTCTGTATCACATGTATATGTGTATATCTTCACAAAGATGCAATTTTAAAGGTTTTTAAATGTTCCTTCTAAGTCGTATTTTTCTTTGTTTTTTATTCCTTAGTCTTTCTCATTATCTTGATTCACTGTGATGTTACTGGGGGAGGGGAGAGGGAAATGTTGTGGTTTTTTGCTCCCGTCACTGTGTGATCCACAGAGAGTCAATTGCCAAGAAAAACGTGATTAGTTTAGAGGAAGTTTTAACTTTTTTTCTTTTTATCCACCTCTTTCTTTATAGACTTAAGAAGTTCCCTTGAACACTGCAGCTAGTCAGTGGATAACAGCAGAATGGTTGGTGGAAACTGTCCAGGAGAAGTGTAACCAAGAGTTAAGTCAGGAATGCTAACAATATGAAGTTTTACATTATATGAAATTGGGTTTATTTTGTTTTACTTTGAGAATAAACAAAAATCTCAGTCTTAGATCTTTGTCACTGAATCCAGGCTTGGAATAAATAAACATGGGATGATGGTGGCATGATTCAGAAAATACTGTATGAGGAATGCATGGAATGTACTCCAGCTTAGAGATGATACTGATTTTTAGCAGCTGTGCCTGAGAACATGCAACAAAGGAGGTGTTTGTTGATGTTAATAAAACAGATTTATTTTTAGTTTTCATGCTATAATTTAAGTGATTCAGTGGGGAGTTGCTCCTCTGTCAGATTCTGAGGGACTGAATGACCTTGGGATGTGATCTCTCCTTGTGAGGGAGAACATCAAGTCAGGATTCAGTTGTTTCGGGTTTTTCATCATTTTATTATCAAACAAGAATGTCTCTGAGATACTCCAACTGAGCAGCAAAATTTTAACAGGATAGCAGAGCTGGAATCACTCTTCTCTGTGGTAAATCTGGATCTTGAAACTTGTTTTCATCTTTTGTGATTTTGCAGCTGAAGAGTCTAGTGTTTTTAAGTGACAACAATCAGGTGGGCAAGACATTCTGCATGAAGGTGGCCTATAAAAAAGTATTCATGCTTGTCTTCCATTCATCACATAAAAGTAGCATAGAGTGTGTTACCAAAGACAAGTGCACCTTAGCATCACAATTCAGGAATCCTTTTGTCCTGTTTAGCCAACAACCTTTTTGCAAAAGACAGATAGTACAACAGATAGATATACACCAACTCTGCAAGCCCTGATTTGCCTGTACTATGTTGGGAAAAGTTACGAACATCAAAATTTGAAACAATGGGCCAATCATGTAATTGCTTTAATAAAGTCAAGTTATTTGTGTTTGGGTTTACATTTAACTATGTGCTTATTTATTTATTTCTGACTATATGAAAACTGCATCTTTGGATATGGAATTTTGGAGATAAATATACCCTTGCAGTGTTTTCAACAGAAACACTGAATCATTATGCTAGTGCACCAGAGTGAAAGAGAATAACAAACTAATTTATTTTCACTGTCCAAGTTGAATGAAATGTGAAAAATAAACAAACAGTACAGATGGTAAAACAGTTTAAATTTTTAATGCGTTTCCAGTGTTAATAATTTCCAATGTTTATAACAGCGTGATAGCAACATATATTAAAATATGTTATTTTATTTAAATAAAAAATATGAAGCAGATGAGCAATTCACAATTTTTATCAAAGTCATATTTTAAAAAATATTTTTGGATCATAATCAGTTTAAATTTTCCTGTATGAATATTAAACAGTATGTTCAAATGCTGGATCTTTGGCAGGATCTTATTTATCTGTCTACTGCAGATAACATGTCTGAAAACTTACAGCTCCATATAGTCTTTTTTTTTTATTATTAGTTTGCTAAGTCTAGAAATGTAAGTGTAGACGAGGAGAACTAGAATTCTCAGTAACTCTCTTCACTGTTTTTCAGTATTCTCACAAACAGAACACAAATTTTGGAGAGAATCCCAAATGGCAGGTGCTGACACTAAGCAGAGACAGGAACAGCCTTCTTGTTAACATATTATCTACTCCTCACCTACCACTGCTCTGTTACAAAACTCATTGACAATGAAAGCTAAATGAAGTAACTGAAAACTAATTCAGTACTGTAACAAATATTTCAGATAGCTGCATAAACCTTTCTGCAGCTTAAAAGCAAACCAAGCAAAGAACCTCTGAAATCCTGTCTATGCCTAGCCTTGTTGGATAAGATCCAAGCTACTATATTTTCTTTCCAGAGCAAATTTAAAGCATTCTTTGCAAAAGGTGGTGTCCTGGAGTGCTGAACTGGGGAAACAGAAAGACAGATGGAGGAAATCAGATGAATCAGGTACTGCTGCTTGCACAAGGAATTGAATGAGGTGGACAAGTAGTTGATATGACCTTAGTAGATACACTTTTTGCTGTGTAACAGACCCATTAATAAATTTTATAATATTAGAGTATTTTATACATTAAAGTTGATCTGAATAGTCTCATCCCAAGTCACAAGAGACTCTATCTCTTCAGCCATCATCCCTAATTTCTTTCTTTCGGAAGATTAGAAGAAATTATATTAGTTTATACAGTGTTACAAGTAGTCTAAGTAACAATATTTATACATAAACCTTTTTATTGTTCATCCTTTATTCTGTCAAATCCCAGTGTGTGTCTGTAGTTCTGGTCTGAAGAGCCAAAGAGCTCTTCTGCATTATATGAGAGACAGGTGTGTGGGTAGTGACTATAAAAGATAGCTTTTTATTTTAGAGGTCCCTATGAAGGATCATTCTGTTAAAGTCACTGGCTGTGCTGTCAGTTCATAGACCTTGGTTTTTTATTTTCTTCTTTAACTTGAGGATTAAATTTCTACATTAGTCCAAGGGAGCTAACACCCTAGTTTTCCATTACCCTTTTTGGAGGCTATAACCCTGTGGTAGATGCTGTCAGTAAGTTTAAACATGTAAATACGAAACTGTAGCCTTAGATTGGTTTCAGGCAATTTATAAAGAGAGGGGAGGGTGCTCAGCCTGTACCCCTGTAGTGGGCTGGTACATATTGCACTACTGAGATTTTCTGAAATGATTAGTGGCTGAAGGTCTTTTGGCAGGTGGGTGCTGCAGCTGAGATACCTTATAATGATCCTAATGTTTGGAAAACAGCCTATGAAACTAGGCCTCTAACAACAAGCACTAGGCACCCTCAGATGTTTGGCTATATGCTGCCTTGTTTTCCTCCTTGATTTTTGTTGCCCTCACTGTGGACCATCTCTGGTGACTATCATAAAGGCAATCCATATCAGATGTTTAATTAACTGGAACCCATGATAGACTCACATCCTTTAGGTATCAGCCACAAGAGGGGGATATGGAACACTCACTGAATATTAGGGTTTAGTCCATTGACAGTTGTCAGTGTTATTGATAGCTTCTATAATTTTTACCATCCGGTGACTTTTAGCACCAGGCATATTTTCCTGGAGATCACAGCTCGCAACAGTTTATTTTTAGTTAGGAGCAAGCTTTACAAGAGGTTCAGATGGAAATGTTCTGTCACTTAAATTTGACCCCTCTTTTGCTCTTTAATGGAACAGTTATAGCTGTTTAACAGTTTCAGAGAACTATGCAGCTATCTCAACACAGAAAAAGGGATTAATGGAACAACACGGGTTTTTTCCAATAAACAAATTGTAATTGATACATAGATTCTAATCACAGGGCATCTTTTTTTGTAGTACCTGTGCTATGATGGGCTATTTTAGGGGCAGAGTGGTACATAGTGTAGAAAATTTGTACATGAGGGCAAAAGGAATAGACAATTGCTTTTGGGGACTGTGTAGATTAGTACATCATTGCATACTAACAAAGTGCTAATTGCTCCTTTTGACCACGGGCCCAGTTTACAGAGCTTTAGCACAAATGTGCCCTGTGCACTAAATTACAAAACTAACACTGCATTATTTCTCAGTACAGCTTGCAAATTCTTGTAGGGCAGCATGCATTAGCCTTAATTAGATGCAAAGAAAAAGGGTGGCATGGAGATACTCCCTTACAATTTAGAAAGAACAGCCCTGGTGCTAATCACCCAGGTTGCAATTGCTGCATTTGTTTTGTGGTAATAACAGCAAAAGAAAACAGTATTCATATATTTATATAATTCTGGTATTGTTATAGTATTGTATGTAATAACTACACAAGCAGTTTGTCTCTACTTGGTATGCTATCTAAAAAAACCCAGGTGTGAATTATTTTGAACAGGTTGTTGGTACTGATTTTAGAGAACTTTTAAAATAGCAGCTGTTTAGAATGTTTTCCAATTACTTAATGATCCTTTCACCATAGCTGGGAAAGTATGACAGAATCACATGGAATAATCACTTTCCTTTATCTTCACTGGAATCACACTCAGAATGATAGGTGTTTTAGTCCAGAAAAATAACATCTCATCTTTCTGCCCCTTTTCTAAAAGTCCAGAATTATTTGCTTACAGACTCTTTCCCCAGACAGGATAGAAAGAAGCACCACAACTGGACACATGGAGAGTCTATAGGAGACCTCAGTTATTTGGAAAGACATAAATCTACAAATGTCATTCTTATTCTGCTGCACATCACTTAAACCTTTCATGTACCAGCTCTTGATTTTGTTATTCTGTTAACAGGGGAATTTGAAGATCAGGCTTCTTTCACATATCTTTTTTGGTCTTTTTTCTTGTCATGCAGGAGTTCTTATAGGTCTGACATTTTCTTTACGTAAGCAGCCTGGCACTAAATGAACTTAATTTCTACTATAATTTAATTCTATCTCTGCAGATTCTTCATGTGGGATTTTAAGAATCTGGTACTAGAGACCCAACCTGAGACTTCAGGCATGCATTGTAGTATTTGAGGGTAGGGCATGTATCAAAGTATTTTAGTAAGGAAAAAGTGTTTGATAAGGGAAAAGAAAAGATGTTCTAAGGAATAATCGAGTGTTCTGAAAAGAATAGACTAAAATATTTCATAGGTTTTCCTTTCACACATTGTTAAAACAATATAAATACCAAATAACACAAATTCCACTCTCTAGTCTGTCTTTTATAATAAACAAGTTGATTAAAAAAAAAAAAAGAAGTATAAAAATTAACTGAAAAGGACAGGTATGTGTCACCATAAGGGCACTCTGTGTCACAAAGCAAGTATGTCTTAGCGCCAGCCAAAACAACCACCCACTCAGAGTACTGAAGGGTAGGCATGCTGTTATGACCCAGATTCAAGTGGTGAGAGTAGGAGTGAGAAAATGAAAGTGTTAATAATACTTAAAGCACAGAGCTAATGGGAGGGGAAATTCTGGGATTCCCCTTTTATTCCTATTCTCTCTCGAAAGAAAATTGCTGAGTTCCCTCTGCAAAAAAAAAAAAAAATCTGTTTCGCTTATCACCAAATGTTGAATATTATGACTGAATGATGTGCAGCAGAACTGTGTATCTATCCTGACTGGAAATACATGTGTGAGTACTGAAGAGGAATATAGAAGAATTGAGAGATATAAAAAATCTGAGGACTTGAACTTTTAACTAGTGCTGAAACACTTTTTTAAAATGGAAAAATATTTGTAATTTAACATACTGACATACTTCTTTGTTTTGCTGCAGCTGACAGAAGTTTGAAAGACAATAAATCTGTTGCAGCAATCAACACCAAACCCAGCAGCCTGCCCCTCCAAATAGTTTGCACAATGGCATTTTGGAAAGAACGGAGCGTATGTTTACCATATTGCTGCAATAACTCATTTTTCTTACTGCTTTTTGTTCCTAAATTGGTTCATTCTTATTAGAACAAGCATTGTTATGTTTCTGAAGTGTTTAAGGTTTTAAATTTTACAGAAACTTCCAACTTGGATAGGCTTGGTATCATATTATCACTGAATGTGGTTAAAGAAGAGTTAATATTAGCAAATTCAACTGTTTTAGAGTGCTTGCTTTTTCAGCTTTTAATTAAGTTTAATAGTTAAAAAAATAAAGCTTGATCAGACTCTAGTAGCTCCTATGTTGAACAACACTCAAAGATACAAGTTACTTGATCCACTGCGGGTAGGTAGATTCTCTATAACAGACATAAGGATTGCAGCATCAAGCTCTCTGCAAACTCTGTGCCTCAAGAAGTCCTGTATTCAACACATTTTCACATAAAAAATATAGGACAGTAAAGAAAGTCTTGTGGTAGTTCTCCCTTTAATTTGTTCAAACTTAAGTAGGTTACAGTGCTACCATTATTTTTTTTTTCTGTTAATGTTTTCTTCTTTTGATGTAGGCACCTTTTCAGTTGGGAAGAAGGAGAATAATATAGTCATAGGATTGTTTAGGTTGAAAAAGTCCTCTGAGATCATGAACTACAGCTGTCAACCCAGCAGTACCAAGTCCACTGTCCCCAGGTGCTACATCTGCACATCTTTTAAACACCCCCAAGGACGGCAAATCCACCACTTCCTGGGCAGCCTGTCCCAATGCTTGGCAACCCTTAATTGAAGAAATTTTTCCAAATATCCAGTCTAAACGTCCCCTGGCACAATATGAGGCCATTGACTCTTACCCTCTCACTTGTTACCTGCAGAAGAGATTGAATCCCACCTGGTCACAACCTCCTTTCAGGTAGTTGTAGGTGCCCCCGAGCCTCCTTTTCTGCAGGTTAAACTACCCCAGCTGCCTCAGATACTCCGCGTAAGACTTGTGCTCCAGACCCTTCACCAGCTCTTTTACCCTTCTTTGGACACGCTCCAGTACCTCAGTGTCTTTCTTGCGGTGAGGGGCCCAAAACTGGACACAGGATTCGAGGTGTGGCCTCACCAGTGCAGAGTACAGGAGGACAATCACTGCCTTAGTCCTCATGGTCACACTATTTCTGATATAGGCCAGGATGCCACTGGCCTTCTTGGCCACTTGGGCAAGATACCATTATCCAGTATATGTATTATTACCACCTCGGCTCTTCCAACTAGGCTTCTAAACAGGCCAAAGTCTGCTTTATGGAAGTCCAAGTCAGCAGTTCTACTGACCCCCCCCCCAACTTCTCAGAGAATCGAAAATTATCATTTTGTGATCTCTACACCTCCAACCATCACATCATCTACAAGTCCTTCTCTGTTCACAAAACAGGAAATGTCAGTATTGCATGCTTGCAATAATTAGAATTGCTTCAATAAATATGAATTTTGTGCAAAATAGAGATGATTTTTTTACATTATCAGTTGTGCTTGCAGAGAGACTTCCCTAACATAGAGCATAAATGAATTAAAAGTGGGGCTCAGGGGTGACTCATTAGCCTGCCTTCCTCTGAAGCATTTCAGTCTTTGCAGGAGAGGGTGATGGAAGGTTGAAGAGGAGGAGGAGCAGATTATCTCCTTTTGTGATGCCTCTTGTGAAGGCTTTTTCTCCCACTGACTGAGCGCAGATATTGAAAGTCTGTTCTATCTCCCAAATGTCTGATGTCAACATCAGATGTCATCCACAGCAGCAGCAGCAGCAGCCGCTGTGACAGTAAAAGGCAAACAGTGGAAGACATAGCCAAAATGTTGAAGTCCCTGCTTCCCTCCTCAGGGCTAACAAGGCACGCAGAGACATGTATTCTGAACTTGGGACTCAGCTGTTAAAAGCACTCTAGTTTCCCAACCTGCGTGTCTGGAAAACTTCATGATTGCAAGTGGTTTGGACAAGTCTGGCTTTTGAAGCAAAGCAAAATCTGGATTCTAAAAGTTTGAAAGTGGAGCAACTGAGTTAGAATGGCAGAATTTCACACCTCTTATTTCAGATTTTCAAAAGAAGTAAAATAACGTGCCTGGTATTTTAACTCATCTTTGTTTTTAAGAAAATAAAATATATGACCATATAATACTATATGGATGGAATTAAAAGAGCCTTACAACATGTCCTGGAAACCATAAAAAATTGAATCTGCATAGAAATTTTCATTTTAAGGGGAAGTTTGAAAAGTGTTCTGTTCACATAGAGGCAGTTTATTAGTCTCGTCACATTTCCTGGTACAATGGAACTGTTAGTAATATATAGCAATATTGGAAAACACTTTGAAATTACCCTTATCCAAGGACTGGAGTGAGTTGCCTTACAGTAGGTTGTCATGCTGTTTCTTTTTCTTCTTTTTTTTTCAACTGCCATCTGTGCTCCAGAATTTAGGTTTTCATTAAAGCAAAAATCAGCTGTGATGGTTTCAGTCTCATTCACATTAAAACCCCTTGGAATAACTGAGAACTTGATTGTGTAGTTACAAAGAAAAACTCTGAAATTCCATTCCCTTCTTTTCCAGTTTGTATGTGACCCTCATCTGTTTAAAATGTGGGCCCTGCTAGAACTGTTTGGAGTCTTCAGGAAGCAAAACCAGAAACCAAATACCAAGCATTGTAATGAAGCTCTTTCACCCTTCTGCAAGCTGCAATTGCATCTCTGAGAGGTCAGAAATATCCCATTAATCTCAGTGCAATATCAGCTTGGAGATCTAATGCCATTAACTTAACTTTCAACTTCATTAACTATTTCATTGTTTATGGAAGTGTATGACTTTAGGTGTATAGAGAATGGCATAGGTTGCTCTAAGCAGTAAACATGAATAACTGGATAGAAAAATTACCATCAGTCTGAATTGTTAATTAAGACAAAATATGAACATTCCAGTGAAAACTCAAAAAATATGTTTATTTTAAATCCATTGCGTTGGGTTTGTAGGTGGGTTTTTAAGAACAGCACTGCAATTTTTTCCATTCTTGCATTTGCATAATTTTAAATTGCAGGGGAACTCAGGTGAAAAAAAAAGACCCTTAATAGTAATTAATATTACTATTTCCATTGATACCATTATCCAGAATGTTGAGGGAACTTGTTAGTGGTTCAGACGTTGTTTTTGTGATTCACATGAAAGAGGTCACCTGGTTGTGCTGGTATAAGTGTATCTGCAACTTGTCAATGGTGCTCAGGAAGTGATGGCATCATGAATTGTTACAAGAAAAAATGTAAATTGAAAAACAAAATAATCAGTGAAGGAAGTTGCCTTCCCTCCTTTCTGTGTTGATTTTTTTTTTCAAGGCTGGAGATTCTTTTTCACACATGTGAATCTAAACTTTTTGTATTTTGTTTGTTGATACTGATTTATGATAGGAAAACACAGTTTTGTTACTGTTCCAAGAAGCTTTTTAAAATGGTATTGAAAAAAAGCAGGCTTAGTATAATTCCATGAAAGAGAGAGCCTTTTTAATATTCAAAAAGTTTGCATTCTGAAATTGTTTCCTCTCTTTCTGGATAGCACTATCCATTGAATCTCTCAAATAATTTCCCTCTGAACTTCTGGGATTTGGGGAGGCAAGAGGGAAGGGCTCTATTCAAAATACTAACCAGGTATGACCTGAATTAAGTTGTAAAAACTGATATTCATGAAACCAGATTAACATTTGCACAGCCCTTTAAAAGTATATGGTGCCGTGTAATTGCCATGTGCATCACAATTGTTAATTATTTGGCTTCAGGCAAGATGAAAACAGCAGTGTGCTCACACTTTTCATCTGCAGGAGATACCAGAAATCACGAGATTAAAAAAAATACTGTGTTGTATAGGCCAGTTAGCAGGGGAAAAAAATAATGTGGGGGTCAGGTGATGGCGTTTTCAAACATGATTCTGCTAAAACAGTGTTTCATGGGAGATTTGTGTGATACTTTGAGGTAAAATGCTAAGCAGTAAACTTCATATTGCCTTGCAAATGGGCAGTACCAGTTCTGCTAGCATTAGTTAAAGTGAAAGGATACAAGGCAGATTAATGCTTAGAAAATTGTTCATAAGATTGTTTTTCTTTTACTAATGTAACACAGAATGATATGGCACTGGTAAATGGGAAAAGAGAGCTTTGTGAGCAGAGGAATCAGTGATTTGAACAAGTGGTGTTGCAGTTCATGCATTTTCCAAGCAAATTCCTTAGAAAACGGTGAAATTGGTCAGTAATATTTTACTGAATTGGTCTCTTTAGAGTTGTCAGTGGAACAGAGTGAGAAATCAAGGTGCCAGCTGCATCCTGCAACTGCAGTTCTTCATAAGACTGGGTCTAACTTCTTACCAAATGAAGACTAGAGAGATGACAGAGGTCTGAAGCTCCTGATCTGCCTTGCTAACCTGTGACAGGGATGTCCTGGGATGAAATGCTCATTCCATTGTCAGTGCCAAAGCTCCACCTGACTTCAACAGGAGCTGGTTTTCATCCTATTTTTTTTTTTACCCTTAGTAAAGTAGACACCATGAGTGCACTCAGGCATCTTTGGGAGAATCACACTTTGATGTGGCCATGGCTGGGCAATATTTAATCAACACGGAACTGTACTTTTTACCTGGAATCAACACCCATCTTTTGTCAGCTCCATGTGTTGTCTCTCAGTTTTCCTGCTACGCAGCTGTGGCAGAGCTCATGTGCTCTGAGAAGGTCAGAGCTTGTTCCCTGGGTGGTCTCCTGTGTGAATTCTGATCCACGGAAATGGAAGGAGTTTGCAGACCATACTCACCATTGTGCCATAGGAAGGTATTGCAGGCTCTGTGCACTGTGGACATGGGCAGACATGGAGTTTTGCTACCAGAGCTGCTCTGATCTCCAAAACTTTTTTTAGGTTTCAGCTCATAAGCATGCGCAGGGCAGAAAGATACGAAATGATTGTCAGAAAAGAACTGGTTCCTCATCTACACACACCAGTGCAAAATCAATTAGTAAAGAAAAGCTATCGTCATATAACTCTTATAACTGAGAAACTGTATCATTTCACAGTACAAAATCCTTAGGGGATTGACAGGCATTATATTAATTTGGTTTATGTCACACAGAATAGTGTGCACCAGCACAAAATTAACAACTTGGTATTTTGAAAAGAATGGTAGATATTACTTATTTGTGGATTTCATGTTGGAGACACTTTTTTCCTGATACTGGAGGAAGTTTCACATGCAAAACTTCAGCCACAAGAAATGACTCAGACCTAATAAAGCAACCCCAGTGAGAAAGCTGCTTGGTAAATGATGAGCTGGCAGGGACATACTGATTTTACAGAGAAAGCAGTTTGAATATATTTCATGTGACTCGTGGTATCATTCACAGTCTCTCTACTGAGTCTAGCATGTGTGCAACACAAAAACATGTTATTTTGCAAAACCTTTTTTATCTTAGAGGTATTTAGCAGCTGACTTACAAATCTGGTGGAAATGTCTTCAGTTAAGTTACCGTTGCTGTCTTGTAGCTTGTCCCACTTCAGAGATTAACACAAATGCAGCACAACAGCACAAGGATACATGTGTTCAACTGTTAATATCTAAGTTTACATTAGATCCCTATACCATTTTTGGAAGCTTCATGGATATCTTTTTCTTAGCTGTGGTAATTCTAGGTACTCACAACTGGTTTGTGTCCTGGAAATACCCTTGCAGATTACTGCATTTATCAGAGGAACCAAGAGGGAACCTAGCTAGACCACTGCATTTAGCAAAATGTGATATTCAGGGGACTTTTGGATAATTTTGTCTGGTTTTTAGTGTATAGCAGGGCTTAGAATATTTAAGTGTTAGTGTAGAGATATTTTATGGTTTTAAAAAAAAACCTCTCAAATACAGTTGTCTTTTATATGTAAAATGCTTAAATGTAGGTGGGTTCACAGATTAATCAGATCAAGTAGCTACAGAGCTTTAAATAGTGCTGAACTAAAATATTGCTTATATACCACCAGTCAAGATAGACCAGAAGTCATGAAACAAAAATGACCAATTGACCAATCCCATGTTAAAGAAATTAGAATTTAAGTGATTATTTAATAAGGAAACAAACAAATATAAACTGAGCTGTAATTATGCTGATACAGAAAGGCTATGGAGAATCATTTGGGAGGAAGAAAATTAAGAGCTACAAGAACACACATTATTTGAAATTCATTTGAGAAATATAAAGAGCAGAGACAATCAAACTCATATAATGGAACTGGAACGTACATGTCAATTCCAGAAGATATTCTGCATTTCAGAGACAGGGGTTTCTAATGTAGTGATTAGAAAAATGTTCAGGTTCATTCTAGGTTTCAGTGGATGGTATTATTTCTACTTTATATAAAATTTCCTCAAATATTTTAGAAATGTGATAAAAAGAACTAATTCCCCAAGTGGATAAATACACCAGTCACATCAATACAACAATCACAGTATCTCCTTTAAATGTTAATACAAAAAAAAAAAAATCTGCCTATTTGTATGAAAGATAAATGTGTTACAATAATTAAAAATAGTAGAATAGTTTAAAACTCTTATTTAAACCATAAAATATAAGTATTTTTCTATATAATTATGTATATAGCTATAGAACTAGACTCCAGTGGGTATGTCAGTTCCATTACTGCTTAGCACATGAAGTTTAAGTTATTGTGGAAGAAACAGAAGTCCTACTTCCATGTTGACTCAGTGTGGTTCTTTCCTACAGAATTCCCTTGGGACATGATTGACACAACCTCAGGCACAGGGAAGCAATACCAAGCAATGGTACAGCTCTAAGACAATTGAATTATAAGCCAAGAAAAAAAGAAATGCCAGTTGGTCAAACATAGAAAATATAATTATCTCAGGTTTTTAGTCTTTATGCCAAAATAACCTTGGGCTGGCCTGTTTTCCTACTTGCACATCATTTGCACGCTCCTATCTCTTGCATGGCATTGGTGTCTACACAGCCATATGCTAAGTAAAATTAAGGATTTGTTCCAGCAGAGCTAATGCAGTTTTGAGGAGAGGAGTAGAGAGGGAGGTGGGAAGAGTTTTCAAACAAATAAGTTCCTTGACCTGGTTTACCACATAGCAGCAAAAATACCAGTGCTAACGCTAGGGAGATGGACGGATGTGTGGGACAAAGTACAACTGCCCTGCTCATTGACTGCCTGCACATGTGTTGGGTTAAAGTGATGATCAGCTCTTCTTTCTCCCCAAGCAAGCCAGAATTGTGGTTACTTATTTCCAGTCTTTTAGAACCCCTTGTATAGTTGAGGTGTTAAAAAATAATTGCTGATGGCTTTAAATCACTTTATCGGGTTCCCTATGAGCTCTAAGCAATAGTATATTTCACCAGGTATACACAATTTAGTAACTTCTAATCTAGCAAAGTAACTTCTAACTTATTCTCTTCCTTTCCTAGCCCGAGCTCTTGCTTTACATCACTGTTAGTCCTCTGATCATTGCTAACCTCCTGAGATTGCAGTTTCATGTTTGTTGACCAAATAGTTTTCCTGTCCCCGCTGCTCTGGTGTTTGTCATGGGACATCACCCTCCAAGTTGTACTGGTGCAAGTGGCTGGGAGTCAGTTTCATGGATTAAATTGGGGAGTTGATCCAAGTTGAAAAAGTCATGTTTTATTAATTGTTTTATTTTAACCCAAATCCCTGAGGGGACAGCATGCCAATGAAAACAAGCTGGGGATTGGGAATACCTTAAGCCACTGACCACTTTCTATTGTGTAAACAAGCCCCTGCAAAGACTTCAGCAAAACAGCTTCAGATTTACATGATTGCAACTGAGATTAAAATCTGGCCTTGATGTATCAACCATCTGTTTCCATCACAAGAAAAGAGACTCAGCAGGAATATTTGTAGTTCTGAGGACAGGATTCTTGTTTCATTCCTGTAGTTATATATCACAAATAACTCTACTGCTGGTGCTTATTCCAGTGTATATTGCTCCAGTGTATATTCCAGTATCAAGAAAATTACAGAATGAAAGGCATGCTTTTGGACAGTCCTGGATTTTAGTCTCTCCAGGTTTACACCAGAATTAGTCCAGTGGACAGCTCTGAATTCATATCAGTCTGTCTCAGAATATAACCCTTTTTAATGTAATATAAAATATATACATTTTCATCTCAACAGCTTTGGAGGAGTTTACTTCACCACTGCTATCTTCATAGTTCTAATTAAATGTGACATTTTTTTCACTCCTTGACTTTTGCCCATCTCTGAAGTGACCTGCACAGGGAGTGTATTAAATCTGTGAAGGAGAAAATGCATAGATACCTGTACTTTTATTTTCTGCAAATCCATTTAAAAACATATAAAATAGAAATGAAAATACATACACTGAAATTCATTTCAACCAAAACTGTCAACATTTGGAAATACCATTTTGCTGACCATTGTGTTTGTTAGCAGTTACAGAAAAAGTTTTACTCTTAAAAATATGGATAATCATTTTGACTAAATTGCTGAATTTTCTATTCTTTTTCATTTGTTTCTATTAGTTATGTCTGGTGCACAGTGTCACTCACTGATTAATGTTGCCACTAGTATGATGAAGTATGCACTTCAGTCTCTTGGCAAGAATTAAAAGAACTGGAAACCAGTGTTTATAATACATGCTGGAAGAAAATGTTATTTATCTGTTGACTTAATAGCTAAAAGAATATAGCAAAAGATCAGAGAGATGAGATTCTCTATTCCTTTTTATACATCTGTGGGCTCACATTTACACTAAAGATGACACGCAACTTGAAATGCCTTGAAAAAAGTTTTGTCTTCTTGCCTGATTTGCATACATCCTCAAACTTGCACATAGCATAGGATATATTTAGTCAGTATATATTTGTTTTGATAGTGTCTTCTTTTTTGTCACACCATTCCTCCTCACATTGTATCACAGTCCTGATTTTGACTTCATTTTCGTTGTGTACCTTCCTCCTGCTGTGCAGTAGATTTGCATATAAAGTCAATTAATAAATACATAAGAGAAAGAGCATCAGTTTTCTGGCAGTCTCTGCTCTGGAGCACAAATATTTGGGATATTTACAGATGTTCCTCTCTTTAAATCCTCTCCTCCTGCAGCATCAATAAGTCTTGCCCCCTTCTCCTTCTGCATGACCACACAGGAACCATCTGTCTTCCTTGCAGGCTTCCTTCAGTCTCTGCTTCTGCAACTTCAGCAAGGATATCCTTTTCAAGGTTTCAAATTTACAGGCCTGATTCTCCACTCAATTTCCTAAAAGACACCATGAGCAGTGCTGGTTTCGTCCTTCTATATAGACCAAGGTAGTTCTACACTAAATCCTTGTATGTCATTCAAGCATTGATATTGCCTGGATCTCATTCTGAAGGAAGAAACTTCATGTGGAAGCACATGTAACATCACACGGTGCTGAAAGAAGATACCACTGGTTAGTCTGTTAATCCACAGACAATTCGTTGAGCTTTCGGATTGGTTTGATTTGTTTGACTGTTTTTCGTTGGGTTTTTGTGTTGGGTTGGGTTTTTTTTCCCCTCAAATACATCCTCGTACATTGTAAAACTCTACTGTTTTCAGGGTCTTCCTTCAGAATTTGTTATGAGTCATGATTGTCATTTTTGCAGGTCATCACTGCAATGCAGAGAATGTAAACACTAAAGTATTATATTTGGTATTCATCAGCATGTGTGATGTGTGTGTATTTTGCCTCTGTGCTGCAGTTCTTTTCAACAACTCCAGGATGTTTTTCAGTAAATGAGTGTGGGCTACTGGGAAGATTTCAGTGTTCTCCCCATGTTACGACTGTCTAAGTGGTCATAGGTGTATGTATGACATTCAGGTCCTTAAACATGAGCCAACATACCCCACTCTTGGTACCTGTGAGGTTTCTTCTGGAAGGCATTGTCATACAAGAAACTTTGTTACACTGCACATCTTGCCAGCATATATGGGGCATCTTCACAATGTATACAAAAGCCTCATGGGAAGGTGGAAGAACAGAGACAGCCTTTCTCCAGTGGTAGTCAATAACAGGACAAGAGGCACCCATGGAAACATGACAAGGTCTCTCTGAATACAAAAAATCATTTTTTCACTGAGAAGGTGACTCAGCACTGACATAGGGTGCTCAGAGAGGTTGTGCCTCCATTCTTTGAAGACATTCAAAGGTTGTCTGGACATAGCCCTGAGCAACTAACTCAAGGTGGCCTTGCTTGAGCGTTGGACCAGATGACCTTCAGAGATCACAGCTGTGCTGTGATTCTATGACATGTAGGAGTAAATCCAGTGAATAGTCAGAAGGATGATTAGAGAAGCCTATGCTGTACAAGGCTCTTGAGAAGAACACAATAAAGGTGGGCAAACAATGGAACAGGGGCTCAGACCAACAATGGAATTTCCATACTTGATAACACTCAGACCATGGCTGGTCAAAGCCCTGGTCTAACTTACAAGTCAGGTCTTAGTGTTGACCTTTCAGGTAACCTTTAGGCTGGCCCTTCAGCAACCTAAATTATTCCACGATTTTGTTTAAAATTTAAGCAAGACTTCCTGCTCTTTGTAGGTCTCAACGAATGCGGTGATACTTAAAGCAGGACACAACATAAAACCTGAGTTGTTGGCAAAGATTACTTGTATGAATATATTTTGACATCTCTGTTATTATTTTTACTTTGCACAGCATTTTTGGAGCAAGGACCACAGCTGTTGAATGTGCTCCATGAGCATATCTGATATGACCAACATCCATTTATAACTTGTTCCACAGAAGAGTGCCCTGAAGATGTGACTGTGACTACAAGAAGCTGACATTGGATGTGCTGTACAACAGGCTGTTTTGTTAAGTTAATAAAGTTAAGTTTGTTAAGTTAATTAAGTGCTAACAGCACTGACTTTAAAGATATGACACGAACACAACATTCCAGAAAAGAATTGGACTTCTGCAAAAAAAGATTATGATCCACCCCCTCCTGCCATTTCAGTTGGTCATTTTCTACTCTGGCTTGCATCCACACTTCAGTAATTCGTGTGGAGACAGTAAACTCCCCTGTGCAGGAATAAGATTTGCTGGACAGGAGTATCTTTGCATTACTTCTACTCATAAGCCTTGGCACAGAATTCAAAGCACGATTGATTGAATCAATACCATCCTATAAATCTGTTTTAGTTCTGTATGCTGACTATCTACAAGCCAAGGAGGGGAAAAGTAGGTGCTGAGAAGACAGTTCATGGAAGTTTGCTTAGGATAAGATCTGGAGACAAGTTGAATTTGCAAGAACTAGTAAACTCAGGGCATCGTAAGTCTGCTGGATTGATACAAAGACACTTGAACACGCTGGCATTATGGTGGGTTGTATAAGTTGGACCACGTCCTGGGAGGCAGTGGCTGAAAAAGGAAAAGACTTAAAAGACTACAGGATTATATGCCCACCTCATGAAACAAAATTATTCTCTGAAGGATTTTCTGAACAACTACATAGAAGCCATCAATGTTTTAGCACAATCCTTAACTTCCAAGTACCCAGTGGAGTTGTCCCTATATTGCTCTGACTGGTAACTATGAGTGAACACGTGAGTAAGTTAATGTGTTTTAGTTGTTGCTAAGTAATATTTACCCTAATTCAAGGGTTTTTCAGTTTGCCATGGTCTGCCAGTGAGGAACTGCAAAATAAGATGGGAAGGAGCACAACCAGGACAGCTGATCTGAACTGTCTAAAGGTTTATTCCATACCATAAAACACCATGCCCAGTATATAAACTGTGAGGAGATGGCTGGTTTCAATCTCTGCTCAGGGATGAGCTGGGCATCAGTCAGCAGGTGGTGAGCAATTCTAGTGTTCATCATTTGTTTTTCTTGTGTTTTATTCCTCTTTTTTCCCCTTTTCTTCATTATTGTTATTGTTGTTGTTGTTGTTGTTATATTTTACTTTATGTCAATCATTAAACTGTTCTTAACCCATGCATTTTTTTCCCCAGTGTGGGGCATGTGAGTAAACAGCTACATGGTACTTAGTTGCCAACCACAACAGTGGAAACAGATCAAGCCACAAAGTTTTGAAATAAAATCATTCAACAGATAGCTTCAATGTCAATATGCACTCCATACAGTACTAATAATTTTTATTACAGTAATTATCCATGGAAATGTCCACAGTAAATCAGATCTAAGGCATATTGTCCTACCTTGAACAGTAGTAAGTACTAAACATGTTAAAGAAACTATGAGAAGCCTGGGAGTATATTTCCAGGGAGTTGGTTAACTGTGTAGAAGAGTGTGCTTCCAAAAAGCCCTGATTGCTGGTTGTTATATGTCCCTGAAATTATCTGTTGTGTAATATTTAACATTATAATTATATATAATTTTGCTTTGTGTGAAAGAGTTTCCTACCGCAGTTTTGAAATTACCACTGAATTTCCAGCTTAGTGAATGCCCCCTTGTTCTTGTACTGAGAACGTTTTATTTATTATTGTGATTCTTTTTGTGCGCCCCCACTTATTTGTCTTCTGTCTAAGGCAAAGACAGGAGAGCCTGTCAGTGAGTTTCTACTATTTTTTATCTCAGCTAATTCTTCTGTCACCTTTTTGATAGGGGTAATCAAAATTATGCAGTGTTCCAGATGACAAGAGATTTTTTTTAGTTAACCAAATTGCAATACATAGACATATATTATTATATTTCTGTTCTCTTACCATTATATTTTGTCCATAGCCCAGTAACCATTCGCTTTTTCTGGCACTGCTTTTTCACCAAAAATGGTCTTTTTGAGCTATGTACAGTGTTTGTTGAGTCTTTTTCTGAGGTACAAACAATTAAGAAGCCAGGAAAGTGAGCAGTTCCAGTGATTTCCTTTAAAGTGTTCCAAAGAGACTTGCCAGCATTTGGTTTCATCTGCTATCATGTTTTCTATTCACTCAACTTGCTTAAGACCTCCAAAGTTTTTCACAGTTTCTCTGGTCTTGTTCTACTTAAATAATTTTGGAATGTCAGCAAAACACTTTCCAGAAAGTTGATAAACAACAGATGCCCGAGGATGGAACCTTGTGGCACACCACAGATAACCTTATGCCATAGAAATGATTTTTCTCTCTTTTTTGTTTCTTATTACTTCACCATTTTTGATCTGTGCAACTACTTTGTCTCCTCCTCCCTCTCCTCTTTGCCTGCTTAGCTTCTTTAGTTGCTCTTCAGTAAGGGTTTGCACAAAGGACCAGAGACCTTCATAATTTATGTCAGTCTTCTCCTTTATCTACAACACTACTACTATACTAGTGACTTGCTCAAAGTATTTTAACAGATTAGGTCCTTTGCGGAGCTCAGAGGATATAGATGTCATTTTATTCTAAGTATTTTATAGTCACCAATGCAAATCATTTACCAGCTATTGAAAGCAAACTATTGGTCTCCAATTGACTGGATGACTGCATACACTTTCACCTGATTGCTTGTACACTGGCTGTGTTTCAGCCCCTAAGTGTGGCAGTCAATCCTGCTCTCCCACTCAGAAAAGTGACATATTGTGTGTATAAATGTACTGACGTTCAGTACTGAATGTTTGTGTAAGCACAGGGTACTGTTACATTTAATGCAATGAACACAACAGACCACTGAGGCATTGGGTTATGCTGGTGTGATTGCATGTGTTGGCACTAACCTTTTACTCTTTAGATTCGAATCTCACAGTTTACTCCATTTCTTTCCACATTATCTTCATAACAACTTTACACTTCTGCAAACTACCTGTACAAATGATAACACATCTTAAGTTATGACAGGCAGGAATTTACACACACCAATTTGCAGCTGAGTCTAATACATTCAGCCACTTCCTTTTTCAAAATTCTTAATCCCAAACAAATCTATCTGTGATCTGCTTCCCTTTCGCTGCTCTCTCTGAGGGCCCTGTTGCCAGCTTGTCTCTTACATCTTGTCAGTGTTTGCTTCTCTAGAGCAGATAATGTAATGTCCAGTCTCTCCTGACTACAGGGACTAATCTGTCTGTAAGGAAGCCTTATGTACTGTATACCAACCAGGCTGTATTGACTTCAGTGCTGTTAGATTAGTCTATGGCACCAGATGGCCTTCTGTCTTTTTGGCACTCTCACAAAATGGCCAATCTTACTCTGCTGCTCCTGGGATGGAGAGTATTTGCACATGGAGGATGATGGCTGCGCTCAGAAGTCTTTCCTTCTCAGCTAGATTGTTTTGGATTTAGAGCAGGGAGTTCTGGATGCTCAGGTAGCATACTCTGACTTAGTCTGACCCTTTCAAATAAAATAAATATGCTTCATACTACAGTGGAAGAATCTTACTTGACTTTTCCGCTGTGTCTGCAAATGAGGCTGTAAAGAGAGCTTTCTCTTCTGGATGTGTACCTAGATATACTGGAGCTCAGAATGAGCAAAGATTTTAGGAATGTGCAATTAGCAAAACAAGGAGTAGAACTAGGAAGAATTTGTTGCAGACAGCTGAGGTTTGTTCAGATTTGTGTGATTTGATCTGATGGTTAATTACGAGCCAAGACAAATCCACTGTTGAAAAGCGACTCCAGAATAAGTAGATTCATCCTCCTGGAGATCCTGCCAGAAAGGCCACTCCTATGACAACTCCCACAGAACTCTAATTGCACAGACCTCCTCTGTCTAGGAACAAAGAAGTACAGCTCATGACATTGTCCCCTATTGACGTCCAGCTGCAGCAGCAGCTCTTTGCACTTACAGCAGCAGGTTACAGTAACTTTGGGCATCTCTATTCCACAGAAGAAAGTTACCTTAGCTCTGAAGAGGACACTGCAGTTTTATGTGACAATTATGGTCTGTAATGAGTGTGTTCTTCCTACATTTCTCTAGTGACAGCTTCATGTTCTTTTGCAAATGCTAGACATTTCTCCCTATCCACCAAACTGGAGAGAGACAAACTCTAGCAAAGAAGGTAAATGGGCTAAAAGCGTGGAGATGTGACAAGGAATTTGTTAAAATGTAGAAATCAGAGTGCAAACTTCAGTTCTCCCATGAGGCAAGATCTTGAACTCTTGCGCCTTGCCTCTTCAATGACCCTTACCTCAGGAGTCCTCCTTTTTCCGAAGTGACCTCACACTCGTTGTCTGGTCACCTTCTGTAGAACCAAAGTGAGAAAATAAGATGGCATTAGATCTATTAACACATTTGCTCAAGTGAAACAGAGAGATGAGGAGTCAAGGCCTTGTCGCGTTCTGTGCTGAGCTGATGCAACAGGCTCTGCTGGGGTGCTGAGATCTGGAGCAGTACCTGGCCAGGAGCAGTTAAAAGTTTGTTGTCGCTATTTTTGTACATTGCAGCTAATACGGATCATTTTGTGGCTTCCACAGCATATGACAAAACAAATTATTTGTAGTGAGCTCCTACTGTACAAGTGGTCAACACATATTTCCTTACAGAACCAACAACTAGCATATCAAAAGTGAAGACCTGGTACTTCATTAATTCATGTTTTTTCCTTCATGTTTTTTCTAGCTGGTTTTTTTTCAATATTTAGTCAAATAAATACCTCTTCTGATTTTAAGAAGGGATCCCTAACAAGGGATTCTTGGTCTAAGTGCTCAGTATATTAGTAGATGGCTCATCTTTGGCCTAAGTGTATGGCATTAGTGGCTCACAGTCCTTGTAGCTTCCCTTCTCCATTTCTGAATGACCTTGAAGAGCTTATGCCAGAAAACCTAACTTGTGGATTTCCGAACCTAGCACGTGAATTTCCTTCTTTAAAATTTTGAGGGATTAAAGAAAATCAGATTTTCAGAATAATTTTCATATCACATAAGAGGCAGTAGTTGATTTCTCAGATGAGTTGTCAGAGATAATTCAAATGCTTTTGGGAGGAAAACAGTGAATCCAGAGAACTGTCTAGACAAATTCATCCATCATCATGCATGGGAATTTCAAAGTGCCCATGGGGTATTCAACACCCAAGTAGAGGAAAGTAACTGTTTAAATCATCCTAAAGGCTTTCTTAGAAATTGTAGTCTACACACAGTCAATGTCATTAGAACACTTTTTCCTTGAGGGAAAGAGCTTAGCAGAGAGACTGGTGTTCCAATGTTCTGAAAAGTTCACTGAGTTATTTTGCCTCTGTAGGGGCAAAGGTGCTGAAATAACTTCAATTTCCCATCAGTGTTTTCAAGTTCATTTGAACATATATATTGTTGTTTGCCTTTCTTTCTTTCTTTCTTTCTTTCTTTCTTTCTTTCTTTCTTTCTTTCTTTCTTTCTTTCTTTCTTTCTTTCTTTCTTTTCTTTCTTTTCTTTCTTTTCTTTTCCTCCCTGCCTCCCTCCACTCCTTCCTTCCTTCCTTCCTTTCTTTTTTTTAATGCATGGTAGATCTAAGTTCTGCTCAACCTGTAAATTCTTCTTTTTCTAATGTGCAAAAGCACCTGTTTGAAACTCATTATTACATCGCCTCAGTTTTGGTAGTGTTCCTGAAGAACACACAAACATAATATGGAGCACTCTTCTGACTGTGAGATCTTCAAAAATGGGCAAAATCTTCTCAGACTATGAAGGAGAACTGCTCATCCACAAATGAAACTTCAGGCTACGTAGAAGGGTAATCCTAATTCTCTTGATTACATGTTTGAATGTGCTCTAAACAAGTATTTCAACTGTAAGTGGAATTAAAAAGATTTTTAGCTACAACAATCTCAAAACAAACAAACAAACAAAACCACTTTCCAAAAATTCCCATCTTTTGCAAAGATTATTTCCAGTTTATTTCCAATTCAGCATATGCTTAATCCAAGCGTGGACGGCAATTTCCCTGCTTGTAAGCAAGCAAAGATATTGGTGTGTACTAGAGATTTTGGTGGGGAGAGAGGAGGGTTGATTCTATGAAGCAGGGATACTATATGAAACTGATGTCTTGCATAATTACTGTGAAAATTTACTCCCAGCAAGCTATGCAAGAAATCCAATAAAGATATAGTCAGGTTCACACTAAAAATCTGTAGAATAAAGAAATAATTCATTCTTCTCTCAATCAAGTTCTTCCCAGTAAATGCTCCTCTTGATTGACTGAAAGAAAAAAAGGGAACATGTTACCATGGCCTTCAAATCCCTGTTGCTTAGCTAAAGCACAGCACTGAGGAGAGAGGACGGTGCTTGTGTGCTGTAAGATTATGGAAACTGTGTACAGTGGAAGGCTGGCTGTTAACTGGATGAGTGAGTAGACTCTGAACAATAAAACATTGGTGTATGACAGTAGAACACAACGCTGAAGGGGTATCATATCACATGGGCTTCTCTAGACTGGAAAGGGGTTGTAGGTTAGATAAAGTCAAACAGACAATGTTCTTTGCTTGTTGTAGCCTCAGAGGGAGTTGCTGTTTGAAGAGATTTTTCTGAAATACTCACAGGCTGAGTTATTGATTAATAATAGATATTCACTTCTTCAGATAAAAGCCCAATTTGTTTTGCCTAATAGTAAGGAGAAATTAAACAAAAAGCCATTTTACTCAAACCTAGATAAATAAATATTTTTTTAAAACTAAATTAATAACCTTCCTATGCCAAAATTTTCCTTGTTCTTTTGAGCATTATGGCCAGCCAAGGATCACCGTCAATAAGACAACTATCCCTATTTAGATCAACTGGCAAACACAAAACCCATCTGTGTGTTGTTTAACAGGTGCCATTTTAGATCCATGGGGAGCAAAGCAAGCTTTGTGCAGATGGACAGTTATTCATTGGACCCTTGCTAGCAGTAGAATATTTATTCAGCCACTCCCTGCCTACAAGCTCAATATGTGAAAGAGTTGGTGAAAAATGTTTCTGGTGGAATATATTTTGAGAGGCAAATAGGAGGATAAAGAAGAATAAATTCCACTAAAAATTGTAGTCTTACATTCACCAACTGTCCCATTTTGTTCAAGAAATACAAGTTCTGGTGAGTGTTCTCGGAGTCACTTGCTGCTACCTAAAGGCTTTATTTAATACTAGAAATACTATTAAAGTATATTTTTCATGGAAAGGAAAGGAGTTCCTTCTCCTGACAGTGGTTGTATAAAATGGAATGGAAACTGGCAACTCTCATCCACTGTGGTAGGTAGTGAAGGATCCTTTTCTCCACTTAAGTTATCTCTTCTTCTTTTTTTTTTTTTAAATTTTACGGATGACCTACAGAACTTAGAGAAAAGTATATGAAAATTTTCATTTATATAAGTAATAAAAAATATATGAAAGAAATTTCCAAAATGTGTTCTGCTAGGTCTAGTGAAAAACAGTTTGCCAGGCTGACTTGTAGAGAAGAGGAATGCCTTTTGCTGTGGAAAATGATGCAGAAATCCTGAGAGTTACTGTGAGTATTCTGTGCAGGCACTGAAGTGATCCTCTTGCCTGCAGACTCACAGAAATGACTGAGTGACTAATGTAGTTTGCAACAGCAGTCTGCTATTTATGCATTTTTATGGCCATACATACATTTTATGCTGCTTAAGCTCAGTAAAGGCATCTCCATGTAAATGACACTAAGTCTCCAGTATGAACCTGAAGCTGTTATTAGCACTACTTGCAGTTGGGTGAATAATGATTCAACCAGTAAGAAACAGTCATTGTGGTTTGGGTGTTAAATATAACTCCCTTGATGTTAAACAGTATATAGACTCACAAAGCCTAACATCATTTGTTGCAAGATACACTTGCACACCTGCCAAATCTCAAGCACTCTGTTAAGCTTCCTGATCATGGGCACCACCTTTTCTTCCACCACAGCTTCTAACTCAGGTGAAAAAAAGGAGTGCAAGTGTCTTTATATTTGATGTTAAAAGCTGACTTATGAGACCTTGGCAACCAGGGACACATAACAAGGTATTTATGTTATCTATTATTGGTTTCAAGGGTGTCATAATTGCTTAAGGTTGACCAAATTTTAAGATGTGGTGAAAAAACCCACGACGACAGCAATTAAACTTTAACAAAAAGCCAATAGCGCTCAACAAAAATATCATTTCTATTACTACTATCATTAAAGTATAAACACTACCAAAGGAAAAAAAAAATTAAGTTCTTAGATAAAACAAAAGGACCAACATTTTCCAGTTTATAGTATTTCTCTAGAATCATAGAATGGTTGAGTTGGAAGAAACCTTTAAAGATCATCTAATCCAACTCCCTGCCATGAGCAGGGACATCTTTCACTAGGTCAAATTCTTTAAAGCCCTGTTCAACCTGACCTTGAACGCTTGCAACCATGGAGCATCCACAGCCTCTATGGTCAGCCTGTTCCAGCATCTCACCACCCTCACCAGAAAATATTTCTTCCTTATGTCCAATCTAAATCTTACCTCTTTAAACTGTTGCCCCTTGTCCTATCATTACATGCCTTGGTAAAAATTCTCTGTCCATCTTTCTTGTTAGCCCCTTTACATATTAAAAGACCATAAGGTCTCCCCAGAGCCATCTCTTCTCCAGGTAGAGCAAACTCTGCTCTCTCAACCTTTCTTCACAGCCCTCTGAGCACTTCCATGGCCCTTCTCTGGACCCTCTCCAGAAGGATGATGTCGTTCCTGTGCTGAGGATCTTGGAGCTGGCTGCAGGTGGGGTCTCACTAGAGCAGAGCAGAGGGGAAGAATCACCTTCCTAGACCTGTTTGCCACCTTCTGATGCAGCTTAGGATGCAATTGGCTTTCTGACAATGTGTAAGTGCACATTGTCAGCTGACATCCAATTTTTCTCAGAATTTTTTTTTGTCCAAAAGTAGCATTCTGGTGATTTGGAAAAGAAATATTCTGCATCTACATCAAGCTGGACACAGTTTATAGGGATAGGTAAAGAAAGAGCTAAAAAAACAACCAAACAAACAAACCCAAACCCCCACTCATTGACTGTTAAAAAAAAGAAAAGGAAGAAAATAAAATGGTAGTGTATATTCCTCGTTTAACTTCAAAGAGGTGTTTAGGAAGAGCAAAATATTTCTTCCCAGAAGAAAACATTCAGGGTTGAGTTTTGACATTGGTCAAGAAAACACAGTTCTCATTATATCATGAAGAGTTGCCGATATTAAGGTCATCGTCCAGTCCAGTCACTGGTGTGCATGGAGGGGGTAGACTCTTAGCAGAGATGAGCAAATTTTGCCTATGCTTTATTCCAGAGTTTTGAAGAAGACCTTGATAAGAATTATAGCTGCTTATATAGGTGGAGCTGGTAAGAATGTGAATCATGTTTTCTTATAGGCCAGCAACTCAAAGCAAGAAGTGGAAAATCAGGGGTAACCAGAGACATTCATATTACATTTTAGAAAATTTCTCAAAGCGTCTGTAAAGGCCTGGGCTGTTGCTCTCATGCTTCTAAAATGAGCCTAGTGGGGTTTTTTTAAAACACATGCATCCACTGGTCAGAGACAGAGGGGGAAAGTTTAACAGCACTAAATCAACACTGTAGCTGCAAGAGTTGAGTTTCGATGGTGTTAGTCATTATTTTTACTTACATGCTTCTGTATGGCATTCTGATCTGCCAAGGATCATGCCTACAATGCAGATAAAAGATAAAGATGAATATATACAAAAGGATATTTTCAGGTAGTTCTATCTTCCTTAATAGAAGGAATATTGTTGCTTCAGATCAGCAACAGCATCAGCACGAGATACCTTGGCTGTGCTCTCACCCTGCTTTTAGCGGCTGCCTCCCCTACTCAGAGTTCTTCTCTTGTGTCCTAGTGAATATCATCCATGCAATGCTTTTTCTTCGCTGTTTGAAGTCAGACATATCCCTCTGTGCATGTGTTGGGGAAGGCCCTTCTCCTACCCCCATCCTGGAAAGTGTGAGAGAGCCCTGATCTGCTAAATGCTGCTCTTAACTTCTTTTTTCCAGGGCTTCCTTTTCCTTTGGAGACTGTATGCAGTCGTTCTCAATATGTTCTATTGTATTTTATATCTAAGTTCACTTCTTATTTTCTATTATGAATTCATTTGTTTTCTTTGGGTTTGCTAAGTGCAGCTAGTCTATGCATGGCTCATTAAGTTACTTCTAAACAGCCACAGCCAAATCTCAGCCAGAAGCCACTGTTGAAGAAGTGGTGTTTTTCTTGCTTGTTCTCTCTGCTCAAGGAAAGTAATTGAGTTTATATAATTCATGTTTTAAGTTCATCCAATAAAAAAAGAGACTCTTCAACCTGTTTTTTTTGTTTATCTCCCAAGTGTGAAAATTAGATTTATCAGTTATTAACTTGTTTATTTTTTTAAGGAATCTAGCTTTGTGTCACTGTTGATTTCACTATTTGCAAACTGGCTTTGTCCTTTTATTGATAGCACTTGAGTGAAGAACTCTCTGATAATATATGCAAACTCACAGCTCTCAACAAGCTTTACAGCTCCGTTAATGAGGGGATTAACAAGAGCACTGCAATGTATTTAACCTGCGGCACTAGCTCTGTTTCAATAAGACTTCAACAGCCTATTAAATGGAGTGGGGGCTCAATTAACCCAGACAAAGGCTACTCTACAGAACATGGCAGGGAGGACCACAGTTAGCATCTGCCTAAGCAGCTTGTTCCGAGCTGGAAATAAAGAGGGTGACATGTTCTCGCCCCGAGCTATGATATAACTGAAATGGTGATTCTAGTTCATCTGCGCTGACTGAATAGGTGGCGGCATTGAAACCCACCACTATCTCGCCATATGACAGTCTGTAAAATCAGAGTGCACTCAACGGTCACCAGGAGCCTCCTGCCTGGTAGAACCAAGGTATTGTTCTGGGAGAGGTTGGTGGGAGCTTCCACTGCACAAGGATGCATGGTGTTACGTTTGGACCGTCAGGGAACATCACGTCAGTAGATCTTTCAGGGAACGTTTTAACAATCCCCTGCTGGAGTTGGATTCGGCATAGAGGTGTTACTGGTCTCTGTGTAATCTGATATTTCATTGGAGGTTAAAATAGGAACAGAAAAATGACACATAAGCAGGGTGGGAGAGAAACAAAATTTTTTTTTTAATTCAAATTGTACAACAGCAAACCTACATTTGTCACTCTGTTCTTTTTTAAATTTCGAGCTTTTTAAAAGGTGCTACTCAGGGTTAAACTTGTGTTGAAAATGCTTTAGTGGTTAAAGATCTAATTCCTTCCTTGTTTGGAGGATGAGAAGAAATGATTTTGCTATTCCTGAGGAAAGACTGCCTGCAGAAATTAGCTAGTTTGTGAATACTGGCTATTATTTTATTTGGGAAGTCTAGGTTTAGGTTTCTCAGTAGATATTGTTACAGACCACATGTCTTTATCAAGAAATGGTCACTGATCAAACAATAGAATTAAGGTAGTGTTATGTGCCCTGGTGTAAGAACCTAGAGGCCATGCTGCAATAATTTGAAAGAGAATTGAAAATAATAGAAAACAGCTTTTTTTTTTTCTATTGGAAAAAGTAGAAAATAAGAAAAAATTCTAGCTAACAACCAATCAAAAATGCAAGAATAATAATATCTACTGCAGAATATGTTAGAAAGACAAAAAACCAGATAGGGGATATTCATTCATAACTGGATTAATTGTAAATTCTTTCAGAAAACACACTTTTTTCTTTTTTAATATGTGCTCTGTAGCACAACTCTGCTCAAAAGGGAGAGACGGTTTTCTTAGTTTCCTCTTTTTCCTTGAGGAATGCTATATGTTCATTAGAGAAATATGTGGTCATGAATGTATACCAAGCAGAAAGCCTTTCAGTGGCACATGCCATAATCCGGTGACATGGGTCAATAAATACACTTGCATTTTTAGCAGAATAAATGAAGGAGTAAGGTCTACCAAAATAATTGTGAAAAACTGTATGGGCTCTGTAGAGTGCATAAATGAGTGTCAAGCCCACAGCCTACCTGAGAATAAATGTATACAAACCATATATCTATCTTGTATATAGTGATAAACATGCATATTGTTTTTTCCCGTGACCATTTATTCTAGTGTTCTGTACGTTTGTTTTCATGTGAGATTCAAGGCCAAAGAGACATAAGAATCTTTCACTTTTACACAAGTTTTACGCAAGGTTTATGTCTCTTGGTGAAGTCTTAGATCTCAAGTCTTCTAAGGCAGAAAACATCTGCATTTCTAATGGAGAAAACAAACAAAAGACAACTTTATGTATCCCGTCCAGAGGTTATTAAGAGACACAAAAGGGCAGAAACCCAATTACTTTTGCTTTGAGGTCAACTTTAAGTATTTCTGATTATCATAGAACAGACACGTGCTGCTAATTTTACACTTTTATGTAGAGGGTAATTTTCTTTCCTTGGATCTGTATGTTATTATGATTTGAGGACAAAATATGTGAATTACCATAGCAAAGTATTGACTTCCAGCAGAGAAAAATAAAGGGAAGTTATTAAACGAACGCTGGTGTTCTGTTGGGATGTATTTGCTTTACCTTTTTAAGTTTAACCTGAGGTTAACAGGGCATTATAATCTCTAATCACATCTAACTCTAATCACATCTAACTAGACCTGCCTCACTGGTAGAATACATACACTATTGAAAGTTCTAGATGCAAAGTGGCCATATTTTAAAAGACGGGAGAAAATTGGAACAAATTATGCTGTCAAATAATTAGGAACTGCATTATGCCTTCAGCAAGCATGTTATGTAGTTTCTGTAGACTTTTGTGTACCTTCCTAAAGTTTATTTTGATTCCATAAGTCTTTGGCACAGGGAGGTCCCTGGTGTGCTGGAAATGTTACAAGCATATAGAAATTAGGATACAGAATGAGCATAGAGGATGTGATGATGGTGTGAGAGGTGGTCTAAGCCAACAGGGTGATTTTTTAATCTCCTTTTCCTATCCAATGTATTCTTCCCCACAGTGACAGTAGCAGTTGCTATTTGAGAACAGCATGCAACACTAGCCTCTCTCTGCAGTCATTTCCTCAGTATTTCCCCACCATCCACAACTGCTGCACTAAGGATGTTAGAGAATGCATCCCTGCCTATTTATTTTAGTGTCTGCTCATGGATCTGTTTGTCCATGAATTGTCTAGACCTCTTTGAACCTGTTGATATATTCTGTCTATAATTGCCCAGGGCAATAGAGTCCAGAGGTTCATTCCTGTTGTTTAAAACCAAACTAATTACTTAAAAAATAATTTCTAGGTGAGTCTCCTGTTTGTGTGCGCCCCTCTTGTTCAAAAAGTTTGGGACTTGCTGAATAACCACTCACCTTGTCTGTTGCCATCATAAGTTTTTAAACCTGTCCTCTAGTCCTCACCCACCTGCTGTCCAACTTGAGGAATTCCATCCTGTTTTGTCTCACACAAAGGAGTAGGTCCTCTACTTAATCATTTTAATTGCTGTTCTCCAAATTCTCTTAACTTTGCTCTGTCTAAATAGTATTTAGAGAAGCTCCACAGCTACAACAAATTCTTACCTATCATGTGCATCATTTACTACCCATTCTTCCCTTTTAAATCATGGTCATTGAATTATAATAATTATTTAATCATAAGACAATAATGCATTAGGCAAAGTTATAATATAGGAGAATATAGGAGGAAAAAATGGCTTATTGCCATTGTTATCGATCCTCTTCCAAACCACTTTTTGTCATTAGGAAAAACATATGCAGTATATAAGTAGCACATAGATCTTTGCTCCCTGTCAGTGCATTATAAGATATGCTGGCTTCCAGCCAGGCCAAGTTAACTGGAACTCAATTAGCATCTTTAACACTTTTAAGCAGTTATTTTTCTCTACTTTTATTGGCAACTGATTTCCTGTGAGTTTCACTGCACAAGAATGAAGATGTCTGTTATTTTTTTCAGTTTAATGCATGGCTTTCAGGAGAGGACAAAAATCAGTGTGCTATTGGATGTTGATGTGTAAACATCCAACGGATGTTCGTGTATAACACGAATGGATGAGTTCACGTATAACAAATAACAATATTTCAAAATGTCAATAATATACAAATTTTTAAAAGTCTAAATCATAGGAATAGCCATTAGGAAATCCATCAGATTCACTGCTAAGGAAAACTATCAGCAGTGTTTGTCTTAAATTCTTACCAATTTGTCTGAAATTCATACCCTATAGGAGAATAGTGAAGCATTAGAGTGTGGGCATTTGAATGAGGCAAAAAAAGAAAGAGGTGAAAGCAAAACGGAGAAAAATAGTTGAAAGAAAGTGCATAAAAAAATCATAGCCCATGAACATTTATTTTACAGACAATTTATCCATACAATTAAGAATTATGTTTTGTGGAATCAAAACCACAATTCCCTTATTTGTGTACCTTAAGCTGAAAATTGTTTCCTAACAAATCACCAAAACTGGTGAGAGGTTAGATTGTGAAGCTTTCGACTGTCACAATAAACCAGGAGTTCAGGAGGAGACTGGGAAGCGTCTGAGCAAAGAAAATGAACATCTTTCTGGGATACTTGGATAGCTGCCAGCTCACACATTAAGCTCTGTTTTCCAAACCAATTGTTCTGTTGTTTCAAGTGAAAATAGTCTTCATCCTCTGCCTGGACTTCTTGCTTTTCACAAGTGAATTTGGCAGCCTAAACATGTGGTTTTTTCCTATAGCTTCCTGATATATAAGCATTTACCATGGTATATACATTCAGATAATTTATATAAATGGGAGAGAAATATGATAGGTAAGCATTACAGAGCTACTGAAAGATACTCAGGAAATGCTATCTTCTCATGGCTTTTTGCTTTGTTGTTGTTGTTTATTAAACACTAGTTTACAATGAAAAAAACAGCTATTAATTATTAGTTAATACTTATAACACTTCAGTCTGTTTCAAGGCTAAGTACTGCTAAATCTACAATACAAATATCTGGTCAGAATTAAAGCTATTAGCCAACGTGAAAGCTGTAATTATACCATTAATTGTTCATATCCTGAAAAATATTTGCAACAGATGCTAAAGGTGGGATTAGGTATGTGCCAGTAAAGCCTCACTTATGGATGGTTTTCAAATGTTGTAAATTGCTTTATGATTATCAAAAGGATACACATATGAGAACATGTGTGAATGAGCTTGAGTTTTTCAGCCCAATAAGAAATACAGAAATTGCTTTCCTAGATCAGACCTACAGTTAGATCACAACATATGGTATCTGACAGTGAATGACACTAAGGTGTATTTTATCCTCTAATAATTAAGTTCCAGTGAACCAGGTTTATAACTGGTTATGATATACACGGATTCTCTTGGTATCGGTATAATAAAGTCCAATCCACTATTGCATCTTCTTGTGGTCTTGCTCTGTTGGCTTCCTACAACAGTTCTTCAATCCAGCCAAAATCTCTGTGGAAAAAAAATTACTCGTGGTTTTTTTTTAACTTATAATATCCTCCAGTGTAAATGAATGTTTGACCTGTCTTCGTAGAGTGGAACTTTCCTATAATGTGCATTTTTTAAATAGACTTCCACTTTTATTCTATCTTTTCCTGGTTTCTCCAGTAACAAGGACCTGAATGTCAAATAGGTTGCCTCTCTGCTGGTAAGGAGGATATATATGGAGTGGGGGAGTGTCTTAAGCTTTTTTCTGTGATTCTAATCCCAGACTTTACTTAGGATTTTATCGATTACTCTTGGAGTTATAGAGAGTTTATGTCAACAGGAGCTAGAATGATAATCATTGACCTTTGTTTCTGTGCTTTTATTTGAGCTGAAAAAACTGAGATGGAAGAGGACCAAGTAGTATGCTTTTCTTCCCAGCTTCATTGAACTACTTATGATCTTTTGTCCTCATTGAACTTCTATCTAGTTTTTGTTCAGAAAGCTTTTTGAGTATTTCAAAATGTACCATTTCTCAATGATTATGAAAAGAGACATGAGGTCTGTTGTACTTATGATCACATAAATGATTTTAATTCTTTTAGCCACTTATCTATTGAATGTGAGAATAGATGCTAGCCTATGTACATTCAAATTAATACCTTAATTAAGCTTGGGAGCATTGGACATAGTAACAATAAAAATTAATAGCTTGCAGCTAGCAATCATCTCAGGTAATCTGATGGAGCAGTGGTAAAATGATCCCCTGGTTTTTAATGTTTTCTACATGTTTCATAAATCTGTAGGTGGTGATGTTCATTCTGCAACAGTTATGTAAAACAGCATAATAGGCCCAAGTCTTTTGGTTCCCTCTTCTCTTGTGAGTGCCATGTCATGGCCCAGTTACAAATAAGCATGACTTGTTGGAACCAACTCTGCCTCCATTAGGCTAAGTCAAAATCCTCCACTGGTTTCAGGTTCACACACTCAACTACAGTTTGAGATTAGGATAAAAAGGAGTAGAGACAAGCAACTGCAGGAGGGAAGATGAGAGAAGGAAACATTCTGTGATTAAACTGCTGAGCTCAGACTGTTAGCAGAGAGGAATTTGTTCAGATCTGGTACATTTTACTATGTTTGGGCTTAACTGGTTTGCACTGTTACTATGTATATTGCTGCATTCTCTGCCTTTCTATGTTGAAGGCATCACTGGTGAGAAGTGGAATCTTGTTTTTTTCAAAAGGCTGTCTTATGGGTCATATTGGTGCATGGACTTTTAGAAGAAAAAGTGTACCACTTGGATTTAAGCTGAGATTTAAACTGGATTTAAGCTGAGAAAATACAGCTGCTACTTCTTTCGTTTGAGATAGATTTTTCTTGACTCCTGCAGCAAGATTTTGTGGTAACAGCTTTAAAGGTAGTTGCATATATAATGGTACCTCCAATTATTTCTTTCTGGGGAAGATGGATTTGTCCATCCATACTGGCCCCAGAGGCCCTGCTCAGTCCATCTGGAGCTGCTGCCTGATGGTGTAATTTTAACTGAAATGTCGGAAAGTTAGTTTGCAAGTTCTTGAATTTCAGGCCTAAGGGTTTTTTGGTGGGGTTGTTTTTGGGGAGTTTTTTGTTTGTTTGGTGTTTTGGGGTTATATTGGTGGTTTGTGTTTGCTTGGTTTTGTTTGTTTGGGGTTTTGTGTGTACAAGTTTTTGCATATATGTATTCAATCTTTTTTTACCAAGGATCACCTTTCCCTATAAACATCTCAGCAAGGCAAGGGTATCACTGATGCCAGTATTTGCTTTAATAGAATATGGTTAAAAATCTCTGTGAAGAACTTTGTATTAGGCTTGAACTCGTATTGAAACAGGGGGTTTATTCTTTTTTTAAAACACTAAATTCATCCCTGCAGACAGCACTTCAGAACCTGATACAATAGAGGAGGCTTGTTCTGTATATAGCCTCTACATGCCCCAGCTTTTAGCTCTCTGAACATAAAATGCTACTTTTCTCTGTCTGCCTTTTGCTCAGTCCTTTCAGTGTGCTGTAAACAAAGGAAGAAATGACTTTTCTAGATACTGTTTTAATCAACAGTGTTAACTGTAGCACTGTTTCTGCTAAGGGGGAACTGTAGCGTTCATTTGGCTAAACCGGGAAAGATAAAGACATAAAGTAAACAGAGTTGCCTTTTTTTTCCTTTTGCATTTGTGACAACAGAAATTACCAGACCATCATGATCCTGAAAACACTGAAATACTGACCATAACAGTAGTTTTCATACCCTCTCAGCCTTATTGGGCGGGGAAATGCAGATGTTATTTCTCTGTCATCAAGGGAAAAGAGACTGACACTTCATAATGTTAAGACAAGACTGTCAGACACCACTGGAAATAATGAAGCTTGACAGTTCCTGGGTTAATACTGCAAGTACCAATCCTGTAAATTTCAATTAGCCCTGACAGCAGTAGGGCTTAACGTGATATTTATGTGAAGTGGTATGTTGGTAGCTTTCCTTCACACTTACAAGGAAAAGGCTTTCTCTCTCCTTGGTTTCTTCTCTCTCTCTCTCTCTCTCTCACACACACACACACACACACCCCCACACGGACACAGAGTACAGTTCAGCCTTCAACCTATTCATCTTACTTATTTCTTGAGATGTCATGAACATACTCTAAGTATTTCAGACTATTTCTGTGTAAACAAACTTAGGAATCCAGCTATTAAGAATGTATATATCAAACATAGGTGCCTAAAACTTGCCACAAAATATTCCAATTTCAGCTTTCAAAAGTGCTCTGCTACCTGAGCTCTGTGGAGTTGTGATAATGGCAAGATATCAAAACTGAGGCCCAACTTCCTGCATAAACCTGGTTCTGGTATAGTCCTACTGTTGCCTTCCCCCTGAAAGACATGGCTTTGACCAGGAGTAGCTTTGCCAGAAGGACTAACAATACTTTGTACCTCCTGTCCTTTCTTCTGCGGTATGAACCAGTCCGAGACACGCACCTCTGTGATACAATGTGATCCCAGCTGTGCACCCAATTGGTTTAGATCACTATTGATGTCCACCCCAACTTCTATCAGAAAAACACTTTCTTTTGCTACATTCTGTATTAGTTCTCTGAATGAAAGAAGCTTTTACAGGAAAGAAGTAGTTTTTTTAACTGTGTCCGTGCTATCACTCCTGCTGACGTTAGTGATGCTGCACTAAAATCACACCTCAAACCAACTCTGTGCTACACACTGCTTTACCAGCAAAAGTTTCTAGTGCTGTCCTGCTGTCATGTAGTCCTCCATGTCAATTTGGTGCTAAATATAGGTGATACGTGTGAAGATTTTAGCCTACCTGCTGCGGGTAAGAGAAGTCAACAAAAAGTCTCGGTTGGGCAGAGATTCCTCCAACAAAGTGCAAACATGTTACCAACAAAACCCAGTCATATCCACGCTTGAGATGACCAGGGGTATTATTTTTTTTTTAAACAACAAGCAAACGTCAAACATATAAAAGTGTGGGACAAATAACACATAGATGGGCTTAGAAGGCACCGAGCAGTGTACTTCTGTCAGTGGCTTCCCTGTTTGCTGTCAGGACAGACATCCTATGCATGCAATCTCAGAGTCCTTGCCAGCACTGACTTCCCTCTGCTCCCACTAAGACTAGTGGGAGATGACAGTGTTGAGTACACTGGACAAAAAAAACCCCAGCTCTAGGGCTGAGTTCTCTCTTAGCAATTAAAGACAGCAAAAGTATGTATTATAGATAGGGGTTAAAAATAGCAAGAGCCTAAAAAGGACACCTAATTTTTAAGATACATGATGCCAGTGAAGCTGACCTATTGGCACACTGTCCACCCTGACCACCTTTGGTAATCTCCTGATCCCATGCTGCAGCAGCTGAACTTGCTGAACCAACAGATCATTATGCAGCAAAAGTATGAAGAGTTTAGTGCTGAATTTGTAAATCTAATTAGCTTTAGAGCTGCTGCCATAGCATGGGAGTGTAAGGCTGGAAGAGGTGACATAGTCTTGGGATGTACTCATAGCAGTAGAACAAGGGAGAAGCAGATCTCTCCTTTCAAGTGACAGCAAGCTATTAGAGCACCTCAGACATGAGGTTTGCCCATATTTCCAGCAATCTTGTAGTTCCACTTGAAGCTGATTTCAGCATTCAGTCTTATCAGTCACAAAATCAGGGAGGTATGCTTAAATTTTATGATAATGCAGTAAACCTGGGCTACATTATGGAAGTTTCTGCTTTTTCATAGGTCTTGGGCATCAAATGCAGCCGTCAGAGGAAAAATATTTGAGTTGTTCAGAAAGTTGAATTTATGTTTAAGTAAAAAGCTTGCCATTCTAGAATGACTTCTGCATGGTTGTAAGATAATCAGAATGAGATATCACTAAAGAACAAATTCTGAAAAGTCACAAATTTCAATAAGCAGGAAGTGTAAAAATTTTGGATTTGAAATGAGATTATCTCATGTTAAAAGAGAAACTAATTGTAAGACTAACATGGAGCATTTTCTCATTTCAATTAACTGAGTTGGAAAGGTAGAAAGGTTAATCAAAATCACTGCTTGCCTTTGGAAACCATGAAAGAAATACATTCTTCTAGTGGGACAAAAAAAAGCTTAAATATTGGTGTACATATTCATTGTGGCATTCTGTGTATGCTTTAATTTATCCTATAGTCTGTCTGTCTTGTATCCTTCCGTTCTTCCTCTTCCCACCTCTCTTGTTACTTGTTGGGTGATTTACTTAACACTTTGCAAGTGTCTCTTCTGTGCTATGCATATTCAATTTATCAGAGCTTCTCAGAACAGGTGTCTTCAGGAGAGGAAGTCTTTTTTCTCCCTGGCCACACTTTCTCTATACAAACAGCAAACTACAGTAATTGTCTCAAGAATTTAGAGAGTCAGACAGCAAAGGCAAAGGTCCTCTTTTTTGCCTTGTCTAGTAAATGTGCTGATTCACTGCCACTACCTACTTCATAGAGCTAGTTCCTCTTCAGAAGTAAGAAAATTAAAGTTCCACACTGGCAGTAAAGAAAGAGGCTGTTTTTTCTTGCTCTTTGACTGGGGACTCCTACTGCCCTGGCAGTCTCTAATTTGAATTTCTAGGAAGTCTCACATTTTTGGAAGGACACAGTCCAGTTGCAGCTCTGCTCTGCTGAATTAATGAAGGTTTTATAATAGCTTCAGTGGGATGAAATCAAACCAAAAATGGATACAGTGCAAAATCCAATACTGTATTTTTTGTATATTCACTGGTTTTTTCCTGTGTCTCATCCCAACCCATTTCTGCAGACTGTTTTCAGGAAGAGATACATCAGACAGTGAAGTTGTTATTATGTGAGGGGAGTGTTCAACTCAGAAAGAAATTTCCCTCTCTTTGCTTTTACCAGTTCAAACACATTTTGGTTTTCCATCCTCTTGCACCAGCACTGTGCTGCTTTGCAGTGCCAGCGTTTTTGCTTTACTCTTCCATGTTTGTGCTTTAGCTTCTGTCTATGGCACGGCATAAAGTAACAAATGGCAAAATAACTCCTGTAGGTTCATGATTCAGAAAAGCTTAATCTTCCACCATTTGTTTCACAAGAGTCCAGTGAGTCATTTCATATGAAAACAAAAGTCTCTGTTGCTTACTCAGGAGTTTTTGGTATGTTTTAACTTTAGATTCCACTGTGGTGTCATCCGGTTCAAAACTTTAGTACCTGTAGGTATTTGCGTAGAATGGGAGTTCTTTGTTTCTCTCCTCTTTTTTTTTTTTTCCTTCACTAATTCTTTTTCATCTTTTCTGTACATTGAAGGCAAAGGAATAACAGTAAATTAAAAGCTAGTGTGATAGGAATCAACTGTGGGTTTTTCACTGCGGTATTGGTTTGCTTTTAATGCAAGAATATTTTTGTACAAAATAGAACTCAGAAGAGAAAGACAAGCCTGGAATTTCTTATATTGGATCATTTTATCAGTAGTCTCTTGTACGTCACACCCCCCATGTACCCTCTTTCCAAATAGTACCTCATGAGCTGTCCTTTTGTTTGTGTAGCTCATAGTTAGTGTCCCCTCAGCTAAGTCATAGATAAAGCAGACACTTAACAATGCTGCTTTGAGAACACAATACAGTGCAAAATGTGTGCTTAGCTTGGCACAGTGTGAGTTTGATTCTGCAAAGCAATAAACCCTGTCCTTAAGCATGTGTATTAATAACATACTTGTTACATACGTGTAGGCTGAGGGCTTAATTCTGGGTGGATGTCTGGACTGAAAATGGGACATGGCAAACAACTGGATTTGTATAGCTCCTGGTTCTTCTTAGAGCTACAGTGCATGAGCAGCTTTGAGAAATCAGTCTCCATTTCCACATCTGGGCGTGCAAAAATTTAGTCTCCAAAAATCAGAGATCACTTCTGAAATCATGAACCTTCGCAATGCTGTGGTTTTCAGTGTGCTGTCAGAGCCAACTGGAAAAATACACATTATATACTGAAAAAGAAATCAGATGTTTCCAAACTCACGGAAACTACTGAGGGGATTTGCCTATCATTACCAGACAAATGTTTAAAGTAAAAATTGCTTGCATTTTCTGTTAGTGATGACCTTTACTAAGAAACAAATATTAAAACTAACATAACTTGAAGGCAGTGAAGCTATTAAGAAAAGAAAGGATATGGGAAAAGTCTGAGACCTTTTGAGAGATGGGCTCTGATGGATTTATTTACAGTGATTTAAACTACTGACCCAAACGCCTATTCAGCTCTTTGGCTGGAGTTTTTATCTTCATCTGTAGGTGACAGATAGGAGTCATTGCTGATACATCAGCTCTCCTGGGTCTTTTTTCAGTGTATGTGTGCTGGCCCACCTTTTCTGGTAAGACAGTAAATGAGAAAGAATAGGGGAAAATTGAGAAAGAGGTGAGAGGTATGAAGGAAAGTAATTTAAGTCAGTGCTGTCCCACATCTGTCAAAAAGAAATAGAACAATTATTTGCTGTGAAGACAAACTAAAATGTGTACTTAGTAGTTTTCTTTCAGCATTCAGAGTCAATATTCTTCAAACTCTAAATGAGTAGTTTAATGGAGAGAATTAAATGAAAGGCCAAGTCCTGTAACATGGCACTATTCTTTCACTCCACCACAGTCTGGTTTTAAAGGTAGCTCAGTCAGTTCCACACAAATCTACTGGACTGTTATCAATCTCTACTGGTAAGGAATCAATTTGGTAGTTTCTGTTGCAAGCAGTAACTGCCAACCTTAGAGGAAGGAGGAACTTGTGTGACTGGGAATCAAGGCAGTCGCTGCAGTGACTGTCAGCCCCATGTCTGGCCCCAATGGCTGCAGAAGCAGGGGAAAAAAATCTCACTAGGACTGTAAATTGTCATGGAAATAATTCTGCATGAGAAGCACCCAAAACCAAGTCAAGTGGCATGAGCTTTATCTCCTCCTGTAACATATGGTTCACAATCTGTTCACTGAGTTTTGGTGAAAGTTTTATTGGAGTTGAGAAGGTGGAAACTGGCTTCTTGAGCCCAGTCCTGGTTTGGGGAACACATCTAACTTCACACCGTTGCAAAAATCCTTTGCTTTGATTGACCCTGGTGACATTTGTCACATGTGAGTCTTGCAGAATTAATGACAGCAATTTTTTATTGACTTGTCCATCTTTATCTTGAGTTCTGTTTTTAGTGCAGCACAAGCCATGGTGAAGTGGCAGGGCTATGAAGCTTTCACCTTTATTTCATGGTGGGATGGAAGAACAGAGAAGGAGATAAAGAGAACACCTGTGGCAAGAGATATTGTGTGAGAGAATGCTTGTGCTAAGTGAGGTTTCCCTAGTTGTGTATTTGCTCAGGATGGAATATCTTCTGTTACACATTTTTTTCATTTGCTTGAGCTTACAAAATGTAATTGGAGGGGTTTTTTTGTGTGTGTGTTTGGGGTTTTTTTCAGTAAATCTTTGGTAAAATGACAGATTTTGCAATAACCTTCCATCACTTCAAAATGTGCTGGTTTGGTTTTGAACGTGCCACCTCCTGCCACATATTCATTGTGGTACTTCTCAGTATAATGCTGAAGACACAGAGTGGCTGCCATGATAGAGCAGCTGGACTACCCTTACTCTTCTCTTACTACTTCTCTTGGTACAAACCACTTCCCTTATTCCAGCTGCAGCTGTCATTGGGCTGGCTCTCCCATGAGCCAATTCAATTCTCTTTAACTATAGAAAACTCTCTTGGTTTTTTTTTCCTATTTTTTTCCTATTTAATGAATTAGACTTGCTTACATCAGACTGGATCTGTGCAGAATATCTGATATAAAGCCATTCCAGTCTTGTAAAACCAAGCCCTAAGAGTTTGTCCTGCTATAAATATCAATGAAATTATGTGCATTATTTTAAGTGGTGGTGTAGGTTTTTTCTGAGTGTCTGAAAGTTAACCCTAATTATGTCAGGTCAGTTTTGGTACCACTGCAAGAGCCTTCAAATAAATCTATTCTGCCTTTGTTAGATCTCCTGACATTAGAGAGACATAATGCTAAGACAAAAAGAAGGTAAAGGGACTTACACTGATGTTTCTAATTCCAAATGTCAACATTAACCATCTTGTAGAGAGGCCAGTGCCCACTTTTGGCAGTAATCAATTGTCAGTTGGCCAGACAAGTGATCACTGCATACATGCAGAGAAGCATCTGTGGCTTTTCAACATGTCTCAGGCACCGGGGATTCAGGGCACATGTGGAACAGTGTGATCTGAGCATGGAGAGCATGTGTGAGAGTGTCAGAGTTCATGCATGCATGCAGCAAAGCTGATCCATGGAAAGCAATGTAAATCCAGGAAAGTTTTCACCTTAACGAGCTCATCAACAGAGCTTGCCTTGTAGGCCTGTGCTGGATGTGGTCAGATTCCCATCACTTTGTTCATGATAGATGTTGGCAGGTATGAGTGAGTTCACTCAGTCATTGCAAGCTCCACTTTGACTGTATATACCTGTACCTGTTATCGACACCCAGGATTAGGGTTGCTTTTGTGTAGTGACAAAGTCTTAATTATCCTCTTACCTCAAGAGATTGTTAGTGAGTAAGGTGTGGGAATTAATTGGAACATATTTTCCTGCCATTGCGACAGCTGGATAATTTGGTTTGTTGGTAATAATGATCAAATGTCCTTTAAAAATTTTTTTTAAAAAGTGAACTAAAGTTCCCACCCGAGGAGTACATCTAGGTATTTATTCATTGAGGAACAATGAGATGCAGTACTGTATCTATTTCACTACACAACTCTTGAATATGACAAACATTTAGGAATTATTCCTCTGCCAGTATTCTCTAGAGACAGACTGAAGGAGAAAGAGCTAAGAATGAGTGGAAAAGTGAGTGATTGAGTGACCTGAAATTTTACATTACTGTGAAATCCAACCTTTATTCTGTACAAAAGAAGAACAAAGGAATAGGAGCACTGAGGTTAATTTAGGTAATCACCCAGAGAGTTTTAAAAAGCTCATAATCCCTTCTCTGGATCACTGTCTCAAAATCCAGTACTTAAGACTTTGCAAGCCTAGAAAACAGGCAAACATTGGTCCTTTCTCAGTCTGAGATTTTTTTTAACATAGAATCATAGAATTGTTAGGGTTGGAAAAGACCACTAAGATCATCACGTCCAACCTTCTCCCTTTGATTTGTTCAAACTTAAGTGGGTTAGAGTGTTACCACTATTTTTTTTCTATTATTGTTTTTTTCCTTTGATGTAGGCAGCTTTTCAGTTGGAAAGAAGGACAATCATAGAGTCATGGGATTGTTTAGGTTGGAAAAGACCTCTGAGGTCATGAACTACAACCACCAACCCAGCACTNAAGCCTAGAAAACAGGCAAACATTGGTCCTTTCTCAGTCTGAGATTTTTTTTGACATAGAATCATAGAATTGTTAGGGTTGGAAAAGACCACTAAGGTCATCACGTCCAACCTTCTCCCTTTGATTTGTTCAAACTTAAGTGGGTTAGAGTGTTACCACTATTTTTTTTCTATTATTGTTTTTTTCCTTTGATGTAGGCAGCTAGAAGGACAATCATAGAGTCATGGGATTGTTTAGGTTGGAAAAGGCCTATGAGGTCATGAACTACAACCACCAACCCAGCACTGCCAAGTCCACCACTAAACCATGTCCCCAAGTGTCACATTTGCACATCTTTTATATAGCCCCGGGGATGGTAACTGCACCATTTCCCTGGGCAGCCTTTGCCAATGCTTGGCAACCCTTTCAGTGAAGAAATTTTTCCTAATATTCAATCTAAACTTCCCCTGGAACAACTTGAAGAGGTTTCCTCTTGTCCTATCCCTTCATACCTGGAGGAGGAGATTGATTCCCACCTGGCTACAACCTCCTTCCACATAGTTGTAGAGAGCGATAAGATCCACCCCCGCTGCCGCCCCCGCCACTCTTTTTCTCCAGGCTAAACTACTGCAGCTCCCTCAGCTGCTCCCCATAAGACTTGTGCTCCAGACCCTTCACCAGCTCCATTGCCTTCCTCAATTTCTTCAATGCCTTCAACACAATCTAGTCATAATGTCTTCCTTGTAGTCAAGGAACCAAAACTGAACACAGGATTTGAAGTGCAATTTTTTTTTTTCCACTTAAAATAGTAGGATTTTTATACAGTAAAATAAAAAACCTTTCGGGCTTTAGTTCAAGACCCTTCAAATCAGCTCCCATGGTGGGAATGGAAACATTCACGTCACCTTTTACTTTGGTGTCATTCAGGTTCAGATCAACACGTGGCATGGAGACCTTTGGAGCTGCAATGTGCAACTTGTGCATTTTTGCCTTGGACTCCTTCATTTTTCCTTCTGGCCCTTTGAGGAAGATGTCATAAAGATGACACCTTTATATAAAAGCTGTGCAAGTCTCTCTGAATTTCAGAATCAGGTAACTCAAGGAAAATTATTTGTCTGAGCAACTTAAATAAAAAAGCCTGTTCTTTGGCAGTAAGTTTGTCCCACCCACAAATGCCTGTCAGTTTATGTCCTGATCTGTGAGTCTTGTTTCAACACTGCAAACATGTTGATGCAAAAGTTCCCCCTGACACTATTCAGTCCCATTTGTTTCAGTCTGTGCTGCATGAAAGAGACATTTTCCAGCACCTGTCTTCTCACTGGTGCCTTCAGCAAAGCCCTGCAGATGAACCATTAGAAATACATGCTGACCTTAACAAAGAAGGAGCCGACATACTTCACTCACAAGACCCAGAGAGCAATCAGATGGCATCCCAGTGACATTCATCACAGCTGCTGGCAACAGCCTTTAATTCATCTGGTATTTAACCAGGGTGAAATACCCTGTAGCTATATCATGTTTGTTGGTGTTAGATGAACCCAGCTCATCGCCCGCTCACTAAAGTTCAGGATTTAACACCAATCTATGGTCTGCAGGCAGTTCATCTCCTGCACAAAATACTTGTCTCCTCTTTGTCCTTTGTTATATTTCTTGTTCACCACAGCCTGTTTTCTAAACTCCTCTCTGCTCACCTCCAACATGCAATTGAATACTGTTTGCCTGGATTTGAGAGCTATGTTACATTCTGGCACGAGATGCAGCTCATCAGTGACATAATTTAGCCATGTGATTACAGGCAAATTTTCCAGCATTCATTGTTAAAAGTTAAGAATATTCAGGAGGTGAAAACTGTGTTTGCAATGTTGAACAGTGAAGTGATGTGGCTGTGGCACCCTTTTAAAAAGACAGATGGGAATGGGAAATATTTAGGAACAACAGTTCAGAACATGAATAGCTTTATGTCTCATACACATTGATTCTGAGTCTTTAAATAAATTAATTGGGCTTCTTTCAGTGTGATTCTGATCCAAAGTCAACAGAAACTAATACAGTCATTGAGGGCTAAAGCAAATCTAGTGGGTATTAAACATGGCCTGTTGCAATCCTACAGGATGATCTGCCCTGATTTTATGAGACTTATGTCCTTCTCTTTGCAGGATGTGTTCTAACTGAATGCTCTAATGCTGTAAAGTTGGAGAATTAAAACTTTCTGGATCTATTGAATCTAAAGACTAAAGAGTCAAGGAGTCTAAAGACTCCTACTGATTTTAATGAGGCTGGTTTCATGCCCCGTATAAGTCTAGGTACAAACCACATTATTGTTTGGATCATTTTTTTGAGGGAAAAAAAACCCAGTTAGCTTACCTTCAGCCACTTCACGTATACAGTTTCATCTGCTTTGAATCTCATTTAGCTTTCAATATATCTAACAGACTTTAACAAGTCCTTTTTTTTCTTAAAATTAATCATACATATAAAAAAAAATTTCTCTAAAGATTTCTCCTTCCTCCAAAGGCCAGCTTCATCGATTTCATTAGACAAACTGGGAGCCCTAGAGAAGTGATCCTCTTGACCTAGTAAACAAGAATAGGGACACAATAACTGCATAGAAAACAAAAGGAGGGAGTTGTGAATCTTCCATGAATGATGTTAGAGGCAGAAGAAAATCTCCATTGCTCAGAGGCGGATCAGTTATTCCAGGCTATCTGGAAAGCTGAAATTAGTAAAGTACATTTCTATGGTTCCCAATATTTAAAAAGCATGAGTGAAGGTCCCCAAATAAGTAGATTTTAAACACTAAAAATCTTGAGTACTTCTTAGGGCAATAGCAAGACTTGGTTTCTGTGTCAGAATTTTTCATAAACTTTCATCACAGTATTGAAGGGTGGAAATGTTCTTTTCTCTTTTCTTTTCTTTTCTTTTCTTTTCTTTTCTTTTCTTTTCTTTTCTTTTCTTTTCTTTTCTTTTCTTTTCTTTTCTTTTCTTTTCTTTTCTTTTCTTTTCATAATATTGAGGTTCCTGGATGATCATTTGACCCTGGGAATTCAGTACATAGACAGAACACCAGGTACAGTGAGATTTGTGTTAAGTCCATAACAGGTAGCACAGATTAACAGTAGAATTAACTTCGGCAAAGTGCCAAGGAAATTCAAAGTGTGAGGTTAGGAGAATAATCAAGTATATCTTTGAATTGACAATGATGTTTAACTTAAAATTATTGAACCATCTGTACATCATAGAATTGGGTTTATGAAGATCATGCCCAACTTACTATTCCTAATAAGTTACTGTTCTGAAATTTAGCCCTTTTACCACTTATGCATTGACAGAAAAAAATATTTTCCCAGTTCTGATTCTTTTTGGGTTTGTTTTTGTTTTTGGGTTTTTTTGTGGGTTTGGTTGGTTGGTTTGTTGGTTGGTTTGTGTTTTGTTTTTTTTTTTTTTTTTTTTAAATTTGCTGTGCAAATTTTAAAAAAAAGTGCATTCCTTCTGATGAATAAGTCTTAAACCAAACTTCACCTTGAACTTCACTTTAACTTTCAGATATATCACTGAGTGATCACCTGACAGTGCTGAAGCAGGCATTCTCACTTCTGGGTTGAATTGATTGGCATGCAAGATGTGGACTTGATGCCACTCACAGACACGCAGGATTTAGTTAATACTGGGTGCCCTGGAATCCCATGTACTGCTTTGTATACTCACTTGGACTGTGTTGAGGCTAAGGGATCTCCAGTGGTTAGCTGGCCTCTGTGTACAGCAATATGCCTGAGGCCAGGACAAGCAATTAATAAACTGCTACCCCAGGTGAAATACTTAGCTGAATATACAGTCATTATCAGTAAAACCCTGGTGGTGTAAAGGGCTCCTTTTATAGTGCTAAAGGCACAGATTGACACCCCCAAACTGAGTCAGTTGTCATCAGTGAAAGTGTTGTTACCTTTCCCTTCCTATCTGTCTGCTGGAGATTATGACCCAGTGCACGAATGGCAAAACAGGGCTTGCTCCTCAGCCTGATTCACAGCCTGGTTGTTAACCTAAAGCAAGACCAAGGGTGCATGACACGGTAGCTGATCCACCAGAGATGGAGACAAAACCCTTTGGGCTTCTGCCCTTTGGTTGGAGTGCTCGCTCTACCCCTACACTCTGCAAACACAAATCACTCGACACATCCACATCCAAGGAAAGATGGTGCTGTTGAAGGCAAACTCCCTGCATCTATGGATTTGTGTATTCAAACAGTCCTGTATGTGACACCCACACAGAGGAGTTCAAGCTGATTTGAGTCATCAAATACGACTATGTAACATTGTGAACACAGCATATATAAAACAGCTTCTTTGCTAGTATCAACGCTCCACTGTCTGTGTGTTGACACTTCCCACACTCCAGGATCAATGGTTTATTACTGTGATTTCTTCTCAATCTTGCTGTTCTGTAATTACCCTTTTAAACTTAATTGGCGCTGCATAAAACAGCATTGAAGGTACCACGGATTTGATTGGATTTTTTAAATGGATTTGTTCTTATGTGTGTCTGATAGGTAAATTCAGGATGAGAAAGACCTTAAAATATCTTAAAGTGCACATGCAGAAATTATGTCCAGAACATGAATTTAGGTCCTACAGTGTTTCCTAGGTATTTGATACCATGCATTAGTATTCTGAAGGCATCATACAAATGGGTCAGATGTGAATGCAATGAAAGATGCAGTTTTCATGGAGATTTACTGTAGGTACTGTAGGTAAAGTGATGAGTGAAACAATGAAAAACCCCTAAATGTCAGAGCACCTGTCTGAAGTTTCGGAAGCTGTATCTGACATTTAAACCAGAATTGTTGTTGGAGTTCCATTTTTAAGAACCAGAGAATGTTAAGAGTTTGTGTAGGTGGTTCATTGGAAGTTGATGCTAAGATCAACTTAACAACTGTCCTGCTTCATCTTTGTATTGAAAGGTGAATCGTGTGGTTTTGCAATACCAAGGATTATGGATGATCTCTTAGTTTGGAGAACATTACAAGGGATATCAACAGAAAAGATAATGATTACATTTGTCATTCTTATTGCGATTATAGTAATAAAATTTATTCCATGTTATGATGGACTGACACATAGTATTTGCTAGTACTTGCTTCTCTTTCACCATTTTTCAGCTTGACTGCTGTAGTTGCTGTAAGTTTTCTCTCATATAGATCAGTTTGTAGGTCCAGTCATTGCAACGGTACAGAAAAGCTTATGGTCCCCCCTCCCACCAAGCACACACAGAGATCCAGTTAAATTCTGTGATGGTCAGGGATGTTTCCCCTCTGTCTGTCTGCTCAGGTGCAAAACATTGAACGGTGCCAGCCCCCATTTCAATATGCAGCCACACAGTCCAGCTTGGCAGTGTGCATCCCGCTGCGGCTGGCCCTGAGCAGGCAGGGCTGTCACTGCTGCCACATCAGCTCTGATCTAGTCTGATTCAGCCTGCTGCTACAGAGTCACTTGAGGGGATCTTTGCGGGGATAACAAGGCAAAAGCACTTTTTGCTTCTAGGATGAATATTTCTATTTTGGATACAAGGATCTCTCCTTTCCTCTTGTGGGATTTGGAGCAAAGACCACTGGCAGTTGTACCACCTGCTGGATGGAGCTGCTAGAGGGTGTCATCTCCCCAAATCCCCTTTTGTGCAGTTCTACTTACAGTCTGGTATAATATATAGACACCAGATGTGTTCTCACAAAACAACAAAATACCAGCTATAATTGTAGGAAAGCAACATTTTACTTCATGCAAAGAAGGTTGGCCAGGTTGTTCCATTATTGAGGGAGCACTTTTTAACCCAGGTGTGGCACATGAATAAATTTTGCCCAAATGCCAGACACATGATGCCTCCTGCATTCTTGCAAGATATTGTGCATTTCTGCCCAGTGTACTGGAGTGCTGAGCTGCAGCAGCAGCAGCATGAAGCTACCAAGGCAAAAATGACCCAACAAAGCTGTAGCAAACATGCTGCAGCTGCTTGCCAGTATTGAAACTTAGGTATTTATAGATTAAATAGCTTAATGTATAGATTAAGTTGCCTAAATTTCCTAATTTTTGATGCAGACTTCATCCCTGGGGCTACATCTGTTGTTGCGAATTTTACAATGGCAGAAAATAATGTGGGGACATGCCACTTCAAAAATTTTTACTTTGTAAAGTTAAACTTCAGGCACTCTCCTTTCAGTTGTGATCCTCTTAAAATATCAGGGCAAAGGAATTGGTGGTTTTTTGGTGGTAAACGAGTTGACATTTGTGACTTGACTGCTCAAAGTTTGTTTTTCCCAGATGGATATGCCTCCAAGGATGGATGTTGCCTTTGAGTTGGATTTCGCAATTGTCACTGCTTGATTACTGAAATTAAGAATGGCTCAGACTCTTATCTAAGAAGTACAGGGCGGAGAGCTAGGTAAATGTTTCTTCTCTTGCCCTATCTCCATGATGGGACAGGGAGGGGTTTGTTTGCCTAATCAGCCTGTGATCTGAGGGTTTGTTTTGTAAAGGAGCATGTGGGGCTGGTTTCTTTGGGTTCTGAGCCTGAGGCAGTAGTGCTGGGAAAAATGTAATTGGGGGCCATTCTTAATATTCATACAGGACATAGACTTTTCTTTTTCTTTTTATAAGCAAAGCCAGTCATGCAGAAAAGCAAAAGTATGCCAGAAATTATAATTTAAATTTTATTTATAATTCAGTGCATTAAAAACCAACTAACCAACCCTAAATATAGTCCAGTTATACCTTTGTTTTATGTCACCATGTTGTACTTGCTCTTCCTCTTCTCAGAATGACAGTTCTGGGATCTTGATGTCGACCTGTGGAAGAGTGATTCCCAGACAGAGCATCTGGTTCCTTGTGTGAGTCCTGAGGCAGTCGGTTGTGTTGGAGGCCATGGAGTTGCCTCTGGCTCTGACATGTGGTTGTGTGAGTTGCTTGGTGGGGCTCTGTGGAGCCTCTGCCCTGCTGAATGCTGCGTTGTGTTGACTTCGCCATCTGAGTCAGTTTGCACTCCTTAATTATTTTTGTAGTGACCATTCCCTTTAGGAGGTATTGCCCTTCCCTCCCAGCCTTTTCTATTCCTGTGGCTCGGTGCAGTAAGAGCAATGCTGTAAACAGCAGACTCAGCCTGCTGAGGGACACAACCTTTCCCAGAGTTTTTTTCCTGAGCTTGTCTGATAGAATTACTTTGTTTTACCTTCACTTTGTAACTTAAAGCACAACACTTAATAGTATGTTCTTGTCTGACGAACTTTGAGAAACTCCACACAGGAGTAAGGATGCGGATGTTGAAGGCAGGAGGGTAAGGGTTTTTGTGCAAGTAATGCAAGGAGGATTTAAGGATTTGATTCGTGAGGAGGCTTGAATTACTAGCAGGGCCAGAGGAGGAAAACACTCACTGGGTGCTTTGTGCCCTGACTTCTGCTGATCTGGTGTGGGAGTGGGTACACAGCACTGTGCAGAACAGAACCCCTCTGGTGTCAGGGCTGGGTACGGCAGATAAATCCACACTGGCACAGAATTAAACACAGGCCTTCCCTTTAGTGACTGACGTAAAACAGTTTTACTTACTAATTAGATTCATGTCAACAATTTATCTTTCCTTTATAGACAGGTTCTAGACCAACCCAAAGAACACAAATTTTAATCTCCTTCCCTGTCCAGCCTTAGCCATTTTTATTGATCAAAGCCATTAAAGCTGCAAGTGCAGAAGGAGGGTATGTAAGTCAGTTACAGGTGAGAAGACTATACCCAGCTGCAACTCATCTGGAAATTGGGTATGGCTACCGCAAAGCACTGTGGAATTATGCAAGCTGGCGTTAAACAAGCAGCAGGGTAAATTAACCCTGCACTGAGCTGCATGCTGCTGTCCTTACACAGCTACTGAGTCAACATGTTTAAATGCAGCACAGCTATCTCTACATGTCGCTGCATTTTTCTTGTAGCTATATCCAGTGGGGACCAAAGACTAGGAACTGCTTAAAATAACTGGTCTGCATTTCTGCAAGTTTAGCATCTTCTCTCCTCTCAAAGCCCAAGAGCCTGTTCTGAAACAGAGGAATATCGTCTTTGCTATTAACCAGCCCTGGCTTGTCTCCCCAAGGCCACTCTCCTGCAGACTGCTTCCCTGGAGCTATAGCCAAACAGTGCTGCATTTGTGCTTTCAGATAGGATGTACTCTGGTTGCAAATCCTGTATTTTTATTTGATAGAGACCACACAGCACTGCCTCAGGAGTAGTTGCATGGGACTCAGGAAGAGGCAAGAATTTCTTGGCTGGTACATGCAGAAGGAGCACAAGAGATATGCAAGAGGTAGCTGGAGAAACTCTAGTTAGGGATGCAGAAGAGAAAAAGGGTTTTCAGGCAAAAGCAACTTCATAAAAATAAGCGAAATACCAGTGTAAAACATTATCATAGGTACTTTTAGCAAGAAGTACATAGACTAGCAGAACAGCCATTTTCCTCAAGAGAGTACTTACCTTTTGCATAATGCATAAACTTGATGTCTCTTTTTGGCAGTGCAACAGAGATGTACTTTTTTGGATGTTCAGAGCTGAACATTTTTTTGCAATTATACACAAAACACCGAGAGCTGTATCTTCCAGTTGGGTGTAGACCAGCACAGCCTATTTGGTAGAAGTTACAACTACTTATTAATAGTTAATAACAAAGCTTCTTGCCCTGTTGTAATTAGCAGTGTGCCTTGCTACTTGGTTTTCCCTTTTGCTCCTTTCTCAAAAATCAGTTATTTCAGAAATAGTTGTTAAAAGCAAAATATAAAAGAAGAGCTAATGGTCTTTCTGTATGATAATAATTGCTGGCAAGTGACTTCAAGCTTAGACACACAAAGACTTTGTTAGGCAGCTACTCTGGGTTGGGCTTGAAAAATGTGTTTTGCAAAAGATCACAAATTCTTTGTCAAATGTTTCATTTTCATACCATTTTTGACTGAGCAGAGAAAGACCATCTTTAAGGGGCTGGATTGCCCACCTGGGGTCAGTGCAAAAGAATGGAACAGATTTTTTTAATAATTATTTATAAGATGTCTGTTTTCATAATGCTGATCCTTGAGTGTCAGACAACCTCGGGGGCCCTTGGCCACCCCCCTCCATGTGTTGGTCATCAGTAATGATTCATTCCTTGAAAAACATGGAGCAACTCTTAAATCCATGTAGGTTTCCCTCCCTCCCCAAGGACATGGAATTTAAGGCTTGAGGGTATCAGGAGCACAGCATTTCTTCAGGTCTCCCTAGGACTTGGATGCTGGTTTTAGTGGAAGCATCATTTGCAATGTATTTGTATTGTTTCTTTTGATCCTACAGCCTCACCCTGACAAAAAGCTCCTCAGAGGTGCACTCAGGGCACTCATCCTACCTCACACACAGTCTTGTGACTGCTCCCTTCTGCTATAATTCTTATTCATAGTTTGATAACTCTAGTGGCCCCAATCATTGCGCAAGGTGCTGCACAAATCTTTAGGGTTTATCTAGAAAAGATTTTATGTTCCTTGTTTAAATGGCTTGGCTGATTGACTGATAATGTAACAACATCTTGGGCTGGATAGACCATTGATCCTCATTCCAGGATTCAAATGTTATTGGCTCTCTTTACATTTACTGTAAGTGCTCCAGAAACGATGGTCTTCTGGGAGAAGAAAAAAAGTGCAGTGTCTACCTCTTTCAAATATATTGGGAACAACAACCTTGGCTGAAAATGTAATCTGAACTGCCAGCCTAGCTATATCTTCGAAGAACTGATAAGGTTTACAGTCTAAGACCATAGTTAAGAGTCCTCTTGCAAGGCTACCAGAAGTAGTGTAAAGCATCACCACCCCATCTCTTTGTTAAAACCCTGTGAATTTAAACAAGCATCCGCACTAACTCTCCTGTTTCAGAGTGCCAGCTGAGTCAGGTTCATTTGAAGCACCTCCATCCTCAGTAACTTCTTAAACTGCTACAGCTATACTTGCAAGAGAACACCTCACTATGGTTGGGATAGACAAGACAGGATCAGAAACAGCCACAGAATGACTGGTGGTTTTGTCCTTGGGTTTTGACCATGGTTCCTAAATTAGTAATTAAGATGTTCCAAGAGTCTAAAGCAGCTTCCCTGTAAGGGAGGGAAAAGTTGCTTCCTGAACATGTCCTGGTGAATGGAATCTGCCTATAGTAGGTGGAGGAGGGTGGGATTTTCAGCATTGTATCCACTATCACAAAGTAATAACAAGTTAAATAATGCATCAGATTGGTCTATATTTGCCTTTGTGGCTAGAATTGTAAATACATTAAACTACAGTCTGTTCTCTAGTGCTTGGAGTGGATAAATACATTGCTTTGGTTATACTGTTTTCCATTGATTTGGTTATACTGTTTTCCAGATGCTCTACAGGAAAACAGGAACAGACAATAATCCCACCCAGGGGCTGATCTGTAACAAGGACCTGTCGAAAATTTTCCCTCGAGTTCCCATCTCTTTTATTAATGCTGTTTTAGCTGGTTGGCATTGTCTGAAGATCTCTTGAGACCTGTCTTTGTCACAGGGCAGAATGGCTTGTTCCCAATTCTTGGCAAAGTCAGCACACTCTGGCAGCTAATTGTTGGAGAGTGCTTCTTCTCATGGAGAACCTGTCTGAGGATGGAGGTCAGTATTGAAAGGCAATGGGTAGGCAAATGCTTGTCCAGGAAGACTGAGATTGACAGGAAGATGCATCCTTTTCTGAGATCTGGAGATGATGTCACATTTGGTGAAGTTGGAGGCACTTTTTATATCAGGAGGCCTACTGATCTGAAAGGTCAGCAAGTCTAGAACAGGGCTGTCTGATTCAATGCCATGCCACAACCTGGGTTTACACAGAATTGAGGTTATACATGCTGTCTTCTTTCTTTTCCAGCTGCACTGTGATTTGGCTCCCTTACACAGAGCACTGCAGAGGAGGGCACATGGTGTTCCATACAGGAGCACCTTCAGGGTGCAGCAGCAGAAATTTAAAAGAAATACACCACTAGAGGGCATCTGCATGTTCTCACAGCTGTAATGTAATCCTGTTCACAACTGCAAAATGTCAGCGAAGCATTTACAGCTAAAGCTGTATGGTCCTGAAGCTCAGAGCCTGCTGTATATGATTTTTTTTTTAAACACAACATCCTTGTGTTTCGTGTCCTCAAAAGAAGAATGCAATGAGGTGTGTTAATCAGCAAAGCTTAAGATGGTGTATCAAGCTCTGAAGGTGACCAAGGTATAAGGTTTGATGAAAATCATCCTGAATGAAAAATAAAAAATGGATGTTTGCTTATTTTCACTGTGGGTTGAGAGAGAGGAAATAGCTTTTGAGAGAGAGAGAGAGAAGGAGGAACTAGGCTTGCCCAGGTCTCCCATGACTACACCTACAATTCATCTATATAGAGATGCTGAGGGAAGTCGGGAGAATGTTCTCACTCTCTAATACAGTGGCTTTTTTTGCTATGCATTAATTCTTCCTGAGAATTAAAGAGTTGTTACATCATTTACAAATTTTAATTTAGGTGCCCTCACTTCACAGGTTTTATTGATTTGCCTTTGCTTTTCCGAGTGCTGAATGTAGCTGTGGCTTTGCCATGGTAGGCTAGGTTTTAAGAGCTCTGGGGAGCTCATCTGGTAGCTGCAGTCAAGTCTGTGAGCCACACTGCAGCAGGAAAACCTGCACACAACTGGCCAGAGCTCAGTCGGACACAGCCCACAACATGTCAGTGTGGCTATTGATTCACTTTGAGTCATTTTCCCCTATGTGTAGACCTTCTCTCCTCCTCTCTGAAAGAGGTCCCAGCACAGGGCACCTCAGTCCTTCTCTTCTACACTGCCACCTCAAAAGAGGAGGGAAAGGATTTTATTTCAACTGTAAAATGAAACTCCAATGGTCTCCACTTGTCAGATCTGATTCCAGGTTAAAGCTGATCCAAACTTTCCTGTCCAGACCTCCCCAGGCTTGCTTTCTGCAGCTGAGAGATGATGGAATCCTGCATTAACACAGGCTAAGCCTCCTCCCTCACTCCACCCTTTCTGAGCAGAAATCCTCAGACATGCCATACTGTGCCAAATCCTTTACAATGGTTTTGTGATGTGAGCTAGTATCTGCTGGAAATGCTGAGCTGAGACGTGAACTCGTTTCACAGAGGGCTTGACCTGAATTCCCTGAAGTGAGAGTCTAGTCCTTTTACTCACCGAGCTCCCTCTTTTTGTACTTAATCAAATCCTAAATTCTCTGAAGTGAAAAAATGCACATTTTGTTTTCAATGACTTGCTGAAGCTGAATGCTTCTCACAACCAGCAAGGCCTATGAAACTAGTATTTATTAAGGATGAGTGATTTCTCACACTTATTCTGTTTCTATCCAAGACTGCCGGCTTGGTCCACCTGGGTTTCAGAACTGAGATATCACATTTCCCACGTCTCATGCCTTCTCTATACTTGCTCTGCATTATTTATTAAGCCACTGAGTGCTCCTGGGGTTCACTGTCAGGCAGGGTCAGACTCCTTTGGGCTCACCTCTGCTGCTAGAGTATAAGAAGACTGCTGCACCAGGCAGTTTACTGAGCAGGCTGGTCCTGCAGCTGGTGTTGCAAATGGGAACTTAAAAGCTACCAGTGGAGAAACTCAGAGGAAACTGGGAATCAAAGCAGCACTGAGGACTTGAAGTTTCTGACTCGACAGGAAGATAAGTGGGAGATTAATTGGTGTCTTCCTCAGAGCTGTTTTGGCTATTGATTCTTTCAGGGCAGCCAAGGGTATAACATCCCTGCTTGCAGTAACACACTTAATGAGTTGACCAAATCAGTGTCATCCATTTGGACCTTCCTCACCAAGTTTGGAAGGCCACTTGTAAAAGAGTTTCGGCAACTTTTTGCTTGAGGGGCTTCCCAAACTGGCTTGGAGGGGGAAAAAATGCCATTTAATACAAAAGATTTGTTGTCGTTTCCAAACTGTTAATTGGATGCCCACTCTGAATCACTCCAAATCAAACATGTATGTGTTTAATTAAAGTTCTAATTTGGAAATTTATTGTACCATCTTTTGTCCCAACGAAATAAGATTTTTAGTGACAGGGCCTGTATTGTTTTCCCTACACCTGTGATATTTCTGCAACTTGGGAGGAACAGTTGATTACAAAAGAAGGAAAATGTAATCTAAAAGCTCTAGAAAATATTACAGAGCAGTTAATTTGTATAGTGTTTATTTCAGAATCATCCTTAGAAATAAGCAGTGTAGCCCAAATCTACCTGAGATGGTGAGGAGTGTGATTTGCTCCATTAAAGTTGGTGTTTGGTTAAGATCTAAAACTACTGCTAGCAGCAAAAGAAGATGGGTAGATGTGGTTCATCCTTGAACTGCAGAAGAGGGACAGACACTTAACAGATCTTGCAAGGCAAGTTTCATATTTTAAAATTCTGGGTCACTTCTCTAGTTATGCTTTTCAAATTGTTTCTAGTCAAATGCACTGTGGCATTGGGAGTTGCAGCGGGTTTTTTTTTGTCTGAAGCCTCTATCATCTATCAAAATGTGCTTCATGAAAACAGCTGGATCTTGTGTTTGAGTTTTCATAACTGAACTGAATGTTTAGATTGTCTTTTTCCATCAAGTGTGTGATTTAACAGTGCAACAGTGGATGAATCTGGGACAGTTTCTGAATTGCAGATTTCTGTACTAGTCGTCTGCAAAGGAGGAAGAAAAAGAAATGACAGGCCGCTGGCAGAAAAGTACAATGCTACTACAATAAGCATACACCACATTTCATTTGATGGACAGCAGTGCCTATTCCCATAGAAAAGGTCTGAGATTCATGTGGATTAGTTTCTCATGAAATGTGCATAGAAATCCAAATATTCTCTTCTCAAACATGTTGGTTGCCATTCTGTTTTCTTCTGGTCACTTACTAATATTAGAAGCGACAAACTGTGAAACCAAAGTTGCAGGAAAGGCATTGTATGTCTGCAGAAAAAAAAAAAAAAATTATGCCTATGTGGGCCCATCCTGTAGTCTGTCCTCCTGCAAAGCTTCCCATGGCCCTGTGTGTCTCTGCGTGCGTGCCCACGCACGTGGGTCCCCATTTGCTGCAAATGGCTCTGTCCCTTTTCTTCGGGATCTGTCAGAATGAGCGTCTGTACAATGTTCGGCTCTGCGCTTGACTGAAAGCCTGAGAAGTTAAAAGCTTTTAGAGGAGTCTCAAAAAAAAAAAATCAACATGCACACATAACTGAAAACACATGAGAGATGAGAAAAGGGGAAATAATGCAGCATGTAATAACATTTGGAACCTTTCTCTCTTTTTAGCAGTATCAGAGAGGCTGAGCAAGAAAGGGACCCCTGTAATCCATAGGGCCTCTCTCAGAAACACAGCAACAGCTGAACAGTGCATGAGAGCTGAGGCTTCAGGGACAACCTCCATGAAAAATAAAAGGAAGGGAAAGAAAAAGAAAAAAAAACAGGGTTTTTTTAAAAAACTATGTACAGATGTGATGACAACTTGATGAGTCCTTCTGTTTTTTTTGCTTTCATGCAAATTGAAAGCCTGCTCTTGGGAAAGGTCTACAGCAGTTCCAAGCATCTTATTGTTTGCTTGAAGTTCCAAGCTGACTGAATAAGCTAAGAAAAGCAGCATTGTGGACAAGGGAAAAGGTGTTTGGCAGTGTCAGGAATTATATGTTGCTGGTGGCACATGCACTCAGAAGTAAGGCTCATAGGCAAGTTCACAGTATTCAGCAAAACTGCAGTGGAACCAATGTAGTGCCAGTGCCAAGCACTCAAAAGACACTAAGTTTTGCCTCCCAGGGTCATGAGACTATTATAATGTTGTATGGCTTTTTCAGGCAACGATATGCTGTTGTGATTTGCTTTCTGGTTTTTTAACTGCTGTGGGTTGTGTTCTCACGGTTTGCCCTGCAACCACAGGGATACTTTTTGTGTTCTTTAGATGAAAGCTGTTCCTTCAGCTTCTTCAAGAAGAAAGCTGAGAGTGTGGCCTTTAAGAAAATGATCAAATGTGACAAGTGTTGCAGTAAAGTCACAAACAGTGAAACCATTTTTATTATGATTTGGATTCTTATGGATAAGAAGACTCTGCTGCACTTTTGTTTTGCTTGCTCTCTAAGGCCTTGTGTATATAAACCTTTCCTTCCTCTGTCTTTTCAGCTCTTCTCTGACCCCAAAGAGGACAGCTAAACTAGTCAGGCATAATGTAGCTAGTGTTGCCTCTGTTGCCTTACTGCCTGTCAATATGGGAATAGATTCACTGCAGCATTAATGTGGATGAACATCTGAGCTTAAGCTGTCGTAGGGGGTGAGCAGTCACACTGCAAAACCAGTCACAGGCACTGCATGCATTGCGAGGGCGTATGAGGATTTGTCCCCTGAAACTTATGAGCATGGTAAGCTGAAGTGCTCTGTGATCCTTTCCTAGTGCATTGTGAAAGGATTTATCTTTCCTTCCTATCTCTTCACAGAATGCTGCAGAAGATGTCGGAGGACTACTGGCCACACTGAATGGTTTTGTGTTCATCGCGAAGTGAGGGGGTTAAGAGACCCCTCACTGAAGCTTTTACTCAGGTGTTCACACCCTCAGGTAGATCAGGGAGGCTGAACTGAGTTACCCCAGGTGTAACATGGTAGTAACTCTCTTGGCAAAGGAACATGCAAAATTAGAGAGTGAGTTAATTCTGCAGCTAACCAGTGCACCTGAGAAAAGTGGTGGTGAACATGTTTTACACTTTATTTATGTGGCTTCTTTGTTGGGGAATAACTGTATTGGTAGCAGAATGGTGGGAAATTTATAGAGAAAAATTTTGGTTGGTTGGACTTCAGTACTTTGAACCTGGCTGTATAAAGAAGTACCGTCACCTGTGTGATTTGGTCCAGAGCATGTGGGATCTGAACCTCTACTGTTCTGAAACAAACACAGTTTTTTTACACCTATGACAAGAAAATAAAAGAGGGTGTAAGACGGGACTGCTCTAATGTGGTAGCATTTCACACCCACAGGTGTAACAGGTATAAGTGACTGTACAAGGTGCAGGATCAGGGAAAACCATACTGGTTGTTATTAGGTTGAAGCCATGACTTTTGTCAAGACACTGAGCTTGTCTCCCCTTGAAAACCTTCATTGCTAGAAGTGTACAATAAAGCCTTAGTGGAAACTCAGCTGATATAAGCAGAAGAATTCCTTTACAGAACAGTATCTTTGTAAGAGTTCAGTTTTACAGATAAAAAAGTAAGAATGAGTTTGGTTTGGGGATCTGAGTGATGGCCCATCCTGATGAAATAAAATAATTTGAGACCATCAATTAATCTGCTACTAGGTTTTGCCTATAAGCACTCTAGAGGTTGGGATTACAGAATATGACTGATAGTTTTCTAGCACAGAAGAGAGATGAAGTATAAATAATGTTTGAAAGAGAGTTCCTTCAGGTTTGTAGATGCCCACATTAAATTAAATAAACTATGATGACAAAAGGTGGGGAGTTCTGCTCTTGTGTTTTCTAGCTTTTTACCAGCATGTTTTTTTCAACTCTGAGCCAGCACAGCTATACCAGGAAAGCCTTTCAGAGGAACCCAAACACATTTTCTTAGCCTCTGTAGATAAGACATCAGAGTAAGTCTTGCAATCTTTTGATCAGCAGTAGAGCAATCTGAAATTTCACAAGGTGAGGAACACTTCTCACCAAGAACATACACTGCAAACTGTATTTAGAAATAACATTTTTAATTAAAAACAGCATTTCTGATCCTGTTGGCAGTAGCTATGGGGCATAAGTGAGGATATAAATTCTGACAGGAGATGTTTGGAATTTTGATGTAAGAGACTGCAAACCAGTCTCAAGCCAGCTTGAATAATCAAATTAAGAACTTCCCTTCTTAGGCATACATTTCTAAAGTGGCACATGCAGGTCTGGCACAGAACACTCATTATTGCCAACAACAGCTGACATCAAGGGCTTTCCTAAGTTATGGAAAGATGAAAATACAGACCCTTTGTGTAGATCCTGGCTGTAGTTTCACAATATGCTATTTTTGGTGGCACAACCAGCTTTAAAAGTTCTGATTCCTTCTGGTTCTCAGAGCTTGTTCCTGTCCTTGTGCTGCAGTTACCCCTCTGCTGTGCTGCCACACTGCTTTAGGATTCAGGAAAAAAACAAACCAAACATTTTATTTTTAGTTGGGATGATTTTACTGATCTACTTTGCAGTGCAGCCCCCTAAACAGGCACGTGTGATAGGTGGTGAACTGAGGCATGAAGGTGGTAATATGCCATTAGGAGTGGGGTAGGATGCGGACGGGATTATCTTTCACCAGCTTGGTAACAGAGGCAGAGCCTTGTGAGACTGCACATTATTGGGGAAAGTCTGTCACTGCAAAATCCACTATGATCTCCTTGGCCCTGGGACTTGCAACCCAAGCCCTGAAAACTACTGCATAGGAGTGCCTTGCTTGGCCATCCCCCAACTGCAAGCACATTTTATCCAACCTAAGAAACTGGACCTTGGATCCACTGCTTCTCTATGGTCTTTCTGTGAATTCAAGGACCCATGGGCTGTCAGACCCTTCCCTGTATATCTCCTGCTTCTGCTGGGCTCACAGTATCACCTCCAGTGAAAACAATGGCACTCCTGCTATGGCCACCAAGTGGTTATTGCTGCCTTGTAGTGTTGCAGCCCAGCTTGGGGCACTGCCTGCACTGAAGTTCCTACACAAAACCTCACACTGAAAAACAGAGGACTTATGTGGGATCTGAGACAGACTCATTCATGTTACAGTGGATGGGGGCCCATGGCCGGGACTTGAGTCTCTGGTAGTGACCAGTGAAAAGCAACAGACCAGGGCAAGAATTTCTGCTCCATCTACTGAGGCTCATCATCTTCCTGTGTTCCAGGGAGATTTGTATAGGAGGCAGAGGGGTATCTCTCAGGCACAATGCAACACCAGAGAAAGGGACATTTCTGGGGAAGAGGGCTTGTTCTGGCCCCAGTCACTTACCCCACACGTCCCAGCCAGTGCAGAGGAGCAGGGAGTCAGCAGCAGGACTGTTCCATCCATGCCACAGGGCAAATACACATGCTAGAGCATTAGTCTTTGCTTGCCCCACCACAGACCCTGTTTGATGAGGGAACCTCTGTTTCCTCACCCTCCCAACATTTGGAGGCCCATTTGGTGACTTCACAGCCCTGGTACCCAAGTACCTGGAAGCAGGCACAGCCCCTCTGGCCTGCGACCCAAGAAAGGGCCATCCAGACCTCCCTGTACATCAGGTAGTCAGCTCCAGAAGGAAAAGGTATTATACATCCTTGCCAGGGTGACTACAGCTTAGTTTTATGCTGCTGTTTTGTCTCGTTACTTGTCACTCACCACATAGCACAGTGAAAACTAGAAAGTAGGCTGAGTGCACTAAGTAAAGGCAATAAAGCAGGATCTTGCACATTGAACTTGCTTCCTCATTGATCTTAGTGCATCTTGCCTTGCCAACTAAAGCAAAGCACAATGCAGCGTGGCTCTGAACAAGCTACCAGCATTTTACTTGTACAGAGATTTTAATCTCTAATGGGACACACAGCATTAGGAAGGGGTAATGGATATGTCCCCCAGTTTAAAGGCATTTTTGGTTCTTTTTTCATCTCTTGCTCCAGCACAGCCACCAGTGGAACACCTGGGTCTGCTGCTTTCATTCGGTGTCACCATCTTTATTGAGAATTCATCTCACTTCTGTCACTGTAAATTAGAGACAGGTTTAATCCATTCAGCTTCTCATGCCTGATTCAGAAAAGCTACGAGAGTCACAGAGAAACCTGAAGCTCTCTTTGCTCCTTTGGAGTGTGTCACCATAAATCATCCCAACTAAAAGGCCATATGCCACTTTGTGCTACACTCTCTCAGTTAATAAAATGCGTTAGATCTTAATGCCTTGGGGCAAAAAGATGAGTCTAATCGATCATGCTTTATCTATTTCAAGATACCAGGTAAATGGATAGTTCTGCATTAATGATGATTCCCTTAACTTAGTTCACACTAAAGAGCCACTGAAGAAACAGTCACGATATTTTTATTGCTGTTCAGTGCCTTCAGCCAATGGCTCAAAAAATTTAGAGCAGAGGAGGATATTCAGTTAAAAATCATAATGTTTTGCAAATGCATAAGCAGACATTCCACACAGACACATACCTACAAACCTCAGAGGAGTCTTTCTCTTGTTTTTTTGAGCATTTTACATTCACTTTTTCCAGCTACCCTTGGAAAAGGTAGAAGAGTTGTTTCATTGAAAAGATCAAAGAGGACCAAAATCTTCATTTTATCACAAGACTTGAAAAATCAGTACTAACAAATAACTTTTAAAATCATCCAATAATACTAAAACTGTGATAAAAATTGCAAAGTTTGGCAAAGCTGATATTACAAATAATTTTTACATTTTTGTTTTGAAAGGCAGTCAGGGCAGACCTCATTTGTGTTGGATGCTATAGAAATATAGAAGAAGGATGTTGACAATTTAAAAGATTCTCCTAAAAGAGGTAGAAAATGTTATTTTGGCATGATTTAAGGAAAAGTGGAAGTTCTCTATTAGCTCAAGAAAGGCAGTCCAGGGTACAGGAGCGTTCACAGATAAGACTTCTCTTTCAGTTATACACTTGCATGTAAGGCAAAGTGAAAATTAATGTAGGTTCTCCTGACAGGTTTAAACAATTATCTTTCTCATAGAAATAGGCTCCTTCTATCCCTGGACTGTTAAGCAAAATAAGTGACAGAGAACAATTAAATCATTCATCTCAATTTAGGATCCTAATGCACATCCATGGTCAGAAGAACCCAAGTTCTTCATATTCATCAGCACTCATTTTCAAATGGTTTAATGCTACCTCTGATTGTCAAGTGCTAAAATATGAATCTTCACACTTGTGAGTCACTGATGTAACTAAACTGTGACTTCGGCATCAGAGAATTTCCTCGGAGTAATGCAAGCTGGGGCTATGAAAACATCTGAGTCACGATTTCCAGGGTAATTCAAGCCCACCTTTGTCAAAACTGAACAAACTCCCACGTTCTCCCCCTTTGCCTCACCAGTAACCCCCAGCAGCTCCCCTTGGTGGTGGCTGGATGGCTGACGACTCAACTGTGGGCTTTTTGTGAGCCTGAAAATTACTCACTGCTCCTGCTTCTTCTGACAGCATCAACACTGGCTTTCAGAGAGGCATTAAAATACATGTATTCCTTAGATAAGCAAATGCCTCTTGACAGAACATCCTCAACCAATGGATGTACAGGTGAGTGAGTGGTAATAGGAGCAGGTACAGTTTTGCTTCAGGTCTTGGGTCTGATAGCTGTGAACACCTTGTGTCTCACACTCCTCCAGCTAGATGTGTGATGCAAAGGGCTGTAGCTACATCCTCAACTAGATGTTTTTAGAAGTAAGGGTCTGTGAATAAGAAAAGATGGAAACTCTAAATCAGCAGACCAAATATATTGTCTCTGGTGTCAGTGTAATGAGCTAACTACTCATTTTCTCCCAGTAGTGGGGAAGATAATGAGGGGCTATTTTGTCACATTGAAACAAACAATAAAAGCATCCTTCATCTTTCTTCCATGCTCTGCAAATTTAGCAACAAAAAAAAACCCCAAACAAACAAAACCAAAAAATCTGTAAAGTTGAAGGAAACAGCTTTTCTTTCTTTTGTTTTGATTTTCTGAAGTTTCAGCTTCTGGAGTCTTCTCAGATTACCTGGGTTAGATAGATGATTATCTAGTTGACTTGTGATAGGTTTTTCTTTGCATTGGAGGTCTGGAAAATCACAAGGACGAATGAGATAGGAGGGAAAGGTGCAAGAAGGTGGATGTTGTCCTCCCAAGGGCCTGTGAAACCTCACAGTTGGGATGCAACACATCCTTAGCTGTGTACACTTTCTCCAGCAAACCATTTTTCTGGTACAACTGCTGTTAACAGCAACTGGGACTGGAGCCCTCATGTCCTGCCTGGCAGCAGAGCAAACTGTGGTCCACAGCTTCCTTGGGAGGCACAGCACTTCTGACCCAGGAAGCATTACCAAGGGTAGACAACAGCACTCCATTTTCCTGCTCCTTCCAGCAAATCACAAGTTCCTTTAGGGGGGGGGGTACTCACCACGGTGCCTTCACTAGCTCTCACTGGAAGTTTTCCTTAGAAAAGGCAGATTTGAAATGTTTGCTCTCTAACCAGCATTCTTGTGTTCAGACTCTGTTTCATGGCAGGTCTGTGGCTGCAGCCTGGCAAATTAACATTCCTATCAAGTATGAAAATTAGGGAGGAAAATACTTTTGAAAAACCTTCTCCCCTCAACTAAAGATAAGTAATTGTCATTAGCAGTTGTAGAACTATTCACTGTCTACGTTACGTGAGTTACTTCTTCCATTTTTTTCACACTTACCTTAAATATATCTGCTTACAAAAAGGTAATGAGCCTAATCAGTCCTACTTTGTGGTCAACAAGTCAGGCATAGTACAATTATATTAGCACCAAATCTATGAAAATAATTGTGCTGTTCTTGTTATTAGTATTAGTATTTTGACCAAAGCCTGAAAATTAATTGGGCTGCTTGCAGAACTTATCCAGTACTTCAACTCTGCTGGGAGACCTTTCTGAGGTACTTAGCCCCAGTACTATTGTTTTTGTTTGGGTTTTGCAGAATGGATGGCTAAAGAAAGAAATTTAAAATTAGGGTCAGATGAGAAATTTCATCACGAAAATAGTCCATATCTATGAAGAGTCCACACTCTTCATATCTGATGAAGAGTTCTGTACAGTCTTGATGCCTGCAGTTACACCATGTATGGCTACAGATATCTGGTTTTGTAATATTAAGTATAAGATAAGGACCAAAGGGTTCAACAAAACTTCCCCCAGGAGTAATTTCTAAAGGACACAATTTCTTCCTTGCACTGAGGTCTTCAGTGGTCAAAATAAATCCTTTTCTTCCTTTCTAAGGATAGCACTTACATTTTTTTTGCGGGGGGGGACCTCAGCTGCTTTCTTTCAATCAGTCAAATAATTTTAAAAAATCAGTCAAATCAGACAAACAACAGCACACCTAAAGGGAACAATTATTCTATGAGACACCCTTAACATTTTCCATGGTCTGACATCTACCCAGTCTAGGCAAAGGACACAAATAAATATTTTTTTATTAATGCTGAACAAAATTGATGTCTACCATCAAAGCATTTATTTCTCTGCAAGGGTTAGCTGTACACCAGAATTGTCCTTTGTGTTTTGATTGACGGCAAATTCTTGAGTTAAAAGTCTTTGGGTGGATATGTGCTATAATTAAAAGTGGTGCAGGAGAACACTTGGTGACCAGTGGCAGCACCTTTGCATTACAAGGAGTTGGGCATCTGCCTTTCCGACTAAGATGAGATGGTCTCATACAAAAAAAAAAAAAAAAAGAGTATTTGTTCCTCTGGACCTTCCTTCGTGTTTAGCACTGTGGAACTGCACGAGAAGATAAGGCTGCTTCCACTGCTGCTGGTGGAAAAACAACTTATGCACGGTGTCTTGGCTCATGTGACTGTGCCATTGCTCCCTGCTCAACCTCCCTTGAGAGTTACTTGCATTTAAATGGTCCTAACTTGGCTTTGAAGTTAATATTTCTTTGAGGGGAATTAAGTGATGTACTTACGTCTTCAATTGTTTGTTTGCTGGCAGTTGTTTGCAAGACTAGCTTAGTAAGGAAGTGGAATTCGGGGAGTTTTACTTGGGCGGTAATAACCCGCGGGACTTCTACAGCCTCCTCCGTCTTCACAGTCCTGTGCAAATATAGGCTGATTAATCACACTGATGAGTGCCTGATAGGCCATCGTGTTGGAAAGAAAGCGTTTTGTTCTGTACCAAAAAAAAAAAAAAAAGGAAGTGAGGAGCCATTAAAAACACAATATCCATTTACTCCCCCAATGTCTAAATAGACTGAAGCTTCAAAGAAGTTTTAGGCACACCCAAAGCTGCATTTATTGGCGATTTAAGGAGTGTTGTTCTCTCTCCCGGTACCTTCAACATCAAACTATTTTCCTCCTTGTCCTTACATTTCCTAGCATATGAAAACTTAAAGGCTGTAGAGGTCAAAACCAGCCTAGGAATTCAACTTCTTTTCCACCTGGCTGTTAAGGTAATCATCGCGCTGTTGTTTCGAGAGGAGAGCCAGACGGGCTGGAACAATAGCAGCGTGTATAAACTTTCCCCATTCACCTCAAAGGGCTTCGGTGCTAACACCTCATTAAGATGGTTTGAATGCTAAAGCTGGCGTTTTGTTTTTGATTATCATATCAGAAACCTCCACCTAACGTATTTAACTAGTACAACTGCAAGCCCTGCCATGTCTTCATGGAGCAGTAGGTTTCAAGTTTAAGCTATCTAAACACTGGAATGGCAAGTGAAGTGATCCTTAAGGCTGGTGGTCCACAGCTGGCTGTGTCAAAGCTTGTAGTCTTTCTCTCTTATCTACTTTTTTTTTTTTTCATTCTTGTTCCATAGACCTAATTTTGTTTTAGCCCATGTTGAACTTGTACCCACATAACACTTATCATTAGGATCACAGCTGTATCCCTGCAAGAAGTAGCAGTTAACGTTTTCATGCAATTAGGTGTGATGTATGATTTTGAAGAGTGAATTTCATTTCTGCCTCTCTCTTTCTTTCCTCTCTGTAATAGATACTGCTAACTTCTTCCTCTGCATTTTGTTAGGGCGACTTGAGGTCAGATAAAATGAGACTTTGGTGACACTTGTGTAGTTTGTCGTGCCAATAAAGTGTTAGGGAGAAAAGAATCATGCTACTCTGCGCATGAACCGATGGCAAGCAGTGCATAATACAACAATCAAAATAATAAAACCATATGAAAATAACACAGCCATAGATCAGAAAATGGAGCTGTGACAAAGGAAAAGTCCGGGAACTAAACCCAAGTCGGTCCCAGCTCCGTGGATTTGCTGGAGACCACCCAGAGGCAGCTCCTCGTGACTACTGAGCTATGCCCAGTAGTACTGGGATGTAAGGTGGAATGGGAGATGTTCCTGAGCTACTAAAATGTCAGACCCAAAACACCTGCACCGTAGCTTGTGAATTCCCTAAATCGCTGTCAAGTGCCATCAATGTCAGTGTGTTACAAATACTCAGCTAAGAGAGTTTAGGAGGTTGAAATTCATTTGTTGCCTTTAAATAATCAGATGGACAGATAAGATCTCCATACCACTCAATTTACCTATCCCATAAGTGCTTTCTTTCTGGATAGCCTGACCATCTGCATTTCTACAAAATAGCACATCTAAACTAGCATCAGGATGGTGTCTGAGAGAAACTATATGTGATAATTCCAGATTTTTACCACAATAGCTTGCCCTTTTCGCCCTTTGCATCCCCAAATTGTTTAGTTTGCATTTAAATACGGGTAGTACATTACCTCTACCTGCAAATGGTACTTCACTGAAATTCAAACACACCCCCTCTGGCTCAGAGAGAGTCCCTGCACTACTCATTGCCGCAGAAAGGATGGATGTTTTGTGATGCTTATACACTGCCTTAGAAAAACACCGCTGCCACTGTTGAAGAGGGGACAGTGGGCTCGGTGGACTTAGGCCTGAGGTGGTGAGACCATTCCTACATTTTGTGGACAGGTGAAGAGTCGTATCCTGCTGCGGCTGAGGTTGGTCATGTTTGTCTAATCCCAGTCTGACCGTGCCAACTCCTGCCCAGGCTGCACGTTTGAAACAATGGGTTTAGCTCAGCTTCTTGGGGTTGTGCTCCAGCATGAGCTTTTCCCCATCTACAGGTACTGCGGCCACCTGTTGTTAGCACTGGCTAGTTTATCTAGCGTAAACAGAAAGTAATTCTATTCAATCTAATTGTCAGCTTGTCTGTTGACTCTGCTAACAGAGAAACAAAATAGTGTCAGTTACCGAGAATATTTTTAGGGGAGAGATGTGGAAGCAGGAGGACTGAAGCAGATTATGAGGTTCTATACAGGAACCAGTAATCCCTCTGACACTGTACACAACCCGAGCTTCAAATACAAATGACCTTACATGTAGCTGGTTTCTTCCAGTGCAAGATTGCCTCTTCTGTGGGTTATCTCATCTTACTCTCTCCACAGGAACCATGTCAACCAAGCCCAAAAGAAAACCGGCTAACAGGCTGGCTGTTATCATGGTCTTACAGTCATCTCTTCATTTTTCCAGTTCACAGTGACTGACTATGGGCTGGAGTTTCAGCAACCAAGCACACATGCTTGATTTCACATGGCTGTGAATGCTTGTAGCATGTGGCACTGACATGACTCTCCTTTGAACTGAGTAATGTCCCAGCTGCAGTGCTGAAATTAAGTCTGTTAGAATTCTGAGTTCAGAGCTCTGCTGAAGAGAACTCTCTTTATTTTCCTACCTGAAAACAGTCCTTCAGGCTCACCCTTATCTACAGTCCACTTTTCTCTGCACTGTTAGATACATTTTTTACCTATTGGACTTGAGAAGTAAAACAGGTTGGTGAGAGAAACATACTGCAACCGTAAAGCAAATTCAAAAAAAAGGCCCAGACAAGCCAAGAAACTTGGTCTGTTCAGCCAGCTGCTGTCATACAGTTTGAAGTTCACCTATGGCAACCATTGCTGAAGAATAACCCAGGAGGATTTTTTTCTTTCTACTGTGTATGTATTTACTGAATCCCCACAGACCTCAAAAGAAAGTAAGTTAAAAAAGAACGAGCACTATGAAACAAGAGTTTCATCAGGAGTTTTTTAGGATGGACCCAAAGTATGGTAAAACCACGCTTAGGCTAGTTCCTGGTTGTTAACACATAAGGTACAAATTTCCAGTCTTTACTCATGTTGGGGAGTATCTGTGTGACTAATACCTTGTTTGACTAGAAGGGGTCCTTGGGTGACTCAGTATTTATCAGTTTGACTGAGAGTTACAGTCAGGTCTCCAAATGCTGAGGAAAGGATCTAGTATTCTTTATATTTCAGTTGTGTGCACAACCTTCATTGAATTAAAGAAGACCAATTACTAGTCCTGCAACAAGAACAGTTTCCACTCCGTAGGTGATTTTTAAGAAATTGATTCTCTCATGGAGAGTTGCAGTTCCCCATGTGCTAACATACGGTTTTCTTAGACTAATCTGAGAAGAAAACCTGCTCCAGGATGATTCAGACTATCACATTAGTTTATAACCTAAAAACAAAGGAGGAAGTACAGAGAAGTAAAAATCAGAGAAAAGGGATTTAAGGTACATATTTTATGGTATAGGATGTAATTAAGAAGTAGTTGACTGTACAATTACGGTTTGCTGAGGAAAAGAGTACAGTCAGGGAAGAATAAACATCTTTACATATCGCCTTTTATAAATAATGATTTCTTGTAAAAGAGAGAGAAGGACTAAATTTACAAAGAAACAAAAGAGAAACTAGAGCAAGCAACCAGATGGGGAGGAAGGAGACCTTTGTGGTTATAACACTCAACAAGGACCAGCTCAGAAGAACTGGGTTCACTTTCTTGATCTCCCAGAGGTTTCTTGTCTTTGAGCAAGTCACATCTTTGTACTTTAGTTCTCTCTTTATGTGAAAGAGTGGAACATTTCATTTGGACTGAAATCTCTTCTGGGCTGGGCTTCTTCTTCACCTATGTGTACCTGTTACATGGTACAGTTATTTTACAAATAACTGTGACATACATGCTAATGTCCTTAGAGAGTTTTGATTAACTTGCATGTGCTTTTGTAGAATTCTGGCTATAGATTGGCTTTTGATCATACAGTGGTGATGTCATTTTCCCCAAGCCCTCAGTACAATGTCTCTTATGAAAATGGAGAACTTTCACAGAAACAGACAAGGAATCTCAGGAAAAAGTGTAACTACAAACAGATCAGCAAATATATCCAGTTCTTGCAATGTAAGGATTATTTATACTTCTTCTGCACTTCCTGGCGTAGTTTTTCTAGGTACCAATCAAGCCTTATCATTGTAAAGCTGCAGCTTGGCCTGACAACACCTGTCAAGGTGTAGAAAGGGAAAGCAACACCCTCTGTTAATGAACAGGTGGAACTGGAGCACAGGTTACATTTAAACTTAAATTACGTAGGAACTTGGCACAAAACCAGGAACAGAGCATAACTCTCTTCAGTCTGTGCATTACTTTACTCCCTAAAAGTTTCCTTCAGCTCACCTAAATTTAGACAAAAGAACTTAGATGCAGTAGGAACTTTCTGTGATGGAAGGAGTAATTTACCCTAACATCTAAATCACCATCACTGGAGGAGTATGTATTTGTCCACTGAGTATACAAAGAACCCCAACAAGATGTTTGAAATTATATCAGTAATTTGCTATACCATTTAATTTTTCACAGCATAATTCTTTTTTCCAGAAACATTTTTTGCCACAGAGCAGTGGTGTTAAATGCCACAATTTTGACTTAGACATTGATGGTATTATTTCTATTATGATAGTTTAAATCAAATATATCAAATCCCAGCCAAGAGATATTCTGAACCCAGGATGATGGGCAAAAATTAAGGAAAGGACCCTGAAATATTTGATTTTTTTTTCCCCTGTGAATCCTAAAATATTTTGTCATGCATGTTGGAAATTATAAACACATTGTTGATTGTGTGAAGCTGTTTTAAAATTCATTAATCATTAAAAAAAATAATGTGGAAGGAAAAACACAACAGTGTGACAGAGAGGATTTGACCGGGGGGGGGAGGGAAACACCCAGAAATTAAGCTGTGTGACATGCACTGTCTCACATGTCCACTGTGTTCTCTTAGGGCTCTCTTAATTTTAAGATAGACAAGTGTTGGTAATTCTCATTTTCTGTTTGTTTATTTGTTTTTCTTACAATTATCTGATTTAAACTACAGTCCACTTATCATCAAAAGCATTTAATTTCATTTTCACTTTGTGGCATTTTGAACTAGGTGTTAAAAATGGCTCTGAATCACTGTGGGTACACACAAAGTGCTTTCAGTAGAGTGTAGCTGCTCCATTAAAAAGGAGGGGAAAAAGAAGATATTACAATAATATGTCTTGATATAGGCATTGATACAGTTTTCATCTTCCACCAGGCTGGTTTTATTGCCATGTGAGATCCCTATGCAAAATATAAGAAGAAATTAGCTCACAGTGGAAATAATGGCATTAATTGGGAAAACTTCTTGTAAATGGAGGAAATTCATGATGAGGGAAATATCTAAAAACTGTTTCTTGAAAAAGCAAAAATGTAAGGAAAAGAAGAAAGCAAATAAATGGAGGGAGGAAGAACAGTGAAAATTGGGCAGCACTCAGTATAGTTGCATGTTTAATGTATTTTCAGCAACGGTAACTTTAGGTGTTATTTAAGACAAAAGTTAGTAAAATAGTACAACTCCATGTTATGTTTAATACAGAGAATTTAATGTTTTATTATACAGACATTTTTCTGACAAATGCTGATGACCAGAACAATAGCCAATAAGACAGCAAACCCATCTCTATATCGCATCCCCAACAGGAGTAACTTAACAGTCTTTCTAACTGAAAGCCCTTCTCCAGATTCTATATAATGTTTATAAACAATATGTTTTTCATTTATTTACGAACAATCTCCCAGTTGTCCCAAGGGTAGCTTCCCAGTGGAACTAACCATGGGCTGCTGTGGCCCTAATCTGAGATCAACGGTGCTCGTATATGAACAGTCACACTAAAATACCCAGATGAATAAGTCCCTCCTCCTTGGTATTGCAGTGGACCTGTATGGTACTGTGGGGCTCATCTCATGCTTCCTGGCCCTGCAGGAACCTAGGCTGCTCAGGGAGACTTTGGTAACAAACTGGTGTAAAACATGCCTGGTGTTGACACAAGGGGCAAGTCATGGGAAGCTGCTGAGGGACTATTAGCATTCCAGTGGGTTAGCAGGCAGCTTTACTGCAAAGTGAGCAGGTTGCTAACTCGAGGGAGAAAAATAAAAGCAAGTTCTTGAGTGGCACTGTTAGCTGGAAACACCAAAAATATAGCTATGCTCAGGTCAGGGGTTTCTATGTGTTGGTGGGGCTGCATGAGGGACAATCTGGAGCACTAGACTTGTTTAGTTCTGTAACCACAACATGTAAATAATGGCCAGCAAAACTCTTGAATTGTTCTTAATGACCTAAAGCACCTTCTGACACGCCCTCTCTCCCAAGAGTACAACAAAACCTGCAAATCCAAATGGTTATACTAAAGACATGAAAAACATAAAAAGGGTAACAAAATTACTCTACAAACACTGCCAGTGAAAATAGTGTGTAACGTCAGTGCTTTCCTTAATTTAAGAGACAAAAGACCCAGAGGAAAATCTTTGGACTCTGAATCATGTAATCCAACTTTTGTGGTCCTCTGTTGATGAAGCTGACATATCTTGGTTTACATCTAAACACGTTTTTGATATGGTTTCTCTGACAAGCATGAACCTGATTTCAGAGTTTTTGAGAACTGTGTTAATCAAAGGCTATTAATGAGTCTGTCTTTATTATACTCTGATTCCGAAGGACAGTAAATCCCGTCACAGAGTTCCTAGTGCAAGTGTTGTGGTCACTCTGTAAGGTTTAATTTATTCAAAAGAAGTGGTGAAGGTAACTTTGTCCTGGCAGGTTTTACAGCAGATCAGATATTGTCTGTCCTGTTGTGGCTGGTGAGGAATCACAAACAGGTTACATCAGCATACCAAGTATCCCAGCTTCCTTTGAATTTACTGTGGGCTAAGGGTATATGCAGCTGTTGGGGACTAGCTAGTGAGTTTTAAGTCCACATTATTTCATTTGTCCATCTCCTGTATATTACAACATGTTACTTACATGTCAGTACCTCAAGGTTTTTTTTTTCAGTGGGAACTATTCTGTTTTCAATCACAACATGAATTTTAACAGATGTAGTCAAAAAGATGTGAAAAACTGTATAGATCCTGCCTTAAGGAGGGGATATTTTAGGTTGGTAGAAGCTGACAAGAAGCAACTCCAAATACAGTGTAAGCATACCCCCCATTAGAATCATTCCACTGCCTGCCACTGCCTACATGGGGACAATACAAAGGAGACTGGAGAAAGCATCTTCCAGTGAAACAGCTTTAAATCAATATTTTAAGAAAACAAAAATCAAGAGCTGCTTTGCTGTAGTGTGTGCATGTATAAGTCTTTAACCTTACAGTGAAACAAATAAAAAGGTTCAGTGACTGAAAAGGAAAGCCATGTACATTCATGCTAGAAATAAGATGCATTACTTGGTTGATTAAATTGTGAAGAGAATAAATGATTGGTGGAAACCACCAACAGCAGGTGTGGACTTTCATCTTCTTGGTGTCTTCATACCAAGGTGAAATGTCTCTTTAGAAGATTTGTTTAGTCAAGTGAGTGTTCCTGGGGCCAATTTAGGTGTAACTCTGCGACACTCTGAGTAATATGTATAAAAATATATAGCAAATTTTCAGCTGAATATTCTCATACTAACTTCTGTGTAGTGTAGGACTGTGTGCAGATGGGTGTTAAGCCAGTTTGATTGCATCTCTGTGAAAAGACCTCATGACATTTACTTCAGAGTGGGATTTGACCCATGCCTCTCTGCAGATCTGCTACAAGTGAATCTAAACTTTTATCTGCGACATGGAAATTTGAACTGCTGGATCAATTCTGGACGGCTGGATCAATTCTGGACGGCAAAGGACAGATATTTAGTATGTCCTATTTGTGCAGCTGTGATCATTGGAAGACCCTAGGAATATTAGGGTAAAAGTGGGAATCGACATTTAATCTATTTGATTGACATGTGTATCACAATTCTCTATGACAGTGTACAGACCTATTCCTGGTCATTTTGGTCACAGTGATGCCTCAGAATTGCCTTCTGCTCGGACAGGAATATGCCATTATAACCTGGGACATCAGTTCTATGCGGGCCTGCATCTATGTAGGAACTGTATTGGTCAGGATGCTGACTGTGCATTAAGTGCCTGACCTGTGTCATCATTGTAGGCAGATTAGGAACTACAGTTTGTGACAGAAATTTTAGTGATCAAAATACTTTGTCTTCAGTTGCATCAAGGTCTTATCCACTGCTGTTGGCATATTGATCACCTCAAAAGGTGTGCAATGGGGAATGAGGGTCAGGTGTTTGAGCTGGGCAGTGAGAAGAGGGCAAATTTTTTTTCCAGGGAGTAGCTCAAAACAGAAGTGAGAGTACGCTGCTCATCTTGGCTGTGTCCGCTGCCCACTGCTGTGCCCTGAGCAGCTGAAGGTACAGGCCCTTAATGCAAGCTGAAGACTTGTGTTCATAGTTTTTCAATCACCTTATTCTTTCTGTTCTGTACAAGACAAAGTGAGCATTGCTCTTATTTTATAATCCCACTTGTACCTTGAGAAAGCAAACTCCTGGCAAAGGCCGTGGAGATGGAAAATTACAATAATCGTGCCTGGAGAAGACAAAAGTGTGAATAAGACTTTCAGCAGAAGTGTGACTGAGACAGTGTTGAATATAGGGCAATATAGTGAAAGTGTTAATAAGCAGATTTACAAAGACAGGAGATGTGAGAAACAAAGGTAAGCTCAGGATCAAAAAGAGCTGATGGATTTTTTTCTTCAGATACAAAATGGTATCAAAGACTTAAAATTGCCAACACACAAGTTAATGACTTTTCCACAGTGGCCACCACTAAGGTGAAATGGAAAAGAGAAGTTAGAATGATAGTAAGATTGATCCTTGCAACAAGGTAAGTGGAACTGCTTAAAATAATATAATGCTAATGGATAAATACCTGCTTGTAACAGATATTGACAAAGACTTCTGAGCAATGAGAGAGTAGAAAGTTTCACTAACTCAGCAGATCTCCATGAAAAGTTTAGTGATGAGGCATTTTCTAAAAAAATTCCTGATTGGCTCTGTTTTCTGGATTTTAAAATATCATTGTACTTTCTGATCTCTTTGCACTGGTTTGGGTCACAGTGAAGCTGGTGCAGTGTCTGGCCTCCATGCTGAGGGCAGCCTGCACCTTCAGCAACAGGGACTTCGAATCCCTGTGCTTGGGACTACACTGATATGGCTTTGTGCACTGGAACGCAGTTGCCTGCATAAGATCCCAATACAACCAGTACAGCATTTTTTTTCTCTGGGATCAGTTTCCTAGTCTGGTTCATCATCTTGCCTTATAAGCAGTATGTCAGCTCAGGAGTCTGAGGAGAGTTATGGAACAGTGTTTCTAAGTTTGTAGCCTTTGGTAAAGCAACTACTTCTCCCAGCTTCATACCTTACATTTCTAGTGGACATTTCTTGCAAGGCCTTTGATGTGGTTCCCCAAAACATCCTTCTGTCTAAACTGGAGAGAGATGGATTTGATGGGTGGACTGTTTTGTGCATGAGGAATTGGTTAGATGGTCTTATTCAGAGCGCAGTCATCAAGGGCTCAATGTCCAGATGGAGATAGGTGACAGGTGGTGTCCCTCAGAGGTCTGTATTGGAACCACTGCTGTTTAATATCCTAATCAATGGCACGGACAGCAGGATCAAGTGCTCCCTCAACAAGTTTGCCAACATCACAAAGATGAGGGTACATTTGACGTGTGTGAATGCCATCCAGAAGGACCTGGAAAAGCATGAGAAGCAGGCCTGTGTGAACCCTTACAAGGTCCAACAAGACCAAGTGTGGGGTCCTTCACTTGGGTCGGGGTAGCCTCCAGTATCAACACAGGCTGGAGAATGAATGGGTTGAGAGCAGCTCTGCTGAGAAGGACTTGAGAGGTACTGGTAGATGAAAAACTGGGCATGATCCAGCAGTGTCTGCTCGCAGCCCAGAAGGCCAACTGTATCCTGGGCTGCATCAAAAGCAGTTTGGCCAGCTGGTCAGAAGAAATGATTCTTCCCCCCTACTTCACTTTGGTGATATCCCACCTGCCGTACTTCATCCAGCTCTGGGGCCCCCAACATAAGGACATGGACCTGCTGAAGAGAGTCAAGAAGAGAGCCACAGAAATGATCACAGGGCTGGAACACCTCTCCTATGAAGACAGGTTGAGAGAGTTGGGGCTGTTCAGCCTGAGAAGAGAAGGCTCCATGCAGACATTATTCCAGCATTCCAGTGCTTAAAGGGGACTTTCAATAAAGATAGAGACAAACTTCTTAGTCGGACCTATTGTAATAGGACGGGGGCAATGGTTGTACATTAAAAGAGGGTCAATTTAGACTAGATATAAAGAAGGTTTTTACAACGAGGGTGGTGAAACACTGGAACAGCTTACTTGGGGAGGTGATGGATGCCCCATCCCTGGAAGCGTTCAGGGCCACATTGGACGGTATTCTGAGAAGCATGATTTAGTTGGAGATGTCTCTGCTCATTGCAGGGTGGTTGAAATAGGTGACCTTTGAAAGTCCCCCTCAACCTGAACTATTCTATTTTTCTGTATCTAACCAGGAATATCTGACTTTTTTCATCTAGCAGCAGTGCTACCCAGTATATTCAGGCCAACCAAAGGTGATGTGTAGCCACTTTAACGGACCAAAATGGTGCTTCAGAATCTGGCTCAGAAGTGGATCAGGTGGCTCAACAAACACTAATGTGAAGTGGACTATTGTGAACAAAAGCAGCTCTGGCTATCTAAGCTAAATTTGCTGCCCAAAGTCTGTCATCATTCTCAGAGAGGGATCTGTTCCCTGGGGGTCTTTTTAACCGTGCTCATGATGTGGCTATTAAATTGCACTAATTGGTTAGGACATGAAACACTCCTGGGATACTGCAGGTTTTCTTTAACAGAGAGATTGAATGTGGAAAAAGAAGATTCAGAAGATAGTAATTGCGAAATTGAGTTTATATATGGTATTGGAGTTTTCTTTTACCCTCTGAGTTTCACCTGCCAAGGTTAAGAGTTTGACAGTCACATTTTCCTATTTCAGTACACAAGGTGCTGCCAGATGAACATACAAATGGAAACCTTGTTTCTAACAGCCCCCTGCCAAGGCTCGTGTTCAGTATTGCCTTTTATTGCCATGAATACAGACTTGCCTGATAGAAAGTGAGCTTCAAGTTTTCACAGCACTTTTTTTTCAAGTGGCTTGGGTGGAGATCACAGAGGAAGTATGTGACCCTAGCAAGTCCTTCAACCTTATCACCACAAGGTAGCAACCCAGATAAAAACCTAAAAAGGGCTGTGCCAAGCCTCCCCAAGATTCTCATTCAGAACAAGACTTCCAAAGTCAGAAAATGGACTTTCAGCTCAGAAAGGGATGAAGGAGGAGTATTACTCCACCACAGCCCTTTGCACCCCGATATCTATCCGAGCAAGGAGGGACAGGCAGTTCATGAGGTCCCAGACCTGTAGTATATCAGAGGAAGAGTGAATGAATTGTGGTTGAACAGAGTAAGAATGAGATAAACTCCAAGGGTGTTGTGCAAACAATATTTGTCATTGAGTTTAATTATGATGCTGGAACCTGTAGGGAAACATTTTGTTTTAAAAGAGGCAAGGAGAGGCCGGTACTTTGCTAGGGTCAGTGCAAAGAGGGGTAGTACCACTTCTCACAGATTCCACTCGCAACATTGTCATTTGAGACCCATCTCTATACCCACCCAAACCATAGCTTTTTTTCAGTATCCTTGCTGGAGGCTTCTGATCCTGAGGGACAGATGCTACCTGGAGTTTTCTGTCCTTTCCAATTTCCAAGGTGCAACAGTCCCACAGGTGTTTTGTACCAAACCTTGCTGTGTGTGGACATCTGAGTTTTCCCAGAAAACGAACAACTGTATAAATATTTATTTTCTGACTTCCTAGGTTGGATTCTTCTACCCATGGATGTATGTCCACCTATGTCTTAGAATGACTATGACAAAAAAAAAGTAGTGGCTGTGACAGTTATTAAGAACAAAAAAATTAATGTGAGGACAAGCTCTAAGCTTGTTCATGGAGGTCTCCCTTTTGAAGCATCCTTCCCTTCTTTAACATAAAAACAAGGGCAGGTTGCTAACCAAGGTTTTGTAGCTGGTCCTGACTTCATACAAATCTCCAAATGCAAAGCAGCAGAGTATTTTATTGATATGGTTTATACCTGGACCACCAGCATAGCACCTCCCAATTCCTTCTGTCTAAATTGGCCTTCATCAGTTTATCAGTTATTTCTGTACTATAGATGTGGAATATGCACCCTGAGCCAACAGGCAAATAGAAATGCTGTTTCCTGTTGAGTTTAGCTCAGATATGGTAAGTATGACCACAAAAATGGCTGCATTCTACACCAAAATAGTAACATTGAGTTTCCTATCTAACCCATAGAAGTCAGGAAATTCATAACCTATTCTAGGTTAGAGCATAAAAACATAAAAAGGAGACTGTAAAAAAATATTGGGGAAAAATGAAAAAGAGGAAAGGAAAATAAACAGGCACTGCAAATACAAGTCTCTGAATGTCAGGACACAATTTTAGGCAAATTGTATTGACAATAATTTGGGGGAGTGGGGGGGGGGGGGGGGGAGGAAGGATTCCAAACAGCCATCCCTGAAAGCTGCAAGAAAGTCCCAGGGCTGGACTGGGGCACCCCAGGGAAAGGCTGGGACTTCTTTGCTCACTAAAGTCTTAACGAGGCACAGTCAACACTTAGCTCCCACTTCTGTCTGCTATTTGTTTGGTTTTGACATTTTGTTGTTACAAGGCCTTAAAGAATTTTTTTCTGTCTTTCCAATTTTTTCTATGGGACTGTTGACAACCTTTGGTGCATACACATTTCCATTGTTTTCTCTGCTTAACCACTTAGTCAGATTTGCCTATTTGTTTGCGGGTTTTTCAACTGGCAGCAAAAAAGATAATTTTAATACTTTGCTTTTTTTTTAACTAGGAAAGTTTGATGTAAAACCACAAACATTGTTAGGGAGGATTCAGGGCAGGTGTAGAGACTAGGGTTGCCATTAAGTTTTTGAAATGGTCTACATGTCAGCTGTTTCTCTATTCTTTAACTGTTGCTTTAGAGGATGAACAACGGGGATGACAGTAATTGCTTTCTACTTTCTAATTACAAATAATTAACAAAGTTCACTAGCGCTGAGCAGGAGAAGTATGAGACAGGGGAGAAGAGGAAAAGACAGCAATTGCCCCCCTCTTTCCAGCAGAGGTGGAGATTTCCATGAGGGCGGCCCTTCCAGCTCAGTCCTCCCACAGGTTTCTCTGGGAGTGCTGAGCCACCCCTGGACTGACCCTGTGTAGGCATCGCTTGTTTTGTGGTTTGGAGTGGGACAGTGTCTGGAGACACCTGACCGTGCTGGCTGGAGACAGTGCTGGGTGAATATATCAGATAATCCTAGAATAAAACTTACACAAGCTGTTTGACCCTGCTGTGAGAGACAGCCTTGACCTGCATCTCCTTTGGCTTGTGCAGCTGCAGCCATCATCTGATCTGCTTGACAGAGAGAAGCAGCTCACCATTGCACGCATCCCCTTCATGCAGAGGCGCTGAAGAAAGTACTGAATTCAGATCATAGTTTCCTCAGTGACAGCTGGAATATCTTCAGTGGGTGACACTGAGGTCAAAGGAGGTAAAAGAGTATCTTGCCCAGAGATTTTCATCAAAAGTGAGACCAGGGCTTTGGGACAGTGGCAGAGGCACGCAGCAGATTGAGAACAGTGACCACGTTATTGTACGAAGATGACTGAACTGGCAGCATGACTGAGCATGCCCTGAATTGCCTTGCTTTTGTTTGCTGGTTCTCAGAAAGTGCAGAGCTCAGACAGGCCAGGGCATTAAGTCTCTAGTGTCTGTGATTCCTCAGCTGTGCAGAGCTCTCCATATATATTCAGAGGAGAACATGGGGGCAAGATACATCCCTTTAATACAGATATATGCAGGTGGGTTTTGCCTTTGTGCATGTACATTAGGCATAAATGAACTCAACACAAATTTAGGGGAACCTCTAGTGACACACATCCCATTTTATAACTGGGCATGTTGGATAGATATTGTGGGGAAATACAGATACGTGCTAAAATTAATGTTGCATTGGACTTGTACATGCTGAAATAAAACCACATCTACTACAACGCCCATTAACTAAAAAGTGCAGAAGAAATTGCTACCAAAGCAACTGATCTTTGTGTGAGAGTGCTGGCTGTGTGCCTGCCAGCATAAGACGCAAAGCAAAGAGGGAATAAGCAGCAGAGGTACCAGGGGCATACACAGTCATACGTTCCTCTTTTTAACCTCAGTAACCTCTTTTCTCCCACTCATAGCTGACATACCTCCACCCTCACCCTCAACACCCAATGAGTATATGAAATAAAAACCATGTTTGTTAGTTATATGGTTCATGATGACTAATAGAGACTTAGTTGAATAAACTAGTGGGCTTTTTTTTTTTTAAATTTGTGGTAAAAGTACACTAAAAATTGCTCACAAGCTGCAGTTGGGGACTGTTTGAATTTAACAATGGAGATTTTATATTTATGTGAATGAGTGAGCCAAAATCAAAATGATAACTTGAAATCAGTTTTAATAAGTAGAATTTATCTGAATGGCTGTAAGATAGGTTGTGTTACACAAGAGATCAGGTGTAATGTGGGAGACTTGTTCTCAGAATAAGAGTAGGCAGAGAGAAATGGACAAATGGGGGGAAAATAATTCAACAAAAAGAATTTATTTTAAAAAATCAATAAAAAACATGCAGAGAAACATACAGAACTTTTAGATTAATTAGTCCTTTATGTTCATATAAAGGCACCATGCCTTTTCTTTGCACATATTGCCATCATTTTCTCATGTAAATAATAAACAATATTCCTTGGAAAAAAACTTAAAAATATAGATATAATAAAGAGAAATGGGAAAGGTTGTTGGAGATCTTTGAAATTAAACAGCTTCATTTTTTTTTCTTTGCCTTTTCCCCTTCCCCACTGAATCTCAATTATTTTTGCAATTGGTTTTGACTTTTTGCTATTGATAAATTTTGCAAAATAAGTCACAGAAACTAAGGTTCAAGCCCTACCTTGACTGTGTTATAAACATCTGGGTGGGCTGCTTAATTAGCATGAGTGAATGTGGATCTGCTTGATTTGCTTTTCACCCTCAGAGGAAAAGAGGCAGCAGAGAACCTGAGCTTGTCATCAAGGGACATGATTTTAGGACACAGTCCTTTAGGAAAGGTGTCACATTCATGAGACTTATGCAGTGCTGGGCAGGCTGGCAACACTTAAAGTCAGCAGGCATTGATTGTGATATGTAGACTCTTATAATCCAAAATGCTCATTTCCAAATTTAGGTTCTTTATCAGTGTCTTTATCAAAGTATTTATGGTTGCATTTGTCTCTAAACCAGTGCTTAGATTCATGGGAAATCATTGTAATATGAACATTTGCTTCTAGCACTTCATAATCAAGTGAAAATGAGCTTCCTTGTCTGAAGCCCATACCACAGGGGCCATTACCTGTCTTCCCTGAAGTCCTAAAATGGACTTGTGTACTGACTGAACATTTCAATTTAAAGCCTTTCTATGGAGAACTTCCTCCTGGTCTGGAAGCGGAAACATTGATGTATGCCGAGAAAAACAGTTCTCACAGTGTTTCCTGCCTCTCTCACGGCAACAGCTCACAGAGATTGTGTTCTCTGGTCTTCATGTGTTGCTTAGAAGCTGTGAGAGACTTGGACAGGCCCTTGAGCAAGTGCCTCAGCACTCAGCCAGACCTAGCGTAACCTCCTAATCCTATCAGCCCTGAACATCACATCTTTATAGTTAGGTGAGAGAAGAGCAAATGTTTTTCTATTTAATAAAAAACTTAGTGTCCTTGTGCTTCTTTTTTTGAAAAAGAGATGCTGGCAGGAAAGGGAGGTAGAGCCTTAGAAACAAATGCAACCAGTGGGATTTGCATTGCACTTTTCAGTATTGCAGTGGTGAACGAGTGACATTAATCGCATGGACCTAATGGCACCCAGCTGAAAACCTTTGGTTGTCAAATCGACATTGGAAGGAAAGTGATCTTAGGTTCCACCACACCGCTCCAATGTGTTGGTCTGGGGAGTGCAGTGTTCACTTTCATCTGTGTTCTCTTCCACTTTTGAGGCTTGGAGTCATGCTTTTGATGTATTCATCAGATGCTGGGCTGATCTGGAAATGGTCAGCATTTCTGGAAACCAGGCAGTGACTGCTGGGGCAAAGGCCTTGCTGAGTCATTTCTGGGTAACACGTGTTAACCCTTGTGTCACATCCAGCTCAGGCAGGCGTTGCTGCTCCCCAGGAAGGAGGAAGAGGAGGAGGAGGAGGAGGAGGTGGTAGTGCACGGGCAGGAGCTGACACTGAGGGTTGAGATTGCAGCAGGGAGAGGTACTGAACTCTTGGCAGGGAGGCCGGTGGTAGATGCAGCTTTGGCATAGCCAGAGCGGTCTGCAAGCAAGGATGGGCTCCATACGTGCTAGACAAAAGGGCTGGCGGGTGGCCAGGGGCTCTGCGAGGCAGCAGCGTGTGCTTGTCGTTGGGGGCGAGTGTCCTTGGCACAGGGCCGGAGGGGCCCTGCCATTGTCATCCTCCTCTTGATTGCTCTGCGGGCCTGGAGGGGGATCTGTTGTGTGTTTTGTTTGTCATCTTTTGTTTGCAACTTGAAGCAATCCGGCAGAGGGTAATTGCGCTGTTTGTTTCTGACAGCCCCAGCAGAGCATCCCCTGTTGTTTGTCAGGCCTTGCTAGCGCGGGTGGGAACCTGTGGAGGGAGGACAAGCCCAACACGGGTCACTATGCCCGTCATTCGCAGACCGGCACTGTGCCTGCACCAAGGGGAGTTAGTGGCAATGGATAGCCCTGGCTGTGCCGTCTGCCGAAACACCGCTCTGCAACCGGAGCTGGCTCCATCCTCTGAAACCACCTTGCTGGCTGGTGGCCGGGGAATGGCAGGGGAGGATCCTGACAGCCGGGTGCATATGAGCTCGAGATGCTGCAGGAGGTGTGAGGGCACCAGAGGAGCAGCAGCCCAGGGAGGATACAACTCACCACCCCAGCATTGCCATCAATGAAATCACAGCTGCAGGAAAGCTGAGGCCAGCTCTGGGTCACCTCTCAGGGCTGACCCTTAGCAGTGTCTCTGCCCATCCCTGGCTTTGTACCCAAACAAGGAACACCTTCCTGCTGGGAGTAACTTTTAGGGAGGGAAAGGGGCATCATGGGAAAAACCAACACTTCCATATAGCCCAAATCACATGCACTGCCGCTCTGGGTCTGCTGTGGGGCTACATCATCCTACTGCATGCCCCTGGGCTGCTACAGCCCTGCCTGAAATGGGAGGGGTGCTGAGGTCACCATCCACTGCCAAAAAATATCCATCTCCTGAACATCTCCTCATTGCTGACAAGGAGGAGAGCCACCATGATGCTGGGCATTGCACGGTTGAAAGCTCACGCTGGATTTCTGTGTGTCACTGCAGACCCCACTGCAATCAGGCCGCAGGGGCTGGTCCTGGCTGTGTCAATTGGCAGAGACCTCTATCTCAGGCTCATGTAGGAAGTGTGCTGACCCACAAGAGGGTCGAAATCAGTCATACCCTGAGAAGTACAAGCCACTTTCCAGTTTGCAAACAGCAGGGTCCCCTTGGTGGTTTGCACCTCTCTGATTATTTTTAAAAGCATTTTGATACACTGCCAGTTTTAAAGAGAAGTGGTTTCCGCCAGCTGCCTGCTCTTTTTAACAACGGGATGTTTAGCATACTGATGTATAAATGGTTTGCATTTTGATTTAATTTTCTTTTTCTTCCCCCTGCCCTTGATTTTGCCTTGCCTGTTTGGCACAGAACAGAGCAGTTTTCTGCCACACACCCAGCCCTTGTGGCTTTTACTCTGCATGGAAGGCATGAGGAGCATTGCTGACTTGCCAGCTGAAGGGGTTCTCGGGTGTTCAGTTCATGCATGGACTGTGCAGGCCTGGTTCTGTTCACATCACCTGGTCACAAAGACCAAATCTAATTTAGAGGGAGTAACAGGTTTGATATCCATCATCTGGAGCTTGGAAATACCTTTTGAACTTAATTTTTCCTGCCACAGAGCCCACTACTTCCTGTCTTGCTTTTTTTTTTTTTCTTTTTTCCGGTGTGCTAATCTCCATCCCATAAAAATCAACTGTGAAGATCTGAGTTATGTGGTCTTTCTGTGCTACTGCTGTGTGACACATTAAGATGACTTGCAGTTTTACCTATTTACCTGTTGCCTTTTTCTCTGTAGAAATACTGAGGATGCTGTGATTTTACTTAAAAACATGTTTTACTGTGATGTCTCTCATCTTGAAGTGTTTAAACTGATGTATTTATAAGAACAATATCCCTTCTCTGAAGCACTAGCTACAGTAGTACAAAAATAAAAACACGTAGACTTTATAATTAAGGTCCCATCCACAGGAGTCAGGTGTCTTCTCTCTCCTGTGTCTCCTGTATGAATGTTAGCAATTTTCTAGAATCGTGGGTTAGAAAAGTGTGTTTTGAATGCAAAAAACAATGAGGAGCCTTACTGCCTGCCTTTATGTATAAGTTTTTTAAATTTAAAACCCTTCCAGGCACTCTCTGTGAATAAAGAGAAGTTCCATCTTTCATAGAGTGTATTAAGAAATTGCCTGATCACAACTCACACTAGGTTTGTAATTTAACTCTGTTTAATTTTAGGAGACTAGGACAGAAAATTAAAGGTGAAAGAAAAATAACAGGAAATGTTGTGAATACATGAAATTATATGGTTTTAAAACAATTACGTTATATGTGAGATATTAACTATCAGATCAAAACTATGTTCCAAGATGTGTAAGTGGTGATAAAACTGAACATACTTGGAAAAAAAAGTTATATTATTACTGACAAACTTATATTCTAGCTGATCCATCAGAATCTAATTACTTTAAACTTACTTTAAACATCTGTGGAGCTTTTTATATTCCTAATTTTTTTGTGGAAAAAGTCACACTTTTGACATGGTCTGTATTTAAACTGGACAGAGACAAAATGAGAACCACTGCTCTGAAATTCTTCAGATTTCGAAGCATTGCCTCTATGAGAAAGTGGCAAACTGGATTGGAAATTTCAAACAGTTTAGGAATATTAAGGATCTACTTTGGTTTAGAATCCTTTAGACTGACAATGGGGTTTTTTACTGCTTTAATTCTGGTTTCCACATCTGTTTGGGTCATGTTTTGAAGTTTCTGTGAGCTGAAAACATTGTAAAATAATTTTTTTTCACTGTGGTTTGATTCTGTTTAGATTTAGACCAAAACAAAAAACAAAACAAAATTTAAAAACACACGCACAAAAACCAAAAGAAAACCAAAAAAACCAAGCAAATCCCAAACCAAACATTTTGCAGATTTTCCTTGAGATACAGTCTTCATCTTGACTGATATTGGATTAATCTTCACTGAAATTGTTTGGATGTTGCATTTTTGTTTTCCAAGACAACTACTTTACTGGTTTCACTGCCTTTTGAGTCTAAGAACTTGTGAAAACCAAAAGTTTTCCTAGACCCAGGGTTGTGGGTTCAATCCCCATGTGGGCCATTCACTTAAGATTTGGACTCAGTCATCCTTGTGGGTCCATTCCGACTCAGAGTATTCTGTGATAACTCAGAGTATTCTGATTTTTTGAATACAGATTCTAATTTAATGCTAGTCCTTCTATCCTTGCAGTCTGTCATCATGTTTCATTTTGCCTGAATGTGGTTTCTGAGCATCCTTGAGGAGGGACTGATGATTGAAGATATACATAGCTCTGAAGAGCTTTTGTAATGCCATTAAAGCTTTGTTTTCTTTTGATAAAAACTTCACTTTGGTGCAAAAGCAATCTTTTCAGACTTAATCGAGGAAACTTCCACTAAGCAGCTCAATGAGGAGAAATCATGGGACATGGAAAGATGGCTTTTGAAACAACTAAATGCTTGCTATTGTACAAACCCATCACTGCACTTGATGGCATCAGAAAGGGCTTATTTTGTAAGGGGGCTCAGGGTTTGCAAGGGCAAGGTGAGGAGCAAAGGAGAATGGCTGGGACTTACCCAGAGAAGTGAGCAAAGCCCAATGTAAATTATCTCAAAGAGAAAGGAGGGCTCAAATCAGTCCTTTTGTTTCACCTCCTCTTTATTGTTGGTCTTTTTGCATTACTACTCTTTTACAGCTGTAAAATTCTTACAAGTTTCAGAATCTTCTATAAAGCAATATATTCCTAGTGGTTATTGATAGCCTGAATATCAAAAGAAAAGGGGAAAACCCAAATTTTACTTAAGTCTAAGTTCTACACCCACTCGCAACCTTTTGACTGAAACTGATAACATAACCTCTGAAAAATCCTACTGTATGCAAGTTCCTCCATGCAACCCCACACAAATTGCCGGGGTAGTTCAACTTCTGAACACTCTGCAAGTAATTTTGTCCAGTCTTCAAACACTTCAGCTTTGTGCTGAGCTCTGGGTTAGAAGTCAAGTTCAGAAATCAGGCTGGAGGGGCTGAGTGGGATCTAAAATGGGAAAAGTTGCACATCAGCTGTCCAGTTTCTTCTGAAATTAGAACAGCGTTATGCTCACTGCACTTCACATTTTCTGCCAGGGACGTAGGGTGGACCTCCTCAGTCATCACCTGCAAATTCTCTGTTTCTTTTCTCAAGACTTCTTCAACAAACACATTTTCAATGTTGCAGCAACTGGTCTAGTACAAGAGCAACAAGATTTCCCCATACCTGGCATTTACCTTCAGATTAATGCATCAGAAGGACATTACTTTGAGGAGATTTCCAATATTTGTTTGAACTAGAGCATATTTTTCAGGTGTGTTCTTGATTCAAAGTTTTGAGGAGAAAGACTGAGCACATTTTCAGTTCATCACCTTTCCTACTGCAACGTGCAATAATGTAATTCAGGACAGCCTAAATTGAAGTTAATAATTTTGTCTATTGCCTGGAAAAAAAAAAGGGGGGGGGGAAACCCAAAACTTGACTTAAGTGCCGCTCCTTCTCCCAGCCTTGCACAAGTGGCTTTTTCTGCCTCCACCAGATCAGCAGGGGCTGGAGTAAGAAACCTCCTCCTTGGGCAGTAGATCTGATGTAATCCCCACGCTCTGCCCCCAATTCTAAATGAGGGACAGAGGGGAGCACATGGCCAGAGGACTCTTAAAACTATGATAAATCAGCAAATGAAGCATATATTGGTAAGCAGACATTGGTAATCCAGGCTTGTTCAGTGGGTGTTGTCCAAAAGCACCTTCCCTCGGTTGTTAGCCATAGCATGGTGTCATGCCTTCTCAAACTAAATTAAAGAGCCCTCTGCTGCTAAAAATCTAGTTGACAAGGTGCTTAAACTGCTGAAGTGTATTGAGGATAATAAGGTCAATTTGTCTTGCTAAACTAATACGCCTCGCTGCCGAGGCTCAGGTCAGATTAAAAGCTGTAGTAATTTTGTAACAGCTCCAGTTGAGGAGGGGGAAAAACATGCACATCATGAGGCGCGTTTATATTGCTATACCTGCATTTGCATATTATATCTTCCTCATATATCTGTCTGTGAAAAACAAGGCTGCTCTCCAGCACGGTTACCACTTCCAGGCTTAGAACAGGCTTCTCAGGAACTGAGAGGAGACATGGCTGCATGTGTGGCAACCAGCTGCTGTTCTACATGTCACATGGAAGGACATCGACCTGTTGCAGTGAGTCTAGAGGAGGGCCACCAAGTTGATTAGACAGATGGAGCACCTCTCCTATGAGGAGAGGCTGAGAGAATTGGGTTTCTTCAGGCTGAAGAAGAAAAGGCTTTGAGATGACTTTACTGTAGCCTTCCAGCACCTGAAGGGAGTCTACAAGACAGATGGAGAGAGACTATTTACATGGGCGTGTGGTGACAGGACAAAGGGTGATGGCTTTAAAGTGAAATTGGATAGTTTTACATTAGATGTTAGAAAAAATTCTTTACTGCGCGGGGGGTGAGGCACTGGAAGAGGTTGCCTAGGGAAGTTGCCCAATTCCTGAAATTGTTCAAAGCCAGGATGGAGTTCTGAGCAATCTGGTCTAGTGAAGGGGTTTGGAACGAGATGATTCTGTGGTTCTATGCCACCATCTGTCTCTAGACCTGGTCATTTTTTCTGTTGTGTTTTACTCTCTTTTTCCCTAGGTTTTGCATCCTTGTAACAAAATGACCTCAAAAACTGTGAAATACCTTCTATTAAAACTATGTGAGAGCATAGCACAGGGTCAGTTCAGGATGCTTTTCTTGTAAGTGCAAACCACCCAAAGCTGCACCATCAGTTTAGATCTGCTGTGATCTTGTTTCAGCTTCCCAGTGATAGACAATAAATTTGCCGTTCGTAGTCAATTTACTTAGGATCAGGCGGCTGCCCCTCTTGTGCTTTAGTTATACCACCAGAGTTCAAAAGCCACAGTTGTGACAAAATAGCCTAAATCAGCGCTGTTGAGGTGACTCGCATCACTGATGTTCTGCCTCTGAAACCTAGTGGTTGGTAACCCCACCTGAGGCAAAATAAAGGAAACCTGTTTCCTGCCACCATGGGCACATAAGACAAAGCATTTATCTTGAAGCAGGAATAAAAGCAAAAAATGTTCCTAATAATGTCTCCCAGGAGAAGTCGTGTCTGTACTTATCGAGGCTCAAGGGCTGCTGCTGTCAGGTGGAGACCAAGGAAAGCAGATGAAAGAGAGTGCCCAGGCTGCCTCATGTCTGCTAGGGCCTGTCAGACTGTTTTAGTTGCGTTAGTAACATTATAGCTTAAAACTTCTCACTTGTGCCTTTTAAATGTTGTATCTGAAATCCTCTGCCTACTCACTGGAAGCAATCTCTGTAGTTTCGATAGACAATAGTTATGCCAAATTTCAAGATGACCATATCTCAGTATCTCTGTTATCTCTGTATCTGCACTTCTGTCTTTGCTGCTGTTCATCAGTGCATCAGGGTCTGTACACAGAATAGATGGTGGAGGGGAGCATCTGGCCACAGTATTTCACCAGCACACATGAAAACAGTTAAATACATCTCAATAAATATTTTTCCTTTTATCCAAGAGAATGCGAGAGTTGCAGAAAAAGGTAAATCCATGCAAATGTAGATTCATACCCAATTCCTAAAAATATTACTAGCAGCAGTCAAAATGAGATGAGGATAACAGAGCTGTATGCAGGTTATATCTGGTGGATGTGAACCACACTGTGCAGGGTAGGAGGAGGGTATGGGAGGGAATCCAAAGGAAGCTTCTTAATGTTGCTCACAAGCCCAGTATGGTAGTGTCCTGAATTATGTCCACCTTGACATCTTCCATCTCTTTTTTATGAACGGATGAATTGTTTAGAACAGTAAAAAACCACTGTGATTCTGTGATGGATTTTAAGAGACAGCCCAAGCAAGGTTGTCTTCAAGTGTGCCATCCCAGTGGTGAGTCCTCTGAAATGTGACTGAGTGATGATGCAGTTTGCCTCATCCATCTCAATATTAATAAATGGTGAAAGAGCACTGCAAACAGTAAAACAAAGAGCAGAAGGAAAGCCAAGAATATCTTAAATTTGCATCATTTTTTTTCCCTGTTATTAGGTTGAACCATTCTTAGCAGACAAATATGGTTGTGCCCTTGTATTTAACACTCAAATATCTGTGGTTGTGACCATGGATTTCCTAGAACACAGAAAAACATCTTGTACTCTGCAGTTAACTTTTCAAATACTGGAAGAGAAGCACCTCCCCCGCCCCTTCAAAAGAGAAGTCTGAGTTTCAACATGGCCTAATTCCTCTGTTCCCTGTAAGAAATCTGTACAAAGCAATGATAGTTTGGAAGCTGATTGGATCTGATATGCCTTCAGGGTAAACCTGAGGTCACTGATGACTAGATTGAATGGGTCCATCGCTGTACATCAGTGGTGCTTGGAGAATTTATTTTGTTTTTGTCTTTTAAGTGATAGCTAAGTTGTTTCTGTGATACCCTCTGTAGACAGTGAGGAGCCTGAGAAACTTCGGAAAACTTTCCAGCCCTGTCCTTCATTCCACTTTTCTGCATGTGCATCTAATAGCCATGTCCCCTGGTACAAACAGTAGTTTGTGGATGAATCTTACAGTTATTCCCTATTTAACTCTGGAAAAAACTTTTGAGGAATCAGGAGATAAGGAAAGCACAAGAGTTGAAGCTATTACCTGTGTGTATCTGGCAAACAAAAAAATTTAGCTATATAGGAATATGAGGCAAATTTCCTTGAGAAAGTTCAGTGTTCCTACTTCCCCTAATGAGAAGTGTCCAGTTTGCCACTTCCCTCAACTCTTCATCAAATTCTCCTATGCAAAATCTAAAAGAGTGGCATTTCCCTCCACATGCTCCCACACGAGAGCCTCCAGGCCTGCTGAGAACTGAAGGTGTCTGGACTTGAGCCCTTATTTCAACAGAAAAAATTGAGAGCAAGAAGAGGCTGAGGAACCCTATCAGTGAGTAAGAACTCATCACTTAGTCTGCACAGTGCTAAACATAGGGTAAGTTTCCTGTAGTTCACTGGCACATCCAGACTTTTAGAATATTCAAAGTTTGGTCTAACAAAAGAACAGAAAGTGTAGCAGTTATTTCGAGTTGGGAACATTACACTGCTATTGGTTTTGTACAGTGCAACCATATTCTGAGAGAGGAATCATTGTGTTCAGAAGGTATTAATTTTTTACTGTGAGAATCTTTAAACATGTGGTGTTTATTTATCCTTTAAACAGCAAATGCATCTCTCCTTCCCAGATAAAAATTGTCCATGTGATATTGTCATTTAGCACTTCCATCAGTGTTGGTAATACAGTACATCCGTCGTGAACAGGATTGCAATTTGGTTTTACACCTCAGTCACCTCTTAAATCTTTAGCATTAACAAAATTACAAATCATGGACAGAATACAAATGTATTTATAATTTCTAACCATTCAGGATGTTTCATGGTTTCCTAAAATCTCAGCATGAGAGCAAGAACCCTCTCAAGAGATAAGGAACCCATCCTGAATTAATTCTGATCTAATCAAATCTGATTTGATCTGATCTAATGTAATCTCATGTCCGTCCAACCAGTAGGACTTTATCTGTAGACATGATGCTCACACAATGGATTGGGAAGTTGCTCCTTGCTTTGGCCATGGATCTTTTGATGGCTGGGCTGGTTAGTCCTCAAGTCCTGGTTTCATGGGATTATTCCCTGGAAAGGGAGGCAGATTACTCTGGCAATGAAAAGAAGAGGTCGCATCATGTCTAGAAGCGGCAAGTGTGGCTCTTTTGGGTGATCCACTCCTCTGCAGAGAGTAAGAGTAATTATAACAGCTGCACTGGTCCAAGGAAAATAGCAAGGGGGAAGGAATACCTGTTACCAGATCACGTGGTAGTCAGAAAAAAGGGATAACCTTTTGGAAATACCTTTTTTTTTTTTTAAGTCTGTTATTGCCAGCTGTCTTAATTAATCTAGTTAAAATAATTATTTGCCCCTGCAAAGCTTTCCTTGTTTACAGTAGCTGTGGCTTTTGCATTCATCTGTGGTTTCTCCATTTCCTCATCTCTAAAGAGTTGTCAAGTCACTGAGAGATATTTCAAGTCACTGGAGGGATAAGACAGACCTACAGGGACACTATCCTCATGGTCAAAAGTGGGGCAGGTTCTGGTTAAATGCTGTGTGGGCATCATGGTGTGTAACACACATATGCTGCAAGGCTGCTGAAGGCACCCAGAGGACCTGAATTTCCTACTGGTCTTCCACTTTGCTACAGAAAAGCACAGAAACAGCATTTATTTATCCCAGATTTGAGCTGATTTGTAGCTAAGCATATGTGTAAATGCTTTGCTGAACTGTTCTTTGTGAAGACTGTTTTCTGACCCCAGCCTACAGAGTCCTAATCTATGCAATAATCTAAGTGAAGATCTTCAACACAAGCTGCAGTCTGTGCAGACACCTTGTCTGCATCCATATGAGTCAAAAAACAGAGGCAGGGAAAATCCCTGGGACGGGAACTCAGTCATCTGTGCTGTTACCTGGTCCAAGCAGGCAGCAGCCCTCCCAGCGGGTTGCAGGCACTGCTTGGGAGCGAGCATGGGCCATTCCCAGTGACCAGACCGGAGGCAGGTTTTGGAAGAGAAGACCAGCCGGTAGCAGAGACACGGGCTGTACTGTGCTGGCTGGCCTCAGTGGCCAAAAGCAATCCCCAGCAGGTTTAATTTAAAGCTGTATGGTGAAAGTTTAATTTAAACCTGTACAACTACAGCTTTAAAGCTGAAATGTCTTTGGGTGACAGTGGGATGGCAAACAGTTTCCTCATGCCAAATATTGATGGGCATTTAATATACACTTTGGGCACATGCTGTGACCAAGGAAGATTCCCTACTGATGTTATGTGAGTGCTCCTGATTCCTGCAGTGCTGCGGTGTGGGATGAGCATAACAGAGGAGAATCACAAGTGTAAAGTGCTTTAAAGATCACACTCTAGCAACTCTTACCAGAAAAATACTCTCGATTTGAAGTGTGATTTTTTTTAACAGCAGGTCCACCAAAAGACCTTTGTGGATGCAGCTAAACTAAGGGAAAAATAAAAGCTTTTACCAGCACAGCTGGTGCATCTATGTGAGCTGCACTGGTGAGAAGCCTGGTGTTGCAGGCAGAAGTTCCTCAGGTGTAGGGCACCAGCCAATGTTGCCTGGTGTTCTTCTAGTGCAGATTTATCCACCCTTTGAAGCACTACTTAATTTTTAAATGGTTATTAACTATTTTTGCATCAATTTCCGTGGGTAGCTGTAAAGAGCTGTCTGCTACCAAACTGGTGTCAATTCCGGTGACCCTTCCTGCCTGTGGCAGCGATGGGTGTGGTCTGAGGAGGAGTTGAGGACTGCCGCCTGCCTCTCCATACCTCAGCCCATGAGCACAGACACTTAGCCACGCGATGAAATCCCTCTTTCGTGGGTGGACAGGATCAAATCCCTCACTAAGCCTGCCCCAGGGGGTCAGTTACTACAAGTTTGCGTTGCAGTGAAATTGCATTGCTTGATTTTTCACTCTAAACTCAGATATAATAGTTATTCTGTGATCAGGCTGGAGTGAAGACAAAAGTAAACCAAATTAGGAGTACATCATAATGAGAACGTAGGACAGGCAGCTTAAAAGTCTCAGTAAAATGCCTGACATTAAGTAGACAAATCCTGCTCTTTCTCCAAGGAAGTCCTGTGTGCAATGGAAGAACTTCTGGAAATGCATTATATATAGTGTACAAAAGGAAAAAGACAAATCCAAAGAGACACAATGACTGACTAGTACCATATTCTGTTATGGATTACACAGTGTTTACTATGCAAGCATCATCCATCTATACACATGTACACACCCTTGTGCTGCCATTAACAGTAGAAACTCATATGCTTGTACATCTCTAGTACCAAGCACACGGAGCTTAAGAGGAAAACTTGCCTGTAAGCAAATTTGTAAGTGTTTGGATTAGGCATTAACAATGCTGTAGGGCTATCAGTAGGCAGGTGGTCCCAGGAAGAAAAATAACATGACCATTATATTTCCTGTTTCTGAAAGGAGGAATTGATACCCCAGTGCCAATACATCACTGCCCCTAAGCAGGCAGATGTTTGTGCACATGCAGGAGATAGGACACAGCAGGGAACTGCGATGCTGGCACTTAGTGGATTGCATATCAGCCTCCTCTCAGTGGGCTTTGCAAGCCCATCAAGGATATGGGTAGAAGAGAGGGGGTTTCACTGCCTACTGAGAGGATGTGAGAGCAAAATGCAGCTACGCTAATGCTTTATTCCTCTGCGTAGACATGTTGCATAGAAACAGAGTCTCAAGAGCAAAGGGTAATGGGGACAGTTACCTGCCAGCAGACTGACAGATTCCCAATAGAAAGACACTCCTCACCTTGGAGAACTCATGATCTGACAATCAGACAAGAAGCTCTGAACAGACACACAAAAACTAAAAAAAAAACCAGACACACAAAAGAAATAGTGGGATGTTTCTCCTCAGCACTCTGGCTGCATACTCATCTAATGAAGGAGTGTGGGTTGGAAATGAAATTGTTGCTTTTTGATGTATTTTTGTGAAAATGCATCTCAGCAAAGCACAGAGTTAAGAATGATAAGGGTGAGTGTTGGGGAATTAATTAACCTGATCACACTGTGTGGGATGTAAGGCACAAACCTCAGTGGTGAGAAGGTTAAAACCCCCAGGGCAGATGATGACAATCTGTTGTGTAGTGGGCTCAAAGCTGGGCTGGATGTGTCTCTAGCACTTAATATGGCTTAAATGTACCCTTATGCTGGGTGTGGTGAGGGAAGATGACACTTGAACAAGCGGCATCACCTTTGATATAAAGTTCTGTCCACAAAACCTATGAAATAGCTAATTAGAGAAGTCGTAGCTACAGCCCTAGTCTAAAGAAGGCTGCTTGTCTGCATGGCTACAAGCAGGTCATGTAGAGCACCGAAGGAGCTGCACAGACATCTGCATGGCAGGGCTGCAGTGCTGCAAGTACAGTGAACTGCACTTGCTCTCACTTTTCCTGGCTATAAACACCAAAGGCCTGATTCTTCTCACTTTGCACACTGCATCGTCATTAACACCGCTTTCAAAAGTTGGGTTAGAGGGTGTAAAATACGACCATTTAGTAAGGCATCATTTTACCACCATTTTGCAGCACTGTAAAATGAGAATGTACGCTATGAAGCAGCAAAGACCTGAGCCCCAAGTATTCACCTCATTAGAGAATCCATTGACATATGAATGGGAAATGACAAGATCAAATCCGTCTGTCCTGGAATTACACAGGCTGCCTGAGCTTGGGCTGGAGATTTTAATGGAAGACCAGAGCAATAGAATAGAGAAAATATTAAATGAATATGAGTGCCAATGGATTTGGAGGAGGGAGTAAATTTTACTTCCCATTTTCCTGCTTTTGTGTGAAATTTCAAGTAATTTCAAGGTCTGATATTTTTAAAATAATTTGTATAAATATAGAATAGATGCACATACAAACACATGAGTGTATATAAGTAGCATAAATATATATTTGGAGATTACACTGTTCTCAGTAGGTTTTCCAGGTAATTCTGTTTGAAAGAGAAATTATTTTTCCTTTTCATGTGGATTCTCACGCTCTTTGCATATGTCTTGCCTGTGGAAGTTAGGTACTTAATTTTTTTTTTCTTTCCTAGTTTAGTGTGGGTGCTCTTTTTTTTCAGGTCCGCTTTGCCGTAGGCCTTGAAAACAATAATAAAAAAATACCGTGGCAGTTTCTTCCACATGGCTTGCCAAAGGGGTGTTAAGAAATTTTCCTGGTTGTTCTGTATGTGTGAGCTGCAAAGAGGTGATAAATTGCTGAAGGAAATTAAAGCGGGGGGTTGAAACTCAAGTTTTATATTCTTCTGTTTTGGGCAGTCTTGGATTACAAGACTGCTGGTTGTGTTGGAAATAAAAAGGTTGGTTTCTCTCTCTGACTTACCCAGGAGTGCTGCAAAGACAGATTAATAGGTAAAAACATCACTCAGTCTCTGGTGCTCTCTGTGCTTGGTTTGCTAAGGTGCTGGAAAAAGAAACCGCAGTCTGTCAGAGTGGGGCAGCTAAAGTGGTGATCGTAGTACTTTGGACAAGCAGGCATTGCTACTCATGGAGATTCCCCGAGAGCAGGCTCTGCACCGTCCCGCTCTCCCTGCAGTGTGGAGGCACCCAGCCCCTGCACCCATTGGATGCAGCCTCCTGCTGTGGCACTGCCTTGTTGGTAGCAAGGCAGGTTGGGTATCAGCTCAAAAATTGTTTCTTGGATTCTTTCAGGGCCGTTTAACATCTGGTGCCTCTCAATGAGTGATGCTTTGCTGTGAGTGGGGAAGTTGTAGCTGCTGGTTGTGGCTGCCAGCTGGTCACAGCTTGGATTTTTTGCTTTGCCTTACAATGGCATCAGTGTGCCTACCCTTTCCAAAATTAAGGCTTTTTTATGTGTTCATCCATGGTGCTGTGTCACGAATCCACATGAAGAGGTCTTCTTTCCCTCTCTCTTTCCCTCAAGTTCCAGTCTGTTGCAGTTTTGCCTTCAGCATCATCAGCTGAACAGCATAATGTCAGCTCTTAGCTAGAGCTTTAGATCCAAACATTTTGCAATGTTTCATGAAGGAAGGGAAGTTTTGTGGGCCCTGGGTTGTAGATGGGAACACCAAGGTGTGAGGCTGTGCTGGGAGTAACCCTGTATTACTCAGCAACAGGTGAGGAAGACTGTGGGTGGTGACTCGGAGCAGCATGTGGTTGTACTGCTAGCCAGGATCTTCAGTCATCTTACTTTAAACCTTCCTACAACTTGCTTCAGCCCCAGCTCTGATACTGCCTGAGAGCTGCCCACAGCTCTGTGTGGGGTCGCACAGGCTGCTGCTGCCCTGCTGTGCTGCTCAGGCTGGCTCCTTGGCCACATCAGCACTGGGCTGAGACCAGTATCTGCAGCCACAGTTCACACCCTGTCCCCTTTCTGCAAGCTGGTTTTCTCTGTCCTCAGTGGCTACCTGGGAGCTGGTGAGGTGTGAGCCAGCATCTGCTGCCTGCTTTTGGGGTGAGGGCAGAAAGGCAGGGGCAGTAACACCCATAACACCCAGTATGTCTCAAATGTCCATAATTCCCAGCAGTCCAGCTTACACTTATGTTTTCCTAGCCTTGCTGCAACTATCAGGACCCAAGAGGAGAACAGATTGTGTCTGTTGAGATCAGCTGCATGTAGTGACACTCAGGATGTGCCCAGGCTGATAGTCAGACTGGAGCTGCAGTGTTCATGTCCCAAGTCTACCACTTCCTTGTGAGAGACTGTCATGGCTTGAAAGAACCATAGTTTTTGTTTGTTGATAAGGCTGTGAAAGTACTTATGTGCACAAACACATATCTGGGATGAGGCTGAAATCACTGCTCACCTTCCTACAGACTTCTGCAAGGCTTAGGAAACAGGAGCTAAAAATAGAGGAATCTCCCTTTACCCTATTTGCCCCAAACGACTTTGTTAAAATAAGTATTGTTATTTGACAAAGAGAAGGACTCCATTAAGGCAAATTTGCAAAGCCCTTCAAAGCAGCAATACAAAATATTAAAACTGAAAGTAACAGCATATTGCCCTCAAATCCCATCCTTTGTGTTCAATTCTGAACCATGGGACCCTGTGAAACACCAGCTGGGTGGGGGGAACCTGGTGTGAGAACGTTGGAATTTCTGTGAGTATGGATGCACGCTGCTGCATCTGCTGCACTAGCGCTGGACACACTCGTGGACCGTCTTGAAGGGAAGACATGTCCAGCTGTGGAATATGGTAAAAAGAGAAGTGAAAAAACATGATAATGTCCAATTGGTGTCAGGTCAGCCAGCATGAGTTGTGAGTACCTGTCCATTGACAGGCCAGAGCTTGTGTTTGCTCACAACGTGATTTATCCAACAGTTGCAAGTAGCCAACCAATATAGCTGAAATTAAGTTGTTCCTTCATAGAAAGAAGGAGGGAAAGCTTTGTTTTCTCAATAATGTGTCACAAATATTGTCCTCTGCCCTTGTACACTGCAGTGTAAACTTGTTTGTAATTTGTGCTAGAGGGGGAAAGTCAGATCTGTGTCTGTATTTCACTGTAAAATTACACTTAAAATCCTTTCCTGGCATTGATTCCATCTTTAATATACATTAGCAAACATTCATGACACCGACATTAATCCAGAGTGAGCTTATAGTGATTTGTTATATTAGATACTAAAAAAGAGTCATGAGACCATGATTTGATAGTGTTATCTCAACACCTTGCATAGAGATGCAAGGATGATTTGGTGACATATCATCCTTGACACATGACACATAGAGACCATGCTTCAATCAACACGCCGTGCCTCTGGGCAGAGTGGTGTTACAGCCTCTGCAGGGGAATGCCACTGCCTGCGAAACCGCCTCTCTTGCAACTAGTGGTGATGGCAGGGCTACAGAGACTGGGGAGCAAGAAACCAAGCCTTCAAAAATCAAATACTCCAAAATATAACAAGTTGCCCGCATGCTAATGATGCTTCATTACTCGCCGGCATGTCTAAGCAAGAACCTGCTTTTCTTATGATTACTTATTCTGCAAATAAATTCAGGAGTAATGATCTTAGTAGCTCCACTGACACTAGGTCTGGGCATAAACCCGTCATAATTTGTGTCATTTCATTTTAATTCTGCCCTAAATCACTCTGCTTAATTAAATTCTAGTTATCTTGATTTATTTTAGTACGATGTGTGCACCTGATGTTCCTCAAAATATGTGACCGTAATGAGCAAATACCAATGGGGTGATGCGATGACCAATAAAATTATGCTGTTTATGAAAGAAAAACAGAGTATTATCATTTGTTTAGAAGCGAAATCAGGATGTGTTTTCTTAAACAGCAGTCTTTGCTGTGAGCAGGATCTGGGCTTAGCTGTCTGTAGGCAAAGAAACGGCAGGTTTCATTGCTGCCCCACACTGAGACCAAGAGGGAGAAGAGGTTGTGACAAACCTTTTCTGGTGGTAAGTGCAACTGATTGTAACGTGTTAGCTGGGCAGAAAATACTGGTGGAAGTGCTTCTTTACGCAAATGAGTCTTCACACCCCAGATCCTTTTCAATCTGTTGAGAAGATCCTGTGTTTTAGTGATGTGGATGTGCCTATTGTGTGAGGTAAGTGCTGACTTTTGGCTATACTGATGGTAACGAAGGGTTACAGAAATGCTGCAACTCAAAAATACAAACATAAATATCAGGCCTCCAGCCTATCCACTGGGCATTTCTAATTGTCAGGTGAATGGATGAGAACTGTTGTGATAAATGTCATGTATCTTTTGGGTTGTTACACAACAGTGATGAGGAAAAAGGCAAGGCACAGAAAGGAGAAAGCTGGAGTTGCCTATCTCTACTTGGGAAAATAACAAGTTCTTCATTATGTCTTTAATAATATCTTTAAAATTATTATTTGGAATTTATAAGATGGCGTGTTTTGTCCTGAAAAGACTGGGTTTTGAGTCATCACTGGTGAATATTATGTTGCTACCAGTGCTTTGCACACACTGACACTCAGGCTCAGTGGCAAACAGGCAGGAGCACAGGTGAGGCTCCCATGCTCAGCCTGTGCTGGTTGCTGCAGTCAAAGTGGTTTTCTTGTCCTTGTAGGCAGCTGTGGGCTTCAATTCATAGTCCCTGATGTTTAATGGGCAAAATGAAAACCATATATATATAATTAGTGGAGTGCTCAGAATACCACTGCCAAGGGGCAAGAATACTAACATTAGGCATGATCAATAGCACTTTAATTTTCCAGGCTGCAAACTGTGGTGGCAAAATCTTGCACACAATTTCTACCTTCCATACTGCTTCCATATACAGACATACAACAATAAACCTCCTAAATCACCCCAGAGGGACTTGCATGAGCTAATAATTCCTCAAGTATTTATGGTGCAATATGCAGACGCTAGAGTTTGCAGAAGCAGCATGGATCATGCTGAAAGAGTTCAATAAGAAACCTTGCACATGTGATGTAATTTTTATGCCTTTGTGCTATTTTGACATGGCCATTTTGAGGGAGGCTCTTGTAATGTCTCCTCCAATGTCTCTTGCCTCCTCAGGGTGGCAAAAATCATTCCACCACATGATATTAGCAGTGGTCACAGCTTGGCATGTGTGTGCAGGCTTTGTTTAGGTACAGGGCCTGGTAAATGACAGCAATTTTGCTAACACTGTGCTACTGTGTACATGACGTGGGCGTTACCATGAGCTAGTGCTGAAATTTGCAGTATCATGGGTAGTAAGTAGTCACTCTTCAAAGCCTTGTGTACTCAGGGAACTTTCAATGGTTTAACTTAAAACAGGTTTCACGCTGGGGAAAACTGTACTAGTACCTGGTTTCAGTTTAAACACAATGTTATTTCAATGTCATCTCTTGGGGGAAGGTTGTTTTTTATTTTTTTACCAAAAGAAGTGAAACGAAATGAAAGGGGTGTGCTTACAAGCTGGATACCCTGGCACAGGCAGGGCCCTTGATTTGCATAAAGACATTGTTTTTTGTGAGAGTCAATGTGTGGTCTCAGTGAGGTCAGAGACCAGCGCCAGATACATCCTAACATCACAGTGTGAGGGATTTGTCTTCAGGAGCCAGAGCTGAAGCCACTGAGAGAAGAAGAACCAAGAACAGAGGAACTCCCTTAGCTGCACCTAACTTCTGAGGATGTGAAAAAGCTTGGTCAAAGAGTCTATCTCCAGCTTGGGCAGCTTAAATTAAACCTTCTAGTTTTTGTGTCCAATCTATTCATCTTCTTCTTGCGCAGCTATCAGCCATGAAGCTTTGACTCTGCAATACCATATTGCTGGGCTGCTGTGTGAAGACTGAACCACACTAAGAGGGTGTACACATTTGTGAGGAAAGCCTCAAGTACTTCCCACATACGTAATGGTTTCTTTCCGTGTCCATTATTGTCCTAGCTGTATTTTCAGCACTTTAGTCTTATGAAGACAAATTAATGGACGTGCAAAACATCACACAGTGAGGTAAGGACTTCTACCTCAATCAGAGTTTTGTCCCTCTGAACTTCAACCCTGTGTTCAAATCACTGTTTTTGCAATGTATGTTTTAAAAATACATGGGGTAGCATCTTACCCCTTTGTTAATACATTGAGACTCATTCTATAATATACACTGTAATTACTCTTCAGTGAGGTCCTAGACACATGAAAGATTCAAAAAAAAAGTAAGACTTTTCACTGACGGCAAGTTCTAAAAAAAATGAAAGCTGACTTATTTCTTGAAGGAGAGAAAAGGCCATGAAACAGGTATTTTTACTCAGCAAAAGAAAATTTTTAGCTTCTAAATATGCAGAGACACTAAATCAACTATCACAAATGTGTGCTGGTGATGCAGCCAACAACACTTAATTATCAGTTCTACAGGAAAATTAGGTGAGAAAATTACTTGTCTTTTTATATTTATTTTATTTATAAAAGAACCCAAAGATGATGACAATTCTCTCACTATAGCATGTTAGACATAGATGACTTGTCTGTCTTCTTCTTCTCCCTCTATGACATAGACTAATAAATTCCTGCGATGTACACAATTTAATGTGTGTTACTCCTCTTCAAAGTTGTTTGGTTTTTTTTTTTCTGCAGTGTTGAAGGAATCTATTTTGGTAGAGATGAAGCAGTCTCATCTTTTATAAGGTCTCAGATGAGAAACGTTTGAGATATGGGGGCAAGAACCCTATTCGGTCCAATACACTCACCTTCTTTGCAATGTGTGGGCCATTGTTTTTGTGTGTTGATATTATCTGCATATGCATCTTGCTTCTTTCTTCCTCAGTAAATCAACTGGGTCATTAAGCAACATCTAGGTATGAAGATACTGGTCATATGGGCATGGTCTGATGTTAATGTCTTCTTATATCCCAGCCTAATTATTTCCTCCCAGTGCAGGGGCAGAGATAAGCAGCCACAGTTGGAGGCAAGAGGAGAGCAGAGCCTGAATGATACTCCAGCAGGACCATAAGCCTGTTTTGCATCCAAATATTTTGTATCATGAAATCACAGCCACATGGAAACAACAGAAGATGCTCACTGTTTTCAGGACTAGATCTACATTTTATCAATGATCTGATTTTGACTATGCTAACCCAGCAGCAGGCAAGAAATGCTTCACACTTTTAAGACGCCTTAATATGTGATTAGTTTTGTGCCCCAGATCAGGCTTTAATTCCGTCATGTCCAGGTGTATAATAAAACAGGAGTCTTCCCAGACCCACAGTCCAGTCTGTGTTTGGTCTATGTTTGGTCTCCTCTCTTCCCAGATAGACAGAGGTCAGCAAAAACTCACTGAAAGCTTTTGTGCTAGCAAACCTGGTTTGCTCCCAAAGGAACTCTAGAGGACAGGACTTACTTACCTTGTGTTTAAAAAGATAATTTAAATAGTAATGGAAGATTAATATCAGCCTTAAAAAAGTACTGAAGCAGTCAGAGGCGAATTATTCTATGGGTGTTCTTTTTCTCCCAACAGCAAAGTGAAAGCAGCACTTGCTTCCCCTCCAGCTGCTTCTTCCTGCCCACAGGAGTTCTCAGTTATGACTGAGCAGGGCTTTGTCCAACCAGGAGTCCATCATCCTTAGGGTAATCTTTAGCTTGTTTTTGCTTTGCTATATTTAAGCTGAATTGGTTTCTTCATCCACAAATGGATCCTTCATTCTAAAGCCTTTTTAGATGCATTGAGTTGATTGCTGGTTTATTGCTGCATTCCATGTGTCTTTAGTTGGCAGGTTTCTTTCAGGTTGCATCTAGTAAACATAAGAAAGCTAATCATGTATGTATAATGTATAAATGATAAGCAAAGTAAGCCTTTGTAAAAATTCCCTTTAACTGGAAAATCAATAAGAAACTGAAAAATTCTGACTACCTGTGCTACTTTCTGAAAGACAGGTAAGGCACAGCAAGGTAATCAGTAGATTATAAAAGCAGGGAGTTGACTGACTTTAACATTACAGTTACAATTATGGTATATCAAAGGATCTGTGTTAAAAGTGGTCTACAGTGGAGTTCCTCCCCTTGGCCTCTGAATGCAAGTGTGTCTCAGGATATGAATTCTTCAAGTACTGCCTGCTGCTACTGTGCTGGTATTCTCAAACTGAATGAAAAACACCCCTGAACAATCCAACTGCTAAATGAAGGGAGAAATTAATGAGGCCATACACAAACAAGGAGATGGTGTGGCACAGGGGATGCTGAAGTAGAAGTTGTCAATGACAGAAATGTTCTTCAAATGTCAGCTTCTGCCCTGCACTGGAAGAGAGTATCTGAGAGAGCAGTAGTAGCTATGACCTATCTCATTTTTCTCACTTTGGGGGATCCCAAGGAACTCTGCTGCATGGAGCAAAAAATAAGAAAAGGTGGAAAAGCAGGAAGACAACTCATTCTTTGAGCATCAGGGTAAGAAATAAACCATCAGAGACTAAACTAGTTTGGATTTTTTTCTCTAGTGCACATCTGCCACCATGACCCGATGTAGATGCTTCACAGGAATATGGCAAGAAAAATCTTGGCTCAAAAAATCTGGCTGCATGTGTATGATTGAAGATGAAAGAAAACAGAAAGGTGATGTTGGAAGGAAACAAGCACCTAGGTTTTGGCAGTCAGCAAGTTTCCATCCACTATATCATCCTACACCAGGGGTGACTAAATGTTCACCAGTGGCAGGGGGAGAGTGCCCGTGGGAGTGCGTGGCATTTCAAGGAAAGAAGATGATAGACAATGTCCTTTTAAAAGCAGGTTTGATTGTTCCTTGAGTAAAATAGGAATGCCTAAGCAAGGGTATAGAATTACCAGGGAAGAGAGTGAGGGAAGTTGTTTAGAAAAGCTTGGTACATCAGTTAGAAGGAACATGTTAATTTGCCCTGGATTTCCATCAGGTGCCAAACTGTTAAACTTGTATATGGTGGATTAAAACTGCAAGAGGCGAGACAAAGAGGGAGAGGAGCAAATCTGGCAAAGGGGGAAATGTAAAATTGCAGCAGGTTTCCTTCCCTGCAGGATGCTCAGGTAGGCTCACTGGTGAGCCAAAGCTGCTATTCCTTTCAGCATTACATGGTGACTCAGAGCTGCTATTCCTTCCGATGTTACATGGTGACCCAAGTCAGCAGCATCCTCTTGAGCCTTGCCTGTCCCACAACGCTGGGAGTGTTTCCCCTCCATGTGCTCTGCTGATTACCTGCTCCAGCAGCAGGACAGCATGGACTCGCCTTGCTCCCGCTCAGAGCCATGCCAGCTTGCTTTTGGCTTGTGGAGATGTTTATGTGTGCTGAGAGGTCAGAGGGGGGCAGGGGAAGGAAAGGTAGTGGCAGAGGTCTGTCCCCACTGCAGTGCTGGAGCCAGCCCAGCTTGAGCAGTGAGCTGCTGCTTCCTATAAACATCCCACCATGTGGACACCACTATGGCCAGGAAAGAAAAGGGCTGGTGGGTGGTAGGCAGTTCAGACGAGTGGGCTTGTGGCACAGCAAGGTTGTTACAGCTGTAAATATGTTCTTTTTTAATTTTCTTGATCATTTGTCAATAAACATGCAAGCAAGGGTCTAGCTGGCTGTTGGAATTGGTACCAGTTCTGGTGCTACTGTGCCCAGCCGCTTTCTGTATTTTCTAGGAGGGTGCATACCGTCGCAGCCAAGGAAGTCATGCTCTCCTGGGGCTCAGATCTAGCAGTGAATAATAAAAGGCCTGGTGAAGAGAAAGTTCTGCAAGATTTGTTTTCTCCTGGGAAATTAATCATTGTATGCCGCAGCATGCCTGGCATATGGCTGCCTATCCACGGGAATACTGAATCCAGTCCCTGATTCAGCAAAGTAGTGTAAGTGGTGTTTAGTTGAGATAAACAGGACTTAAGGGCAGGACTAAAGCTGGGCATGTGCTTAACTGAATCAAATTCATTTCACTTCTGCATTGGAAAGGTAAAACACTGAGATTTGTATTGTGATACAAAGCTAGTTTTTTCCTTAGGCAAGCACTGTATCAAAGAAAAATGGTAGTGAGCCTGTTTTCCAGATTAATTCAATTTATTTTAGATGTCTCTTACTTTGTCTCTTCACCTTCTAGATATCACTTGTAAAGGAGACAAACTACACAAAAATTGATTTACGAGACCAAATGCACAATCCACATAGTGCAATGGGTCTTCTGGCTGTCATCTTTATTATTTGTATTGTATCACCCTGCTCTGGTTGCAGGAGACAATGACCATATACTTTGCAGCGGATGGTTAATGAGCTGACAAACAATCAACCAGATTTCTTTTCTTGGCTGATCATTTACAGATTTGTTAATGCTCTGATGTCAAAGTGTTTCTATCCTGGTATTGTCTCGATGTCTAGGAAAGAAAGCAAGCACTCATGCTGCCTGCCATCATGTAAGTGTCTAATTCTTCTTTTTAATGCTAATGGTAGGTTGTAGTAGGGAACCCTAGAACAACATTTTAACTCTTAAAAATCTAGTCTCCTTGGTGGTTTTAAGCTATTTGTTTCTTAATTACTCTGAAAGTGTCTTTGCTCTTGCATTTAAAAAAAAGAAGTATCTGAGGTGTCTTTTTTTTCTAAAGAGTGATACTTTGAAACCAGAGACCTGCTTGTGGGTGTCATTCTATGCTTTCAGACACCACCACTTTTCTTTTGGAGGTTTAGAAATTGGTATGCAAATACCCAACACCCTTTTGCATTAGCCTCATTAAGGTCAATAAACATTTCACTTTAAACATCAATGCTCCCAAATGGGAGGGTTGAAAGTCTAGTCTGCTTATCTCTTTTCAAACCCTCTGAAAAAAATGCAATATAGAATAACCTCCCATTTGTAGCTATTACAGCCTGTGATGCAGAGTGCCCAGAGTTTATCCTTTCTCTCTTCCTTTGGTGACTGCTTGGTCCTCAAATTCATACACACACTCTTAAACATTCATGCAATCACTCTAGTCTCTAATATTTGCACTGATTTTGTTGTTCTCCACTTTGCATTCAGCCTAGAGAACTCTGCGGAGCCACCACAGTGACTCTGGGGGACAAAGCAGCAGTGGCAGCTGGACAGACACCCCATCCACACACAGTTCCACTGCAGCTGGGTCAGAGGGCAGTGGGAGGATTTACAGTGAGACAAACTATGTGTTTGTGTGCAGGGACACATGGGTGCAGTGGGGCTGAATAAAGGGCACACTGAAAGGAGGAGCAAAGGCATGCAGTGCCAGAATTAAAACAGAAAATTGAGGTTTTGTGCTAAGCTTAAAAAACCCAAAAATTTCTCTCTGTATACAGGAAAGAAGGCTGGCCTGTTGGGTAGAGCAGGCAGAAGAGTCAGGACAGATGTTTAATTTCTGGCTTTGTTACTGGCTGTGGTAAGACTTTATCTAAGGCCCCATTTCCTATATTTAACATGAAGGTTGTAATTGCTGAAATGGTAAGAACCAGTGGCTCTGCAGGAGATTGGCTGATAGGTGCAGAAATGCTTGGGATGTCTTCTGTAACTCATGACAAATTGTAACTACTCTTTAAAGTCACTCAGATGGAGAATTAAATGTATGAATTATAACAAACCCTAACTATTTTAAAGTTAATTTTTATATGACAGCCTTTAAAAACATTGTATTTCTTGTTCTTCCAGAATTCTTTTTCTTGCTAAAATAACATATGCAAGAAGTGTGAGTAGTAAGAAGAGGGGAGACTGTGGCCCCTTCTCCCTCCCACTTGGAGCCAATAGCTGAGATTCAAATGCAAATGCGAGTACTCTCTAACTCTCCAGGAACTTCTGAGTCTTGGTGTCTTACACCTATGTGACAACTTTAGGCTAAATTAAAAATCAAAGAGATTTCCCCTGGAGTAAGGTATTGCTTGTTATGAGTGAGGATATCATAATTGGAGCTGCCAGGAGGTTTATGAACTCCACTTGCTGAAAGGGGCTTTGGGACTGTGAAGCACCAGAGTCTGTATTTTCTGTCTGGAGTCATCCCAGCTGCTGCCCTCCCTGTGTCAGATGTGTAAAATCAACAAACATGCTACAGATCCAATTTAATTGCCAATATGCTCCTCTCTTCTTTGTGAATTTGATAAATTTGAGGGGCTGAGGTTGTACCCACCCAGCTCTCACCTTGCTGCTGTGGTGCCTCCTAGGTAAAAAGACAGGCAGGCCCTGGGTGCAGGTGCCCCCTTTGAGGGTGCTGTGCAACCTCCTTGTCACATCTTGTCTGAACTGGAGCTGCCTTATGTTGACAGGTCAAGGTCTCAACTGTAGCTGCCAGTCTGTGCACTTCAAAGCTTTGATTCCCCCCTGCTTCCCCCTCACTATTCCCTAAGCACATGGCCACCCATTGTAGCTAAGCTGGTAAAGAGGGGGGAAACAGACCTCTGGTAGCTTTATTTTAGCAAATATAGGATGGGACATTCAAAGTCAGTAGCTAGAAACACAGAGTGCCTTTAATGGAAGACAAGTTTTTTTCTTTGATCTCATCATATCTGCTCTTCATTTTTCCCTTTCCTCAGTAACTCAAATGACAGACTTTTCTGGAAGAATACCTGTGAATTTCACCTATGTGAAATTTCAGAATCAATTTTAAATCTATATTAGGATGTAGAAAATGTAGTGTACCTTTGCTGGCTTGATTTAGACATAGGAGTCATGTATGCATGTAACAGAGAGAGAGAGAGAGAGGAAAAATGGACAAATAGTGTTTGAAAAGGGTGTAGCCATCAAAACTTGATGGGAAAAACTCCAGCGAGTTTACTAACTTCCATGAAGTAGTAAAATGATCAGCTTAACTTGGCCTGTGATGCATTAATGTTTCTTCATTACAAAGTAAGGTGGCTGAGGAGGGAAATATTCGCTGTGCGGACAGAATGTATTTCTCCAGGTTTCACAAAATCTTTAAATGAACCATTTGACAGGAAATGGTAATTTTAAATGCAGAGAAAGGTTGGATTTTTGGTGTGGGTTGTTTTGGTTTTTTTTTTATTTCAAGGGAAATCTGCAGAAGGAATAAACCTCTAAAGAACAGAGAGATATAGGACCACAGTAATGAGTTTACAATAAGAGGAATGTGATTCTGTATATTATATTTAGAGGCAGAATTTGTTAAGTTGTATGGGGCTTTCTCCAGTTTGTAGCCACTGGGAAGACTACCTGTGGAATCAGTTCACTATTGACTAACACTGCAACAGACAGTTTTGATAGCAAATAACAAGTGTCAAGTGCTGGCATTTTGTAGCTGGCATCACTTTCCCCCAGTGCAAACCACACTAAAGAAGACAGTACAGAGAGAATCTAACCTGTGGATGTCGAAGATCAGTAAACACAACTGTAATGCCTCACTGGTGGTGTTTGGCTCTGGCTCAAGTTAAAGGCTAACACAGACACAAGATTTGGGAGATTTAAACCTCAGGTAAAAAACTTTTACATAGATCTGTGTGCGTACACATCGCTGGATCAGTCCAGATACCCATCTATCCTCTCTTTGTCAGTGGTGTACATGCCACACTTCAAGCAGAAATGTTTCCAGGCTCCCTGTATCACATGAATGTGCTTGGCAGCCCCATCTGCGTGTGTTTTAGCTGGGCTGTTCCAGGCTGTTTCCCATCTCTCCCCAGCAATTTGTCTCAGTGCATCATCAACATTTTTGCAATTATCACAGTTATTCTTCTATTTCTGCAAGTAAACAGTGAGGCACGTGAGTTTTTTAGCATCTGTGAAGTATTTTACCATAAATATTTTTTTTTCTTGCACTATCAATCTGTTTCTTTTTCATTTTCTATCAAGCTCTTGATGTTACTACTCCAGCACTTTCTCATTATTCAAGGAGTGCCAGTGAGAGAAGGATCTACGTACAAACACACACACACATACCCTTCTATTTCCACATGGTGACTTCTGTATTAGCAACTGCTTACAGATTTTTATCCATTACTGCTAAAATAATTCTTGAAATTGCAGGACTTATATGTCTGTTTTAAAGAGAGAAAGCAAGTTGCAGAAATGTGTGCTTTGTGCAAGAGAGTTTGCTCTCAGTCCATGTTGCAGGGTTTATTTTTCAGATCTCAGAGGAAAAGGATATTGGTGTTGGGATTGTCTGATTCCATGAGAACCTCCTTATTTAAAAGGACATCATGGATTGACTGTTTATTCACTGGCTAAAACTTAAGTAAGCAGAGGCTAATGTCTTTCTACTGGTTTAATTAACAACGATTACTTGTCTAAAGATAAGGTATTTCCAGTTAAAAGCCATCTCCTTCAACTCCAGATCAGCTGAGAACAGTTCAATTTAGTTTTAGGGTAGGGTCAAAGACCAGAATTTTAGGGGTTTGAAGTTTTTTAGCTGAGCAGATCAACTGGGGGAGAATACACATCTAAGTGAAAAAGGGGGAGGCTGGGATTTCCATTTGCATGGAAGTGGATTGTTTGGGGGCCTTAAACAAATGAGTTAATGAGGTGGCACTGACACATATCTGTCCCCCGTGGGAGATCTAAAGTCCAGCGCATGGTCCACTTGAGTGTCACTGGCAGAGGCATGAAGCTGGAATAAACCAAACCAAAGACTTATATAACACTTAATAGACTTTGAGGTGATTTGGCATTTTACAAATCTGTGCAAGCAGGGGAAGAGGCAACATTTAGAAACAGATAGAAACATGAAGGAGAAAGAACAAAGAGCAGGTCAAAACTGAAAGCTTCGTGCTGCTCGGAGCAGAGCTTTGGTGACAGCTTTCTGCCGGGCAGCAGTGAGGTTCTTCTGCAGATGTTGGTAGTGTGACTTGGAGAGGACTCCCCAGGCCAATCTTTTGAAAATCTCCACTTTTCAAAAAAAATTGTAAATCCTCACTCTAGTTGGAGTGTTTTAGTTGCAAACAGGAGCCAGCTCCCAAGGCATGTCTCCATCCCCAGGACACAGTGAGTGAGAAATGCCGGCTGGCGTCACATTGCAGCCTGCACTGCCTGAAGGCCTCAGGTCAGGCAACCCAGCCTCACTTGTCAGTGGGGCGGCTGAGCTACACATGGCTGGAGAAGGTTTGGATGGATGAAGACTGTGTAGCTCTGTGCTTCAGTTGTATTGAAAGCTCATGTGCTGCCTGCAGATCTGTAGAAACTAAATCCCATGGCTGTATCTGTATGACTCTCCTTGCCCCACAGGACCTTGCCTTCATATGATGAGAAGATGGAAACTTTGGCTCCCCCAAGATGCTACACAGCCTTCACACTCTGGTCTGGTGTTGATCTTAAGGCCCAGGGCCCGCAAACGTTTGTAGCTCTTGCAACAGATGTTTCTGGAAGCATAGATGGTCTTGAAGCCAAGGCAAACTTCCTACTGAACTGTATCGCTATGGACCAAGCAGAGCAGGGGCAAGGATAATGAATCTTTCACCCTGTGCTTGTGCTGGTTCTAGTTTATTGGCTTGCAAAGAGCCCAAAGTTACCCACCCATTTTTGTAGGGATTTAGGTTCAGAGCTTTGAAAGTCCTGAGGCACTTGTCTCTCATCGGCTTATGACTTGAATAAAAGAGTTTTTGAAGTTTGGTGCTGGATGACTTTGTAGATTCATATGCTCCATTATCCTGCCATCCCCCATTCTCCTTAGCAGCACTGCTTAGGGTGTGTTTGCTGCCTCATGGGTCAAGAAGGAGGCTCTGCTGTGACACAGCCTCCTCATGATACCAAGGTCAGGGCTTCAAGGACCACAGGCCCCTTTTTGCGTCCTGTAGAGGTGACGGGAGTACACAGGTGGATATTGGTAAACTGGAGTCTTTAATAGCTCATCCATAATTTCAGCCAGCCAGCCACTGGCTGCTAAAGTACTCCTTGTTTAAGGGAGGGGAAAAAAATCTGCTCCTATTTCACTCACCCTAGTGCAGAAATGTGTGGTTCACTCTCAGCTGTTTGAATCCAGCAAACATGACCACACAAGAGCACAGATTCTGCATTTTTCGATGCAGCATCTTTGGCTTGACCAAAGTCTGCCTTAGATGTCTGTGAACTGTCTGTACCGCTCAGCCTGGAGAAACCCATTCCCTCAGAGTGGCTGTGCTTTGTCTGGGTGCATGTAGCACCAAGGAACCAGTTTGGGAGTCAAGGACCTAAAGACTTTACAAGCATTTCTGGGCACATCTTCTTGCACTGTAAGAACTACAAAAAAAGCACCCCAGAAGTTTCCTGGCCTTTTGTCCACCTCTGCCTAGAGAAAAATATTTTGCCTCCTTTTCCCCAAGCAGTATTAGGCAAAGTCACAGACAAATAGGGGCACAAGCAACGGTCACAAGCAAAAGGGGTAGGATATAATTCTGTGGCCTCTTCTTCCCCTCATCACAAGCTCAGTCTCTGGAGCAACCTCAGACTGAATTTACTCCCTGAATGCAACCCTTGGGATTGTGCCAAGTATGCTGGAGATTCAATGACCCGTTTTCATGTACAGATCTGAGTTTGCAGACAGAGGGGTATTTAACACATTCATACAGCAAGAGGACAGGAGCCCTTTTTCCATCTTTAGTTTCATGTTTGGCTTGACCATTGTCTGATGCTGCTCAGTGAAAGCCAGGCCCTGGGCAGGGAAGCAGCCAAATACTCTAACAAGTGGCTTGCAAGCGAGGAATGTCCTGCGGTAAGTATGGAGCAGCCTTGTCATTTCTCAGCCAATCCTCTGAGGACAATAAGGAAGAAGGACAAAATGAGTGCAGCCCTCCTGGGCCTCCCCTTAAGAGTTTAAAAGCAAAATATTGATTTTGAGTTACCCTGCTTCAACTCAGCTTCACTCTCCTGATATTTTTATTCCCTTGTAGGTTTCTGACTCCATTCGTTTTTTAAAGAAATCACTGGTGAAATTGTGGTGTGTCCATGTAACATTCCTGCACCTAAAAATATGGTCAATTGACACCTTGGAGGTTTCCAGGCAACTCTAACCATTTGTGACATCTTTAGCTGCATCCTCAGTATGTTCAAAACAGATGAAGTGAACGAATTGATTTTAGCTGTATAAAACCCTTGACAAAAATCTCTTTGTGGCCATCCAGTTAGTCTCTTGATGATTTGTAGAGTATTTCCTTATGCCATGAACTTGATCTTTCCCACCTCTCCATTTTTTTTCAGCTAGCTCTGCCATAGGTTCCCTGCTCCTGAGTGCATTGCAGTCACCTTCCCCAGAACCAGAGTCAAACAATGCTGTACCTATAGCCATGATGCCGTCAGGTCAGACCTGAGCACTATATGCACCATATGCACCATAAGAACAGCGCTCAATGGTGTCAACCTTGTTAGGTGTTTTAAATTATTGTCACACCCAAATTGCCTTATAAAACCAGCAGATTCTGTTATCTTGATTCAAAGCCCCAGCAAAGGCAAAATGATTTTACAGCTTGCTTAAGGAGGTGATGGATAGAACAGCAGGTGATGGATAGAACCTTTCCCTTTTCCCCCCAGAAAAAAAGAACAATTGCATGTGATGAAACATGCAGTAAGGAAGGAATAAATTAAGTGCAGAATTTCAACTCCTTTAATCAAATAATTTGATGTTTATGTGTGTGGTCTAAATGAAATTCTTTTGAAGACATATGGTCTTTTCACTGTACCCTATTTCAGATCAAGTTCCATTGTATTAACAAAGATACAGATAAATTGCTGATGGGCTTGATTGTTTTGGGGGTTTTTTTAAAGGTGCCTCTAACCCCAGGGATTCAGGCTTATCCAAATACAATACACAGTAATCACACGTGTTAAGTAACCACACAGAATAATTCCGGTGCTCTACATTTGGTCTCTCAGTTCCACTTGACAAAACTGGAAGACTAAATGAGAGACAGGATCTTGCTGGATACACTCCTGGAAGGGCTGGAGTGCTGATAATATCCTTTAAGAACTGCAAGATATTATTGATTAACTACAGAAAGACTTATCTGAATTTCAAAAAAAAAAAAACCAGCAAATGCTTCTGGCAGTAAGAATTCACAGCAAAGTGTGAGCAGGACACCAAGGTCTGGCTTTGTCAAAGTATTATGCACATACAGTAGAATTATGCCCTTACCTCGTGCCTTTGATTGGCTAAACTGGTAATTACCTCCTAATGCCTCTAACCTGGCTTCTCTGCAACACAAACCACAGGATTTCTTAGCCTTGCATAAAGCAAGACTTTATGTTTGAGGAAGAGCATTTTCTAAAGGAAAACATCAGATCTGAAGGAAGAGTAACAAAGTGTCTGATAAGCTGATATTCTAACATTTAAATAAATAAATAAATAAAAATCAACAAAGCTGCTTCTTTAGGTATCTTTAATTAGAGGAATTGAGGTGATTCAACTGAGCTGATCTCTGCCATCTATAGGAAAATGTCCTGTTCCCTTCCCTTCATCCCTTCTTTTCTCCACCTGCCCAGTCTGCTATTCAGACCCTGCTTTGATTCAAATCATCAGAATATTAATATAGAGTAAATGATGATTTTCATGTGAATGGACAAAGAAAAATCACGTGGATGATGCTCCATCAGCTGAGTAAATTACAGTGAAGAGCCACGTGAACACTAAGATGAACCAACATTTCAAGGTGGGAAGGAGTCTTTGAGCCAAAACCAGAGAAAGAAACTGGGCATGGGAGGAATGAGGATCACCACATGAGACAGAAACTCATCAACTTCAGCTCCTTTGGGGCTTCATTTTTGGGGAAGAAAGGCTGCTCCTACAACGTACAGGAACATACTGGAACTTTTATGTTCATATTGGTAGTGATACCAATGTGAAAAGGCTGCATCCTCTCCCACTGTTTGTGACAAACACATCCTGTTTCCTAATTGCATGCAAGTAGGCAAGACCTTGGGCTCTGCATACTGCAGGTATGTGACTGTGGGTGGGATCCAGCATGGGGCAAGAGCTGCTGGAGAGTTTGCTCTGTTCACTGAGCTGTTCTCCTGCACTTCTGTCTGTCCCTGGGCATATGGGGACATTTGGACTGTGACTGGTGCTTGACAGCCTGGCCAGTGAGTGATAGGTGAAGGAGCTTTTCCAGATGCATTGGGAGTGAGAGGAATGGCAGCCATCCACAGCTACAGCATCTGATTCATTCTGCATTGAAGAGGTGAGATCAGATTCCCACTGGCATGATGGCACCAGCTCAGGTTGAGGAGGATCTGGCACCAGTTGTGGTCAGTTAAAAACTTTACCTGAGAGTAAGGAATGACACTGCAGCAAGTGAAGTGTGCAGGACTGTGGCAGGTGGGGATGGAGGAAGGGAGAGTCCTTGAAAGCCTGTGGGTTCGTCCTGCCACCTGCCCCATCACCCACAGCTACCCCTAGACCCAAGGGGTGCAGCATCGTGCCCCGTATTTCTGGCTGCTCTCTGGTACGTGTGGCTTCCTGCAGAGCTGTTCTGAACTGTACTTGTTGGGAGCCGCCACAGCAGTCAGCAGCATGCTGAAAAGCATCATCTGAAATGTCCTGGCTTTTGCAACATAAGCTTGTTTTAGAAAGCTGTGATCATATCAGCAAACAGCCCATCACGTTCCCCGTACCCTCCCGCTGAAATTGTGGCACACCCTATGCTGACCACCCCAGCACTAGCAGCAGCATTTCCTCCAGCTGCTTGTGTCCAAGTTTCAGGACAGTCCCAGGAAGGCCAGCTCTCCCCTCAGCCTTGTGTGGGCAATGTGGGGATCCATAACAGCTAAAGTTGAGGAGAAGCATCTCAGCTTAATGCACTAAGGCTCTTTGAGTTTGGGAACAGGCAGTGGAGTCTGGAAGGCTGCTGGGGCAGGCGGCTGGGGGGTGTTGGGATTTGCTTTCAAGCTGTGCCAATTGACTTCTGAGGCTTTTCCTCTTCTGAGTCAGCCAAAGGGAGCTGAGGCAAATCTTCTGAGTGATTGCTGCTTCCTGCCCCATGTGCTGGCACCCTGGGGGACACGGATGGAGATGCAGCAGTCTGAGCCCAGGGGACACTTCCTCGCTGTTTGCTTGCCTCCTCACACACCTGCGAGGGTGAGGAGGAGGCTGAAGAGGAGCTGTTTCTGTTCATTGGTGGGTTTCTGGCTGGGCAACTATTTGGGAATGGTGGAGCAGACTTTCCTCTCTGATTCCTGCCCTGCTGTGGGGGAGGGATGAGCTGGGGCAAACTGCAAACAAAAGTGAGGCAGAGAGAAATTGGCTGGTGCTGCCTACTGATGCTTTTGGTTTTGAGAACTTCACAGCCCTTGCCTTTCTGCAGCTGACTGAAGCACGTGCTGGCAAATCACAAGCTCTCACTTGGGCTCAGCCCATCTGCTGGGGTGAAGGAGTCAGGCGGAGGTGCTGGCTCTCACAAAAAGGGCAGCCACAGAGCAATGCAGCCCAGGCCTCGGGTGATGCTCTGCTCTGCCCCAGTTACTGATGCAGGTGTCTTGGCACGTTTCTTCTTGAGGTTTTGGTTTTCCCGTCAGCCCTGAGGCAGCCATGCCTTTGTACCCACCCTGCCTTCCTGCTTCACAGAGGAGATCATTTAAAGGAGCGACTGGAGCAACTACCACGTTTACCCAAGAGACAGGGTGCCCTGCAGGTAGGAGGTAAAGCTGCTGACAGATGGCAGTGCCCAGCAGCACAGAGGACTGGCAAAGAAAAGAGCAGAGGTAGAGATAGGAGGTCATGGTTATGGTAAAAATGACAGCTTGACAAAGTTACAGAAAAACATTTCTCAGCTAATGTGCCCTGCCTACAAAAACACCAGTGCCTCCTCAGGCTATAAAGTCTAAAGGTGAAAAAAACTTGACAAAGTAATTTCAGAGCTGACTGTGGTTTTCCTAGTTGGGTACTAGCATGGTCAGCCACCCAACGATTGCTCTCCAAACACAGTAGTTTGTCAAAAGCATTTATTCTAAAAAGAAAATTGTTACAGAAATCCAGATGGGAGAAGTGTTAATTTGAATTTACACATACAATATCACAGCCTGTAGGGGTTAAGGAGAAGGTAGAAAAATAAAACCTGTACTTTTTTTCTTTTAAGTAAATTACATGATCAAGGTCTTTTGGGTTTTTCTGTTGTTTTTTTTTTTTAATGCTGTATTCCAATTGCCCTCAAGTTAGTTACTTCTGAAAAACATATTTAGCTATAAGAGGAGTGTCTAGTAAAATTTGCCCCTATTTCAGCGTTAAGAAGGACAAATTATTTTGGTAGCTAAGCCAGGCAGGGTAACCAAGCTCAACCTATGAGTATTTCTGCCCCTGTCCACTGCAATGTAACATAATCGATTTTTAAGATTATGCTTATTCAATTCCAGAGTGTCAGCACTGGTGATTGAACCCCCTCATATGGCTGGTGCAAGAAGAGCCAGAATAATAGCAGGAAAGGACAGATACGTAGGTGCTCGGGTTATTTAGGACAGCTAGTGGCCTTTGGCCAGGCTACGCCTTCAGAAGACGTCAAAGGTGAGTTGCTCCCAGTCCAGGCACCATCTGCTCTGCTTTTTCCTCCAGAGGAAGTTTAAAGTGTTGAGACCATAAAAAGCTGGTTGTATACCTTGGAGTACTTCAGTGCTGCTTGCAGGAAACCCAACTGGACGTGGACCACCATCAGATAAACCATCGGTAGCTCCTGGGATGCAGTGTGCTGAGAGGTTGATGGGGCAATTCACAGGTACCAGCAGTTGTGGGATGACATTAGGACCTGTCTCAGCATGCAGCAGCCCTGGCCATCCCTGCATAGCAGGGACACATGTACAGTGCAGCTCACGGGGCAGCAGGACACAGCTCTGGAGCACTCCCGGGAAGGTGGAAAGTGGGTTTGAGCCTGGGTGCTGGGACAGACCAGTGCTGGTGCAAGATTGCTTGAGTCAATAGTAAGAATGCCTACACTACAGACCTGACCACACTGAAAAGTAAGAAATGGCAAAGGTGTAGCTGGGATGCTGCAGACAGATGCTGGTGAGACAACAAGGGACAGAGGGGTTGGGATGGGGCTCTGAGGGGAAATACAGTGCCTAAACTCCCAAGAGATTTTTCAACCCTGGTAAATCTCTCCCAAGTTCATGTGAGTCACAACCAGTGAGAGTTGTTCTCGTTGCTATTGAGAAATATGAGGGAGGTGGGAAGCCTTGTAATATTTTTTTTCTTTCATTTAGTCATTGGTTTATTTTCCTGTGAATGATAGTAACAGTTCAGCCAGCAAAGTTGATGTAATTGTGAAACTTTTTTTAGCTGTCACAGTTTAAATGCCCGTGTGTATGGTCTAAAGCAGACCGCCTTAACAGCAGTTTGGCTACACCTAATGCTTTTATATAAATTTTTTTTAACTCAAATTTTATTGTTAATTTCTTGTTACAGACACCATTTCCACCTCTCATTTTTTATAACTGCTAGCAAATTCTATTAAGTCAATACATTTACAAATGTAACAAGCTATGCAAGTCAAGTATTCAATCAGGTTTCAATAGACATCACCATGCCTGTCTTTCCTCAGGAGGCTGTTCACCTGTGCTTTTCAGGGATTTGCTATAGCAGAGTTGAGCACAACTTCTAAGTCATTTTCTATGGAACCTGCAACCTTCTTTAAAAAATAGTTAATGTTACTGAAGGTCTTGCAGTTTTACAGAATATGCTACATGGTTGAATGTACCTTTCTTAGTCAAGTTTTGGGAGTGCTTTAGATGTATCAGTTGAAAACTACTGATGTTTATTAAGATAGGCTCTGCACTAAGTTAAAGTCTTCCACATAGACCTGTCACTAACTGAATACATCGACTGAGGTAAATTTCATCTGAATAGCACTGTACAGAGTCTGCACCTTTGCAGAGAAATGAGAAGTCTCTGGCAGACTCAGTTATTTGGAAGAAGATGGATAATGGGGAGCAAATTCAAAGACAATTTTGGCAAAGCCTTTGCTCAGGTAACAGGCACACAGTCCATGTACTGTGGCTGTGGTTTCAGTTATGTGTGGTTTAGTGGCCATAAGAGTTTATGGAGTCACTTCACTTCTCCACTGTGGGTTGTGGCCCCTGTAGCACAGCATATGATCCCTAGCACAACCACATGGGGATCTTGGCCACAAGCGTGGATTTTAAGCACTGACTTAGGTTTCTGGCTGGCAAGGAGATCCCACCAGTGGTCGGACCAGCCTAGCCTAACAGGCCAGAGCTGGGAACAGGAGTGATGAAAAGGGCATGCCCCAAAGCAAAATGCTGTGAATCTGCAGCGGCCTTGCTTTATGTTAACCGACCATAGTAAATCATCATTCTAGCTCTTAGCCATATCAGATACCACTAGATTACACTTTGGTGAGAGAGACAGAAAGTGCAACTAGGCATGATCTGCCACTGCCTATTACTATTCTGAACTGTCAGATTTATAACTCTGGGTTTTATGTAAGTGAATATAAAGGCAGGCAGTGGAGAGCTGGTTCAGAGAGGTGCAACTGCCTCTGTCCTGGGTGTTTGAGATCAAATCTGGAGAGAGAAACCAGTGCTGGCTTCTTTAACTCTCTAATTGCTGCTCTGCTTGGAGTTGGGAGGGCTGGTTGCCCCAGCCCCTACACACAGCTGTGCTGCAGCCAGACCAGCTGCCAGAGTCGAGGGTGCAACACTTTCAGGAAACTCATAATGTATCTCTATATGCCTTAAAATGTTACAGAGGGTCAGGAGTTGCAAGTCCATCAGACCATAGTTCAACAAATCTGTTTTTAAGGCTCTTAGTACTAAACCAGAAGTACTGCGGCCATGGACCTGGGGTTGCTGGTTGGCACACTCACACCTGGGCTCTGATCTCTTCAAAACATGCAGCTGGTTGATTCTGCACAAGAGCCTTTACACTGAACCAGATGCTGCCTACTTGCCTGCAGCGGCCTAAACTTCTGTAGGGTGTGTGGACCAATTTGACAGAAATTAGACCACATGCCCCAGCCTAAACTGGGTCAGGTGGCACCACTGGGTGCTACAGCATTGCACGAGTCTACCCCTGATGAGTGCAGTGCCCTAGTCCTGAGTGCTGAAGGCAGGCAGCAGCCAACAACCTGGCCAACCTGACCTGGCTAATCTGTCAGGGAGGGGTCAACAGGGTGCCTGTGAAACCAACAGAGGAAGTTTCTACCCTACAGCTTTGGTAATGCTGCTCATCACCTTCATTGTGCTGATGCAGCTGTTAGTAAGATTGCATGTTGAACCTGATCACCATATGAAAAAAAACAAGGTTAAAAGCACACCCTTTTGGGATGAGGTAATTGTTAAGCAGAACTACCCTCAAGTTTCCATAAACAGCCCAATCTTCCAAGTGTTCCTACAGACTCAGGAGCAGAGACTTGAGCCATAGGAGTGGGCAGTCAACCACAAGGGAACCGGAGATTTCATGGTCTACTTTTGTCAATGTAGCCAATGCCTGGTGGAACTGTAACCAGAGTCCTTCCACTGATTCTTGCAATAGTTATTCTCTACCTGGCATACTGCACTTGGACTATGGGCCTTTCATATGTCGCAGGGTGATGTTCTTGTATGTACTTCATATTCTTCATCCGAGCTATGTGTGCCACTTTGACTCCTTCCTCCCATGGGACAGGATTTCATTGCCTTGCAGATTGCATTCTCTCAAACACAGATTTCTTGCATGCAAATCAAGAAGTTGAGAGGGAAACAACCTAATGAATATGCTAAGTATGGAAAAGCAGTGTAGTGTTATGGTTATGTTAGAGCACATTTAAAGCAGAAAACAATCAAATACAAATACTGGAGAACCAAAACCCAGCAGTTCTTCATTGCAACAGGAGAACAAAGATGTACTGCTGAGGATTTAAAGTTCTACTGAAAATAAGTGATTGTGGTTTAAAATCTGTACTGAAAACAGGTGCCTATGATCTGTAAATTGTTTAGGAAAGGAAGAAGTTATTTCCCATATTTCAAGCATTTCTGCCTTGTTGCAATTTCCTTATGCAGGATGCTGAAAAAGGTGTTGTTATATGGTCAGGTGAGAGGACACAGGGAGGTGGAAATTTCAAAATAAAACAGTAGGAAAGGCTAAAAATATGTTGTGTTTAAGGATTCTGACAAGTTGGTAAATAAAGGCATAGTCATAGTCACAGGGGTTTAACCATTTGGTAGCACAGGATTTCCATATTTCTCACTGCCCAGCCCTGAACATCAAATATGTGTTTGTCCCCTTTCTTTATTCATTACTGCCCCTCCTGGATGCAGTTGAGATGGAATATTCTCCCAGTTTTGATGGAACTGGTGGTGGTTTATCTCAATATGTCCCCCTATAAATAATGGATGGCCATAACCAGAAGGTCACTTGCTGCCCTGCCCTCATTCTATCTGGAAGCTTTCCTCCTTTACTGAGATGTGCATAAGAGCAGGTGGGGCTCATCTGCAAAGCAACCTCCCTGTGGTGCTCTGAGCATCCCACCTGCACCACCCTCCTGGGGAAGGCTAAGGAAGAGTCAGGCTTGTAACTGGGCCTCTGTGGAAGACAGGCAGCAGCCTGCTGAGCTCAGGCAGCTTGGTGCATGAATGCAGGCAGCCAGGGACCTGGGCTAAGGAAAGCCGGTGGGGCGTGAGCAGTCAGGTTAAGGCTGAAGGCTGCTTCTGTTCATCTTGGTGTGTAAACTCTTCTACAAAACCATTGTGGGAACGATGACTTCCACCTTGCTGACTTGCTGTAGCCACCGATGCTACAGCTTCTTCTCCCATCTTTTCCTTAGAGTGCCTTCTTCTCAGCCTTTCAGAATTTCTGAAGGAAAAGAAATGAAAGGCTGATAAAAATCTCATCCCAAAATGCAGCTTCTATTTTGATCATTCTTTGGTATCAGTGGTAGAGTGGTTCTCTTCTACAACACCATGTGCCTCATCAGAAACCCCAATTTTGCATTGTCACATGATTCACATGTATTTTGTATCTTTTTTTAGAAATACTTTCTCATTCATTAACATGAACTCCTGTAATTATTAAAATCACCAAAATGCAATTAAATAAAATGGAACCTAAAAAATGTAGCATCCCTCTCTTCCCCACGGCCTCTCAAACAGAGGTGTGTAAGGCACAGATTATTGTTTTCTCTTTTCTGTTTAACGTTTTTCTCAACAAAGGCCTAACTATTTGTTTCCACAATGCTCAGTCTCTTCTTACTTTTGGTAACCAAATTAATTTTTTTTTTTCCTAGGTGATTCCTATCACAACAAAACCGACAGCATAACTGGACTTTAGCAGGAGTTTCGTCTCAGTAGGAACATAAAGGATTTTGGCCACCCTGTGTTGAAAGAGAGCCTATAGATTTGTGTGTGTATGTCTGCATGTGCATTGTACACATACATATGTGTGTGTGCATATAAAAATATCTGTGAAAGTGCATAATTTCTTGGCTCTCATCCTAACCTTTGTGCAACTGGGTGCTGGGATCTGGATATTCAGTGTGCTTAGCAGCACTTTTTAATGAAGAGGTGTTTTCTCCCTTGGAGCTGTCATTCTCTGCCACATCACAGACTCTTTCAGACAGAAAAATAATTGGCCACTTTCTCTGAGCGTGGAATCAGGGAGCCCCAGGGATGAGCGGAGTGCTCAGCGAACCGGGACAGCCGCTCACAGTGGCGCCCACTAGTGTCCCCCCAGCCGGTGCTGGTGCCTCTCCCCAGGCGGGTCCTACCCTCGGGGGCACCGCCCACCCCACAACACCTGAACGAGGTCTGGTCGATGGCGAAATGTGACAGGCAAGACCCAAAACCCCAGAAGGAGAAAGGTGAAACAAAATGGACAATTTCTTCCAGAGCTGTTCTCTGACCAGATTGAAATACAGGTTTGCTTTGCTCTTTTTTTTTTTTTCCCCTGAAACCTGTGTAATTGCTGCCTGGTGGGATGGTTTTCCATGTTTGCAGTAGAATTTTTTATTATTTTGCTTCAAAGGACCTCCCACTCACTACACCACAAGTAGAGAACTGATTAAATAAATGGCCAAGAAAGTCCTCGAGCCCTGGCTGGACACTAAGAGCACTGGCCTGGCAGGAGCATCCCCCACCAACCAATGGCTCAAACACAAATACAAAGCAGCTTACCCTGTCCTGCAAACTTACTCTGGGTCCAGCTCTGCCACTTGCCAGTCACTGCTCTCTGCCCTGACTGCTCTTGTTATGACAGCACAGACCACGACCCTATGACATCCCACTCTTTTTTACAAGGGCTAATGACTGGTGGAGGGATCCTCTGCTCAGGTGGTGGTTGCCATCTGCTCCACACGTGGAAGGCTCCTGGTCTGGTAGCTGCCTGGGCCAAAGGAAAAGCATGTCCTTCACCTTACTATGATACCTCTCAGGTTGACTGACTGCTTTAGCTCTGACTCACTCTCACATGTCATTTACGAGAAAAGCCTGCACAGAGAATTGGAGCAGCAGAGGCAGGGATTCCTCCCAGAAACAGCCATCCAGCTGGTCCCAGGCTGTCCCCTGCCACAAGGCTGGCACCAGGAACACAGCCTTAGGAAAACATCCACAGGATAGAAGGGCACAGCCCCTGTTCTCTATCATCATCATCCTGGGGCTCTGTATTTTACCTGCCCCGTTGTTTCACAGCTACCTTAGCCCTAGGCTATATATAAGGCAAATTGGAAGGTGGGATTTTAGCTTGAGTAGGACTGATTAAGGTGTAAACTAGGCAGAAATGTTGCCATGATAGCATTATGTTTACCAAGGCCTCACCAACGAGTGGACATCAGGGTCTGACTGCTCACACGGAGCCTCTTGCTACTTTTTAATGGGTCATACTAAAGGGGTTGTATTGTAATTTAGATCAACACTTAAAACAAAAGATCAGAAGACTTTTTTCCACATCCTTTTCACATTCATTACACCCATTCCTTTTCTGCCCCTCAATCCGTAGCTGTGGGCAACAGGAGAACCAGTAACTACCTGAAATGTGACTAGCGGAAAAAGGAAAGAATATAGTAAAAAAACCCAAACGAAACCAAAAAACCAAACAAACAAAACCCAAACCAAACCAAAACAAAAAAACAATCACGGAAAAACAAACAAGCAAAAAACAACATGGAAATAATGCGTATTTGTTATATGATTTAACGTTCTTCTGTGATGTTACTCATTTGTCTGTTCTCATCCGTAAAACTCAAACTCTGCAACCTAAAATTTTCCCTCACTAAGGTGCTAGGAATCAACACAGTCATCAGTGCTAAAAAACACAGTGCTCATACTTCACGCTGAAGTTATTTGGAGAGAAGTGGTGCAGGGGAACATTTCATGTTGCCCTTGTGTCACGGAAAAACAAATTGTGGTAGCAAAGCAGCTATCGGTCCTGTCGCGAGGGGTGTGGGTTTTTTTGGGGGGTGGAGACGTAGATCACATCTTTTTTATTCTTCATAATGGAACTTCATTCTGCTATGTATGTATTCTAAATCTCAGCTGCTAAACAAACAAAACGGAGGAGGACGATTCTGCGGGACTGGTACTAATGGCAAAAACTCTTCCTGTCCGGAGTGATGGGGTATCTCACCGGGGTGTCCACAGCTGTTTCCTCCTCAGCTAATGTTTTTCTGATGGCAGTTGTTTTGATGGCCTTTTTTTTTTTTTTTTTTTTTT